>OY292398.1:24749195-25249243 GCA_958496205.1 Idaea biselata
GTCGTTCATTATACACATTGCCTGATGCGCTTCGGGCATTCGGGCAAACGGAGCACCCCGACTTGGTTAGGTTAATGTTAGAAAATGATTACACGCAGCGCTTTGGCGAGCGAGCGAAGCGAGCGTCGCTCGCTCCCCAAAGCGCTGCGTGTAATCATGTTCTAACATTAACCTAACCAAGTCGGGGTGCTCCGTTTAGTTTTTCCGTGCTTTAGATAGTTAGATAACATCGGGATTTTAACTGTAAATATTTTAATATTAGATACCTATTCGAATACGTACCCCCCCAAACCCCCTGCTAATATATAAAAGCTTATTTTAAATGAAAACTGTTTGTTTTTTTTTATCATGATCAAATTTCCATACTCAAGTGGTAAGAAATGAAAAAGAAAAACACGTTACATACATTACCTATGCGTCAACCGGCATTCTATACAATGCCTAGGTATTCCATACATTTCCTAGGTAAAGTGTAAAATAGTTTGAACATTCAATATCATTTCACACATTGCCTGGACGACCCCGGCATTCTATACAATACCTAGGAAATGTATAGAATGCCTGCATTATACACATTGCCTATAACATCTATACTTATTACGGTAGTACTTACCTACCTACCTACAGAGTGGCGGTCCCCAAAGTCTTGGCGACTTTTTTTCGAACCACTGCTTTAACGGCTCTAATCATGAGCGACCCAAAAAATGCCTAGCTTGAAATATTAATAGTGCCACACTTGGTTCCAATATATTTTAGGGGCTTTCCATTAGCACGCATATCGAAAGGGCCGTTATGCGTGCAAATGAACTCATTACACGGGATGCCGAAGATCGTGTGAAGTGAAGATGTAAAAGTAGGAAAGCGGACCCCGGGCTCCCGAGAGGGATGTAACCAGGAACATCGCTCAGGTGATGATAATGACTTGGTTCCCATAGGTACATTTTACCTTCGGCATTACCACTATAAGGCAAACTTCCATCCTTCCTGTCTTCTCTTAGAACGAGATTTTGCAAATAAAAGATAGGAAACGCTGCGACTTATCACGTCTCACTAATTATTTAAGTGTAATAACTGCTAGCCAATAGCTACTATAATACTAAAATACTAAACTTGCAGATTCCCGCGGTTTCACCCGCGTAAGTCCCGATCCCGTGGGAATATATACAAAAGTATCCTATGTTACTCAGGGTGAATGTAGCTTTCTAATGGTGAAAGAATTTTTGAAATCGGTCCAGTAGTTTCGGAGATTACCCCCAATATACATACATACATACATGATACCAACGTTACCTCTTTATAATATTAGTATAGATACGTTAGTATTATGTGATCTGTGGTATAGATTAACAGTAGAGTTCTCCTTATCCCTAAGGATACGTACTAACTCTACTGTTCGAATGCTCTTGTCTCGTAGATTCAATAACAGTGGGTCAGAGTGTCGCGTCAGTGGTAGGCGAGGCGCCCGGACTGCGCGTCGAGTCTATGGTCGACATGTGGTACATGCAGAACATGCTCTACAAGGGAAACGTTACTATTTATAATCCGTTAGTGTTCATTTATTTATAGTCAAACAACACGATTAGACAACCTAACCTAGCACGCTGCGAAGAAGACGGTGAACGTGTATTTTTCCTTGAAAATTACTAGATTTTAAAAGTTTTCTTATATTAAAACTGTTTTTCTCCAGTCCAGGATCGGATCGGTTTTACTATGGAGACTTTGCACAGATGGTGTGGCACCGAAGCTACTTGGTAGGCTGCGGACGAAGCAGGTTTATGGTACGAATTCACCTTTTAGTGCCTTATCTATCACACTAGCGAATTCAAAGCGAAGCAGATCACGCAGCGAGTTTGCCAGCGAGCCCGCGGCGAACTCGCAGCGTACTATCCATGTTCTGTTCTGTTCAGTAACCGAATGGATTCTGACGATGAAACACTGCTACTGGCTTGGGCTGTGTACAAAACAAAATGGTGTGGATGTGGCGAACTCGCTGCGTGATCGTTTCGCTTTGAATTCGTGTACAATTCGCTAGTGTGATAACTTGATACGGCACATAAACAGTTTTATGTCTATTAGTTCCATTTGGTGAACCGACCCACCCCAGTTTCGCATAGATATCTAATGTATATTTTTGTTAAGATAAAAAAAAATAGGTATCGAACATTAACACAGGGTAAAACAAAGGACAGCTATTGTGTAACAATTCGAAAGGTTTCCGAGAGAAAACCCGATTATAGGTGATTTGCATGGCTCAGAAGGAGTTAGTAAAAAAACTCGAGAAAAGAAAAGAGGTAATTAGCTACCTACTTTGATTTATACATCCCATTAATATTAACATGAATGCGAAAGTTTTAATTTTTGATTGGAAATATGCAGGTAGACTCACAGGACAGCTAGTGCTATGTTGCTTCCTATAATAGGTCCCTCCCTATTAATTTTTATTCCGTAACTGTAGGCGCCATCTTTTGGCCGCCTACGCAGTATAGAACGACTGGTGTGTAACTTCGCGCCCGCCGGTCCGGTGCCCTATCGGTTACTCTGGAGCCCTACGGAGCCAGCGACTGCTTGTCCTATGCGAGCCTTTCCGGACAGGCACCTGACGTCTTTGTGTGACTATCGTTAGTAACCTCTACTATTTTATTTTAATTTATTAAGAGGATAGTCTCCATTCTCTTTCTCCATACAAACGTAGTTTACATTTTCCTCCCTGGATAAAGACATTAGATCAAATATGTTTATGCCATAAAACTTATATCTGTCATGACTTGACAATGCACCTACCTTATTATTTTTTATTATTATTTTAATTAGAAAAAAAAAAGGTAGGTGCATTGTCATGACAGATATAGGATTTATGGCATAAACACATTTGCTCTAATGTCTTTATCCAGGGAGGAAAATGTAAACTACGTTTGTATGGAGAAAGAGAATGGAGACTATCCTCTTAAGGTTGTTTCATTTAACTAAGTACCTATTCTTTTTTTTATCTATCGTTACCAGTTGTGTGACTATTAAATTACAAGCGTGGTTGCTTAGTCTGGGGCTAAATGGCATTGTGTGCAATAATATTTTAAATTATTACACTAATCAAATCACCGATCATCATTCATCAATCACCCTTATAATAAATAACTGAAACAAAAATATAGTAGGTACCTACCAATATTTCGTTAATTTTGACTGAAATTAACCTCAATTCTAAAAGAGGATGTCCATTCATCGACCCAGTTTTGGCGCCGTGTCAGAACGTTATGCAGTTGTAAAAATATATTTTAATTTTTGAGGTTAATTTATGCAATTTCAGCATTTTTTTCACCCTAGAATCCTAAATGGTACTAATGAAACATTTAACTGAACTACCGCCTCCGCCATTGCGTCTTCCATATTGCACCAAAACGTCAAAATAATCTATAAAGGAGTTTCTATTACGATAAACTCGAAAGTTCGCGTGCTTACCCGACCTCTTTGGTCCGATCGGACCAAAGAGGTCGGGTAAGCAAGCAAGAATTTAGTCCGACCTCTTTGGTTTTGGAACGAAACTTGATATTTGTAACGTGTGTCATTTTCATACCGAGAGTCAAAAATGAATTAACCAGGGTGAATAAAAACTAAAAGTTTTCACAGGATAAAACTACAATTATGTGCCTACTGTGCTAAAACCAATTTTTATGTCACTTTTTTTGGGTAACGCTTAGGAGACTTGGCAATCTCCTTTAATTATAATAAGCAGAACTATAAACCAAACTCCAATTCTAGATAACTGGTAAAATTCACCAACAAATACATCAAATAAACATTTTATAGTTCGTGATAAACATTTACTGCATTTAATCAACAAATGCTACGACACAACATTAAAGAAATGAAACACGCAAGAACATACTATTTTAAAACGATCCAAACCAATTTACTAATTGCAGAACCCGACTTGGACGAGTCGCACGATATCGATAACTCAATGACACTCGAAGAACACATACTTTTAAATGCAGTAATAGAATTAGAAAAACACCCTGAAATGGACGAGGAAGGAACTCTGGATAAATTATACCTTACTAATTTAGCTATGGCCACAATGGAAAATCCTATAACAACAATTTCCTACAATTCAGTTCAAAAGCGAGACATAGTCGAACCTATTGATTCAGAAAATAATAACAAATATCATACGTTGACTAATAGTTTATTTGATTATGAGCATACAACTAGAAGTAAAATAAACAAGAAAAAGGCCAGTGTGATTGGAAGACCAAAAACTTACAACATTGAGGATCTGAATGTATTGGATGACCATAAAGAAGAAAGTACGAGTAAGTAAATCGTTCAGAAAGCTATATATAGAGTATTTGTCAAATAGAGATGAATATTATCAACTGTCTGTTGCAGATATAGAAACTGAAGATAATATTAAACGAGACGAGATATATGGGGATTATAACCTGTTTGAAGCCCAAGATGATAATAAAACTATTAAAACTGAAGCTACAACAAGTATATCAAAAAACGTGACAAGTAAATACCTACTCCTTTCTACTAAACTAATACCAGAATATACCTCACTTAATTTAACGATAATGGACCATAAATGATTACAGATTATCCTGAAGGGGCGCCTTCAGATGCACCCTCTACTTTACAAGATAAACCAAATGGATATTTTAATATAAACGAAACAGATAATACAACTGTACAAATGAATGTTGTTACTGATACAGTTATTGCTCCAAATGATACAAATACTACAAATTATGTTATAATTAATGAAACACTAATAGTTGTTGATAATGAGAAAAGTATTGACGATTATCTTTCTGATCGTAAGTGGAATGGTCATCCTTAACAAACTATAATAATGTAATTTAACTTGAAATCAATAGAAATGTAGACAGTTGGAACCCACTTGCCAGATAAAGTGTGTGATGCAATGATTGAGGATTGACAATGAAAAAATGGAGTTACATGAATGAATAATACAATTTGATCTAATACCATTGTCTAATACCCACTTTAATTTCTAGCACAGTAGTACTGAATATATCACAATGCAAACACAGTTATTTTTTTAAAATAATAAATTCATGAAATTATTTTAGATGTACCTATCATTGTGTATCCGAATATGAGTTGAGCCTCTCGTTACGTTTTATTATTAACTCCTTGCCCTACAGTGGCACAATTTAGTGGGCTAGCATCATTACGTTATTTTCAAGTAAAAAACTGAATAAGTATATAGTTAATATTTCTTATGTTTTATTGCTCAAGGCATTTCTACTAGAAATATTTTACAAGGAGAAATACATCATCAAAAATCCTCCCTTGACAGGATTCGAACCTGTGCCCCTCGCTTGCCGCTTGCTAACACTGGGTTCCCGTGTGGCGCAGTGGTAGCGCACTCGCCCGGCAAGCGAGGGGCACAGGTTCGAATCCTGTCATGGGAGAATTTTGAAGATGTATTTCTCCTTGTAAAATATTTCTAGTGAATATATAGTTTTTTATTTCAGCCGAAACTGTGAAACAGCTGCAGGAAGCATTAGACAGAATGGAAGGCCAAGCTTCTAATGTTACACCGCGTCTCACTGGCAAAGTAAGTCTTTATTGAACTAACGTGTTTTTATCTTCTATGTTCAAAAGGAATTATGGGAGTCAAAAACAAAATACAAATTTCATCTTCGCTAAAAGTTCAAGTCTTTATTCCACAATTTCATTTATTTCTTGTTTGTACATTCGAAAATACCTTGTGTATACCTACTTGAGTGTAAAGCAATAAATCTATGTTCACTTTGCAGCAGTTGCACGTAAACTTTAGTGCATTAACTTATCTATCTATGTCTCTATAAGCGTACATATAAATGTACAGTACCTAAAGCGCCATATTTATGCCGGTTCGATTAGAATATTTTTCATGCATAAGAATTGAATTTCATCTTATTAGTATTGTTATTTTTTAATTCTCTTACATCTTTTGACTATATTACAATCTCCTCGTGACCGAGACTATTGTAATATAGTCGAAACGTCGAGCTAAGAGAATTTAAAAAATAACAATTCGCAAATAAGACCCAGGACACATGTGAATAAGAGATTTATCTATCAATTGTTTTAGATGAGACGTGAAATAAACAACTATCCTCCCGTACAAACCACATTATCACCTGAAGAAGAACGCAATAGGTCGCTAGAAAGAGGTCCAATGCTCAACATGGTGCTTAAATACATGCCATATTTGAAACAATATGAGCATGAAATACTTGGTACCAGTTCAGGGAATTCTTTGCAGTCTTTTAATTTAATGCCTTGGTCTATGTGTGACTCTATGTGTAAAAGTTTTGGTTTAACAAGTGTTACTTTTGGTTCGATGTGTACATTATTTGGTTCTTTGTGTTATTTTGGTCCATTGATAATGTGGTATTTGCTTTTAGCTTAGTTTTGTTACGCTTCCAATATATGTTTACTTATTTATGGTAAATCTTCAAATTGATTATCGTTTTATTTTAAAATACTCACTTATTCAACAAATATACAAATACAAGCCATATTTGAAACAATATGAGCATGAAATACTTGGTACCAGTTCAAGGAATTCTTTGCGCTCTTTTAATTTAATGTCTTGGTCCACGTGTGTCCACTCTATGTGTAAAAGTTTAGGTTTAATAAGTGTTAATTTTGGTTCGATGTGTACTTTATTTGGTTCTTTGTGTTATTTTAGTCCATTGATAATGTCGTATTTGCTTTTAGTTTTGTTACGTATCTAATTTAGTTTTACTAATTTACGGTAAATCTTTAAATTAATTATCGTTTTACTAGTTTGATTTTAAAATACCTACCTATTCAACAATAATAATGACAATTTATGAAAAATGTCTTTATTAAAAGAAGGTAGATTTCATTTAAAGTCATTTAACTCATTTAAGTAGATTATTAAAATAAGTTTGACTTTTCAATAAGTTTGTATTGTGATTTGCAGCAACCTGCGGTTTCATCCGTCTTAGTCTCGATCTCACAGGGATATTGGGATAAAAAGTAGCCTATGTGTTATTCCATCCAGATCTCCAGCTATCTACATTCCCTGATTCATAGTAATTCGGTTCAGTGGTTTTTGCGCGAATGAGCAACAACATTCACAATCACACAAATACTTTGCTTGTGTTACAAAACGATGTAAAAACTGACTCCATAAACACATACAATTCAGACTTTTGTTAACTTAAACCTACTTAAAATGTTTAGGTACCTATCTTCAGTTTAATAATTATTATACCTACCAAAATTCTTTGTGATTCATTTTGTTCTCAACCTACTTCTCATAAACGTTAGTATTATACCTACTACAATATGTAGGTCAGTATTTACAAGAACTTTACCGATTACACAGAATTGGTAAATCATAGTTCTTACAATTATTGAAAATAAGTCAGTTTGTGTCTTACCTTAGAAAATTCGTAAAAATGGCGGATGCGCAGACCTCGATTTTTCAAAGTCGCATGTACCTACTCGTAAATGAACTGCGCGGACTTACCCTTTTCACGTCAGTATTTTTCAAAATGTTTGCCTGTACGTTTTTTATTTCTAGACTATGATCTGACGTTTTGGTTCTTTGTATTTGACAGTTTTTCTTCAGAAAGGTGTGTTAATTCGTAGTCTACAATTAGAAAACGAAGATATTTTTGAAATAATGTTACAGGACACTTCCTGCGTTAGTCAGACTCACACTCTTTGCGTAGTGCACAATAAAAAAAGAATTCCACATCGAAAACGCTGGTCATAACAAGTTAATCATCAATTATGAAAACTCCTAATAAACCCTAAGTAAGTGACCCGGTTTTATACGACCGTTTGAAGACAATTGTTGTGATGTTCTCTTTGAAGGGCACTCAACTGAAACAGAACCTTCACAAAGGACAATATTATTCAGAATTACAACAAACGAGAACTGGAAACGAAACGGTTATTTCGTGATTTTAAAATGGACTTCATTCTTAGATAATCTAGTCTAGTAGAGAATTAGTTTAAAGCGTGTTTAATTTTTTTTGGAAGAATGTGTAAAGAAACGACCTCTGTGGCGCGTCGTGCAAAAGTACGACTGCAATGCAGAAGCTTGCGGGTTCGATTCTTGCCGGGAGCAGGTATTCATGCTTAAAATGCTGGGTGTCCCTCCATGTATAATATGTATGTATTTACAAAAAAAAATAGGTATTATATCCGTCGTCTAGTCACCGTAGCACAAGCATTAAATTTTAATTGAGATGTATGGCAACATACGATAAAATTCCACTGGAAAGTCATTTATTGTCACTACATAAAAGATCCATTAGAGCAAATCGACATTAGGCATATATTGTACAATATGCATACATAGAAACATATAATTTCTTTTGAATCCTTTACTTTACGGACGTAGGTAGGTACCGACATTGAATCAGCACTCGGTCAACGCCCGAACGAAAACCATAAAGAATGATGAACGTTATTTTTAAGGGTTAAAGTGGAAAATTGCATGCGTACCACGTTTTATGGTTTTTAATTTTCAGTTGCAAGTATTGTTTGACCAGTCGAGTCCCGGCGGTCACTCGTAGCGGACGGAGCGTCCGTAGCGCACGTAGAACCTGCTACGAGATTGCGTGTCGTAGCCGTAGCGATAGAGTAGGTACCTACTGTACAGTATATAGGTTCTTAAATTGTGTTATGAAAATCGGCAGGTCGTTCATTAGTTTCGCATGTAAACTACGTTTGAATATTTAATATTTTCGATAAGCGTGCTATATCTTAAACTGTATGCAAACGTCATCGTTAAATTGTACCTATTACCTTGTGCATAATAATATAGTTCTATCGAAGTAGTATTTATTAATATCACCGTATTTAATCTGTCTTTATATTTAGATTGATATGATTTTTTATTCATGGGAATCGAAACAATCGATTTCCTCAGACCTGCAAACTAATTGCACAAATAACTGTGCCATTATTTTAAAATACAGTCCAACTAGAACGACTAAATAATTGTGCTTTTGTTTAATAAACCTTTTATAACTTACGAATTAAAAATGCAACCTTCGAAAGAGACAATCTTCTGAAATATTTTAATTATTTAGATTAACAAGTATATTTTGGCAATAACGAAGTAGTAAAGACTGTTCAAAAATGACAAATGAGAAGACATCCGAGCCGCAAGAGGCTCGAACCTCCTGGAGACAGCCGGCTGATGATGTCAAGATCGAATTTGGCTTCGGGGTACCTCTCGGGGCGATGAGCGCTCACCCCGTGTTCAGATCGGCTTGGGACCTTGGCTGGTAAGTAGTTATAACGAAATCAATCGTTTGGAATATTTTAAGCACGCCTTTAGTTAATTTAGCACCGTTTTGAGTCACGAAAGTGGACACCAGGCTGGGTTAATATATTTTTGGGAGTCTGGTGCTATCACGGTGTTAATAGACACTACTGTTGTGTTAAAATTATGTTTAACTTTAAGTACGGATTGGAGATTATTGAGTGTATATGTTAAATACTCGCCTTTGTTTTTGTTTGGTGCATTCTTCATTAATTTTACCACCATTTTAAATATCTATGGCAGTTATTTTAAAGAGCAGCGTTGGTCGAGTGGTAGATGTTGACTTTCATTCCGAAGGTTGTTGGTTCAAATCCAGGTCCGACCGCGCATCGATGTCATTTTCTTTAAAATGAAAAAAATGTTATGTGCGCTAATTACATTACTCTGATGATGAAAGAAAACATCGTGAGGCAACCGACATGTCCTAGGACTCACCATGGTCCGAAGGCATGGGACATTCGTCAATCAATACGGAGTAGTGTGGCATCTTATTGCCTAACCCCTCACCCTATACCTGCAGTGGGACAAATTAACGGGCTTATATATTATATTTTAATATATATGGCAGTTGCTGCTGCTTTGGTATGATAATGGTAAAGTCTGTGGTAAAGACTAATGTTTTAGCAATCTTCGAAAATAAATAACATAACTAATATAAACAATATTTATTATTCTAAATTGTTGTGGTGCTTATTTTTATTAATACTGCTATGAGATTGACCTTAGCTATATCGGAGAATGTTATGCCATTGAACTTCAGATTTTTCTTAAAAACTGTACTTACAAATCTATGCAAGGTCACGATTCTATGGCAATAGAAATATTAAAAGCATAACAGCTTTTAAAAATAGATGATATCGTGATGCCGAGGTACTTCTTATGCACCAGAATCTGGGACATTGTTGCTGGTTAGGGTTCCGTAGATAACGAAACCCATAAAGTTTCTTTATGTATGTCTGTACCCTTTGGCTGTCCGCGGCCTAGCTCTAAATCACTTAGTACTAAGAAGCTGTAATTTTGCTTGAGTAAAACTATTATATTGATCACGCAGACAAAGTCGTACA
Source organism: Idaea biselata (assembly GCA_958496205.1). Lineage (NCBI taxonomy): Eukaryota > Metazoa > Arthropoda > Insecta > Lepidoptera > Geometridae > Idaea > Idaea biselata. Next base: position 24,759,588 of record OY292398.1, read on the forward strand.
AAAATAAATATATGAGCAAAGTAACTTCTTACTGGTGAAAGGATTTTTGAAATCGGTCACGTGGTATCCGGAGCCTATTCGTTACAATCAAAAAAATAAATCTTTCCTCTTTATACATTCAGTGTAGATTTTCAACTGGTTCAATAACTATTAATCGTATAGCATCAGTCGGTCTTATTAGGTGCAGAATTAATTTGAGTATCCTTATCCATCCCTTCCTCAATACAAGTGGTTGCCTGGAAGAGATAAGGCCGCTCATTGTACCTTTCTTATTATAAGCTGTATGGTTATGTTTATGTAAACGAGTTTTGTAAATTTTTAGTATAATAAAGTTTATATCTATCTATCGACAGTAAACGTACGGTAAATACGTCGTAAAGATAGTTCGTTCTGCATCAATATGCGAATTAGGTCACTTTGAAAGGGGTTGCTGGGTAATTTAGTTCGCTAAACAGTAACTATTTCCACGTTAAGATAGAAACTAGCTATCACGGTTTAACAGATACTTGTGTCACACAGCGGAATCTAAGTAAAAGGGTTCCGTTTTTACCCTTTGGATACGGAACCCTAAAAATAACATACGTACTCGAGTTTAACCAGTAGACTACTAATATCAATCCTAATGTGAAAGTTTGTGTGTGAGTAAGTATGTTTCACTACGTATTTACTTACATACTGATTTCAGTATGTTTGTTACTCCTTCAAACAAAAACTACTAAACCGATTGCGATGAAACTTATTATTCATATAGGTACTAAATTTCATCGCAATCAATTAGATAGCTGGAGATTTGTTGTAATAACACAAAGGCTATATTTTATCCCAATTTTCCTGGACTTACACGAAGGAAACCCGGGCGCAGCTGGTCGAGCTATATTTTCATTAGACAAAACTAAGAGTTAATAAAAAAAAAAAAAAAAATGTGTCAACAACACACAGCGCCATCTAGCCCCGTGGTAAGCGACTAAGCTTGTGTTACGGTGACTAGACAACGGATATAATACTTATATTTATTTTTCTTTTGTAAATACATACATATTATACATAGAGGAACACCCAGACCAGACACAAATATTTATTTTTTAAGCATAAATACTTGCACCCGGCGGGAATCGAACCCGCAACCTTCTGCATTGCAGTCGGGCATTCGCACGACGCGCCACAGAGGTCGTCACTTAATAAATAAATTAACTTAATAATAACTTAATAAATAAATTAAATAATAAGTGGTGTTACACCCCGATGACTAATGTGGGTTTTTATCCACACTGTAAAACAAGGATGTTCCAAAGGCAATTATAAATTGAGTTTCATTTCTATGGATGGTTGGACGGGAATAACATCATGCATGATTTGGTTTAAAAAAATAAGTACCTACCTACTGCGCAATGGTTAGCGCACTCACCCGGCAAGGAAGGGGCACAGGTTCGAATCCTGTCACGGGAGAATTTTTGATGATGCATTTCTCCTTGTGAAATATTTCAGGTACCTAACTGTTAAACAGACGGACGGGCGGACGGACAGACAGACAGACAGACAGACAGACAGACAGCGAAGTCTCAGTAATAGGGTCCCGTTTTTACCCTTTGGGTACGGAACCCTAAAAATAGCCAGAACTGAATTAAAAATCTCCTCCTTTATTCATTCGGTTCCAAAGCAATGGAGTGGCACACGCAAAGCTGCAGCTGGCGCTGACATCGGATGATCTTTTTTTTTTGTTGATGGTCCCCCACGAATGAAAACGCCGAGTTTTTTTTTTTCGGTCTGAGACTGATATGGCCAATTTGGCGCCGAGAGTTGTAAAAAACACCTGTTTGACAGTTCTTAATTCAAACCTAAGATCATTCGACTAACGCCCTCTGCCGGGATAAAAAGTTAGTATTCCTCCTCATTCATTGAATTTAAATTAAGAATAAACTGTACTTATCCTATTATTATTACCTAAACAAGTATTTTTGCACATGCATGATCATGTCAATAGTTCGCTTAGGAGGAGAGTCTATTTACTCTTTTCCATACTAAACGTAATAGACTGTTTCCTCCCTGGATAAAGACATTAGAATTTTTTTACTAATGTCTTTATCCAGGGAGGAAACAGTCGACCTTTGTAAAGTTTGTATGGAGAAAAGAGTAGGTTGACTTTCCTTTTTACTAGCTTTGATACATTGTTTATATTAGTACCTATACTTATTAAAGTATCAAGATGGTATAATCCGACTGCTTAAGGGTTGCTGCATAAAAAATGATTTACCCTATTTGGCATCAGATTCTGATACCCAACCCTATACACTTACGTTTCAAAACAAACACCCCCTGTAGGTACCTACCAGCGACAATTTAAACCTAATGGAGAATAATGGACTCGTATCACACACCTTTAGTCTAGACTGGACTATAGTTAGATTTATTTATAAGCCTTATAAATATATACTATTGGACTATATACTAGTTTTGTCCCGCGGTATCGCGCGCGTAAGTTCCGATCTCGTGGGAATTTCGTAAAACCCTCCCTTTTCGGATGCCTACATCATTAAAGAACACACTCTCCAAATGTCAGCGGTTAAGGCTGTGCGTTGATCAGTCAGTCAGTCAGGACAAAGCATTTTATAGACAGGTATCGAGATAGTTTGTTACCTACCATAAGTTATTAAGTTACCTACATTACATAAAAATATTTTGTTTTTTTTCCTACTGTCGCACCTGATAGAAAGTGACGATAGTGAAGATGTAGCAAGCTCATCTAGAAAAAGATCCTTTCTCCTTCTCCTAGTTCTAAGCTACCTCCCCACCAATTTTCGGCCATATCGCTTCGGCCCTTGAGACGTGTAATTAACACGAGTTTCTTCAGCACAAAAATCTAATACAGTGGATATCAACTTCTGTTGCCGTACATAACGTTAAGTTCAGTTTTGTATAACGGATTCAAGCGACAAAAAAGCAAAAAAAATGCTTATTTAGTAATATACGTACATACTTATGTAGGAATCATTATTGTATTGCCTTGAAAATACGCACGATACTGAATGCTAATTACCCGAAAAAGTGAGTTATGTTTTTCAGTCAATCATACATAATAATATGTTTATATCTGGTTTATATGAATAAACTAGCAAAGTACCGCGGTTTCATCGTAAGCCCTGTTCCCACGAGGATTTCGAAAATTCCTTTCTTAGTGGATAACCTACACATAATAAAGAACAACAGTTCAAGTTTCATGTCTCTTATGAGGACAGTCTCCATTCTCTTTCTCCATACAAACGTAGTCGACGTTTTCCTCCCTGGATAAAGACATTAGAGCAAATATGTTTATGCCATAAAACCTATATATGTCATGACTATGCATCTACCTTTTGATTTTTTTCATTTTCTAATTAGAATAGTAATAAAAATAAAAAAATAAAAAAAATTAAAAGGTAGATGCATAGTCATGACAGATTTAGGTTTTATGGCATAAACATATTTCCTCTAATGTCTTTATCCAGGGAGGAAAACGTCGACTACGTTTGTATGGAGAAATAGAATGGAGACTGTCCTCTTAAGACAAGCGCAGCGGTATAGGCTCTGCGTTGATATATACCTAGGTCAGTTAGGACTTTGAATTTTATATGTACAGATAGGTAAATAGCATTACCACCTAGCAGAGGCGTAGTTCGAACGTCTTTTGTTTCTGTTTCGATGGTATTTTTTTTAATAGTATTTCGTGGGTTAAAAAACTCTACCCGATGAATAAAAATAATCGCCTCATTTCACGTGGGTGAAATGATTCCAAGATAAGTGAGGCGACAAAACAATTCCACTTTCTTCACCCAGCTTTTTCAACCAGGTGAAGAAAGTGGAATAAATTCTGTAGTGAGAGAGTAACCCTTTGAAAAGAAAATAATCTCTTTGTACTCGTAACTAATTTAAGTTTGTAACGCTTATCCTATCCTTATCCTATCTAACAAAGAGAAAATTATTTTAGTGTGTGTATGACAGAGTTCTCTTCAAAATCCTTACACATCACCTATAATTATTATTAACCTCTATACGTATAGCTATATGTCTATACTCACTACAAACGTTAGTGTAATCTCATTGTAAGTACCTACATATATTAGAATTAATATAGTAGTTTTGAATCTCGATGAAGAGTTCAGGATGCATCCCACGCGCAGTCTGTTCAATAAAACAACGCGCAGTTTACGCGCGCGTGGGCATCACATTTGAACACCAATTTACTACATTATCCACTTAGCCCTGACATTAATCAGATGATCCATCTCTTTCCAAGTATGATTTGATTTGAGAATTAGTAATTTTGACAATGAAGAGGCTCCGAGCTCCGGTGTATGATTGTAAAAATCGTTTCTGTATAAAGGTAGGTACTTAGATCTTATCATTTTTCTAAATGCATTTTAATCGGTTTATAGAGTTGAAGTCCTGATATTCGTTTCTCCCCGCGTACGTCCCGATCCCGTGGAAATACCGGAATTATTAATCATACTATATCATACTATATATATATATATTATATATATTATATATTATATATATATTTATATATATATATATATATATAATATTATAAATGCGAAAGTAACTCTGTCTGTCTGTCTGTTACGCTTTCACGCCTAAACCGCTGAACCGATATTGATGAATTTTGGTATAGAGATAAATAGGACCTCGGAGAAGGACATAGGCTACTTTTGATCCCGTAAATCCCGCGGGATCAGGACTTACGCGGGTGAAATCGCGGGCGCAGCTATAACTCAATAATTATAACACATAAGAATTCAATTTATTTTTATCATTTTAAATTTCATGAGAATTGGTTCAGTAATGATAATCTACACCTAACCTGTGATAAGTTACAGGTTAGGTGTAGTTAGGACTAATATTATAAAGAGAAAACATTCATTGTTTGTAAAGAATAGGCTCCGAAACTACTGGATCGATTTCAAAAACTTTTTCACCAATAGACGGGAGATTATTAGGATAAAACCGATTTGTTATTTCAGGTCTTCAGCTATCTGCATACCAAGTTTCATCGCAATCGGTTCAGTATATAATCTAGGTATACGTCTACATCTAGCTGGCGTCTAGCTAATATTAAACAATATTCAAATATGGATCACCCAAGTATCAAATTCGGCGTTCAATAATTGTCCTACAAAACTAGATTAATCACCTAATAGTGTCTTCAATCGATTGCATTACACATGAATGGTTGATAGTCGCGGTTATTCACCCTGTAGGAACCTAAAGGTACTTCACAGCCGATTCGTTGACCTTTGGCACATATTCCAAGGGAAAAAGCAGCTGTCAAGTTTACCTTAGTTTACTAGACAATGGACAAACATCGAGTTCGATTACCCTGCATTTCGTTTCGGATTTGTGCATAAGGGAACTTTGTTAGAATGCTTTTAAAAAGATATTTAATTAGAAGTAATGAAACGTTTTTATAACAATAATAACGTTTGTATAATAACGTTTGTAGTGCATACTTTTCAGTGAACATGCAGAGAAAATAGATATTTAACTTTGTATGAAAAGCAGAGATGAAAAGGCGCTTTGTACATTTTTACATGTTCCCACATGGTACCCTAAAAATGGTTTTAGATTTATTATTGTACCTACTACTTTCTCAGCGTGATGAATATGTATTCTCAAAGTTACAGCTATTTGGCACTAAGCGTCTCTGAGCTAAGCCGCGGACAGACAGACAGACCGGCATGACGATAAGGATTTCTTGTTGACTACGAAACCCTAAAAAAGATTGAGGTTCACCAAAAACTAGATCAGTCAAGGACCTTCGTTGACCACTTTTTCATAAATTACCAATCATTGTCCTACACCCTAATGTCAAGGAATTAAGGTCGTGTTTTGTATGTCTTCCACAGTATCACGTGGTAACACGCACTCTTGCTGTTTGTTTCCGCAACGGATGCCATAGCAACTATGCCATAACAAACCTGTCAACTAGCATGATTTTCGACCAAAACTTCACAAAAGTCCAAACAAAAGTTTGCAAGAGAAATTATGAACTCGTGACCACAGTAAACCTAATTTTACAGCATTTTACAGTAGAAACCACATGTACCTAAATGTTTTTAAGCGGTTGAGAAGAATGGATTTCGGATTCGGAGATTCCTTGATCCCCAATGTTGGAGGGCTGGCACAATACTTTCAGCATGATCCTTTCTTTGGGTACGTAGAGTACTGGCTCTGGGGTGTTAGCTAATTGGATCTTGGGAAATGTAGCAATTTGTACTTCTAAAATGTCCTAGTTTTGACTATGCCTACGACCCGGTTGCCGAACACATGCCAGTAAAGCCTAGGCGGTAGCGGTCTCGGTTTCCGCCGCGAAACACAATATATTTATGTGGTCTACAGCCATTTGTCTCTGGTCTGTTCATTACTTTATTTATATAAAATGTTTATTTGAAACATATTTGAAATGGAAAAGTATAATTGAATCCTCTTTCTGCTACCTGGCACCCATATCACAAGCCAAGTTTTGGTAAATGGCGCTGAGTGTGTATAATCGTATTTATATTTAACTAGATTTGAGTATTTGGAAGGTCCGAGCTTTGTAGTAGGTACCTACTTATTATTTAGTTAGGCCATTCACGGCACGTGGTGCCCTAGTTCTTAGTGAAAACTCGTTACGTTTATAACTTAAGCAGTAGGAACGTAAAATATTTTAAAAATAGCGCTTAGTGCTACATTTAGATACAAACAAAAACGTGTGGCACTCGGGGACTGCCGCGGTAAAGTTATTGCATAGGGAACACCACACTTCGCATAATTTTTTTTGTCATAATTTCATAAGGCATAACTCAATTGGCATAATTTCATAAGGCATAATATTCAGCTGTCATAATTTAAAATGGCATAATATTTTTTAGCATAATGGTTATATGGCATAATTACATTAAGCATAATAGTCAAATGGCATAATTCAATATGGCATAATATTGTTTAGCATAATGATCTTTTGGCATAATTACATTAGGCATAATGGCCAATTGACATAATTTAATATGGCATAATATAGTTTAGCATAATGATCTTTTGGCATAATTACATTAGGCATAATAGTCAATTGACATAATTTAAAATGGCATATTTTTTAACATAGCTGCGTCCCGCGGTTTCACCCGCGTAAGTCCCGATCCCGTGGGAATATCGGGATCAAAAGTAGCCTATAGCCTTCCTCAATAAATGGACTATCCAACACTGAAAGATTTTTTTAAATCGGATCAGCGGTTCCTGAGATTAGCGCGTTCAAACAAACAAACAAAAAAACAAACAAACTCTTCCGCTTTATAATAGTAATAATAGATAATGGACTAATGGCAAAACTACATTTAATTGAAGTTCATGGCCTTATCATGATACAATTTTCTTACCTATACCTAAATGTTGGTACACCTAAGAGGAAAATAATAGGTGTAGGTTAGGTTAGGTTAGATATTGCGATTAAGCACACGCGAGCGAAGCGAGCGATTTCCTTTCGGTCTCATCATTTTCCATACGTGAAAAGTATTTTGTAATAAGGTATGTTTTAATAATATATTTATGGTAAAAACTTTATGCCAAAAGAAGATTATGCAAAAAATGTTTAATCGAAAAGTAGAAGACCCACCAACGTTACGAATTGTGTACCTATCTGAATAATAACTAACCCAGTAGGATAGGTTTAGTTTAGGTTATATGTTTTGATAATCGATCTAAAGCACAAGCTGGCATTTCTGTAATTATTTGTGAATTGTGAAAAAGTCACCCTCATTTAGTTTATAATAATGTTTTTGAATGCGCCTAAGTCTTTAATTCAAGCAAAGCTTTAGTTTGATAATTGTATTAGTTGTTGTGCTAGGAGTTTTCCTTTATGGGTTTTATGAACATTTAAATGAGTATTGAATATTAGTATGTAATACTTACTTTTCGTATGTTATGCGTTTTGTAGGTTATGGTATTTGATGTTAGGCTTTTAGAATATTATGCGTTCTAATGTTATGCGTTTTGTAGGTTATGGTTTTTGATGTAAGGCTTTTAGAATATTATGCGTTCTAATGTTATGCTTTTCGTATGTTATGCTTTGTGAGTATTATGAATTATTTGTTTATGCCTTCTGTATGTTATGCCAATTGAAATTATGCCAAAAGAGTTTATGCTTTTTTGTTTATGCCTTATGCGTTTTGTAATTATGCATTATATTTTCGGCCTTTTGTGTTTAGGACAAAAAAAGTTATGCGTTAAGGACGGTACCCTATTGCATAACATTTTTTATCAACTTATGCAATTATATATATATTTTTTAAATAATCGGCCGAGCTACATGGTAGGCGGAGTGGGGGTGCTAGGTTTTATTTTCGTTACGGAATTTCTTGATTCGGTCGCCGCGCTGAAAGCCCGCAATAAAAGCTAAAAATGAAACCCAAACAAATCTTGTAAAAAATCTGAAGCAGTAAATCTGTCCTACTGCTTTAATTACAAAACGATTCTGGTAGATTTAGAAATAATAAAGCAATTTAGCGGATTCTGACGACAAAAATAACTGTTCAATTCCACTGATTATCTTGATTGGGCTGTCCGTTGGTTTGTCATCACATCATTTGCTTTAATTTTAAGACATCGTTTGTATCAATAAAAAAGACAATAAGTATGATTTAGACGACCTTAAAACTGCAATTATTTCTATATCTATGAAGTTCAAATCAATTAAATAATGTTGAGGAACTGTTATTATAATAAATCGCCTGTTATTATTCCCATGAAGAAAACTTGATATAGAATCGATTATGCCTGGAGTAAATCCTTTGTTTGCTTGTTTAAAAATAAATACAAATGGGTATACAACATATTTATTATTTTCAGTCCAACGTCGGGCTTCCATCAAATGACCAGAATGATGGACCGGATGATGATGGATAGCTTGCAGCCATTCGGGTTCGCTCGTATGACGCGACGCAGTAACACAGACGGGCGAAAAGATGGAGATCCTCCAAGGGACGGGCTTAGAACAGAGAAGTCTGAAACAAGGAGAGAGAGAGCTAGAGGAGAGACTAGACCACCTCCAGCTACCCACATGGCTAATGGCACCAGACATCCTCCAACTCAAAGTAATTAATGTTTTTTTATTAGAATAGCTATTATTCTTTATTTCTTTAGTGCAGTGCTTGATGCACGATGTGTTACGCTCTCTCGGTTGTGTTTTCCAAAAAAATATAATTTCTTTTTTTTCTTTTTAGTCGTAAAACCAACCCAATCAACAGCATTCTACGAGCAACCATCAGATCAGGCAAAACAGCCAGACCCAACGACAGAGAAATGGGCGGGCACCCTGCGACGTAGGGATCCTGATATACAACCCACTCTACCTTCTATAGTACCACGAAAACAATCATCGTCATCATGTTCAGTAGGGAGCGGCCGGAAGTGCAGATCTGTGGAGCGGATACCTCGTAATCGCAGGCAGCTCGCTCCTATCAAACCGATGAGAAGAAATGACATTCCTGCAGAAGGAGCTGATGTGACCATTTACGAAAAAGACGAAAAAGTATTCGATGCGACTGGTTACGAACTGCATTTAGTTGAGACATTAGAGAGAGATATTTTGCAGAAGAATCCTGACGTGCGTTGGAAGGACGTTGTCGGATTGGATGACGCTAAGTCTGTCCTTCAAGAAGCCATGGTCTTGCCGCTTGTTATGCCTGACTATTTTAAGGTAAAATTTAGCTAACATGATTGTTCAGTGTTGAAACATATTATTTAACCCCGAATTAGCATCTACGTACGGTCAACCATTAACATGAGAATTTATTGAAGAATTCCGGTATAATACTTGTTACTGTGTTTTATGACCTTAATATAACCTTGTTCACTTTTGAACTAGCACCTTTTTAAGGCTGTTGAAGTAACTAGGGCTGTAAAAAGAAAAGATTGGTTCTTTACTAAGTCTAGTCTCGCTTCAAAGAAGGTACCTACTCACCTTATATTGTTGATTTGCGTGACCGATAAGACTGGCTCTGTATTTACCCTTTCAAGACTGTGTAGCACTAATGATTTTACCAAATTGCAATAATTTGACGCCGTCGTGGTCAAGAATATGGGTCAGTTCTTTGTTGTTTTTGTGTCCGAATGTAAATTACTTTAATTTCTTTTGTTATAAACCAGTGCTAAATACTGATTAGAATTTAGGGTTAATAGTATGTGGTCCGTTTATATAAATATTATACTCTCTTCCGGTATAAAAAAATGCCTTTAATAAATATATTGAAGCCAAGGTTAAAGAGGGAAACATGACATACATAGATACTTATGGGTATAATTTAGACGGTCACCAAAATTATTTTTAAGACTCTAAGCCTAAGCACTAAATAAAATAAACAACTCCAAAAAAAATAATTGACTTTTTTTAAAAGGGCCCTTAAGTATTAAATATTATGCTCCAAAGTAAATGAAATAACGTCAAAAAAATCGCAAGCCTTGCACAAATATTATTTTTGATTCCCAAAATGGATTAATGATCACCAAATTCTGCCTAACTCAAAGATTAATATTACTACCAAAAATTTTACTCCAAAATAGTTTGAAGTCATCTAAAATACATTCTAAACCACGAAAAAAACTATACGGAGCACCCCGACTTGGTTAGGTTAGGTTAATGTTAGAACATGATTACACGCAACGCTTTGGCGAGCGAGCGAAGCGAACGTGCCGCGGCAGCGGTCGCCAAAGCGCCTTATTTGGTATTCGAGAAATATTCTAGCGATCGTTAGCTTTTTAGCCCAGCAAAAATTACCAAATTAGAACTCATGGTATAATATAATTGGTAACATCTAAGTAGTGACAATATATAATTTTTAGTCTAAAGTGTATTTTAAAGGCATCCATATATTTTTATGGCAGTCATTGATACGAAAAAAAGGTTTTATTTCATAATATTTTAGGAAACGTAATTTGGTGATCATTTATCCATTTTGGTAATTGTTTAGAATTTTTTGGTAATAAAATAGGTACTTTTTTGGGTGGTGTTTAAACACAAGCCGATACTTATCTATAAAGTAAACATTTTAGGGCATCCGAAGACCATGGAAAGGAGTTTTACTGACCGGCCCTCCAGGCACAGGGAAGACTTTGCTAGCCCGGGCCGTGGCCACAGAATGTAGAACTACTTTCTTCAATGTCTCTTCTTCTACTCTCACTTCGAAATATAGAGGTGATTCGGAGAAACTAGTCCGTCTGTTGTTTGACATGGTAAGTAGTGCAATACAGCTTTCTATAGATTACGAAATGGGCTCTAACTTAACAACTCCCACAATAAAAATTGAGAGCAGGCCATTGAGATTTTGAACACCCATGACTATATTGAAGTATACCTAGTGGGCTACTTATTAGTTTATAGTACTTTATAGCTAATCAATTTTACATCAGGTATGTAAATAATGTTAAAGATTCACCTGCCTACAACTCTATTAGGTTTATTTATGTTACACTTTACGGGTTTAAAGACTTCTGAGGTTTAATTTTTGTGTCCTTAAATTTTCAGGCGGCCTTCCATGCCCCAAGTACAATATTCTTGGACGAGGTAGACTCTCTCTGCGCAGTTCGCGGCGCGGATTCTGAGCACGAAGCCTCCAGGCGGTTCAAGGCGGAACTACTCATCCAGATGGACGGACTTGCTGCTGCTTTGTGAGATACTCTATCAATAGTTATATTTTATACAAAAGTTATCGTGCTCCTTTCATCTGCATTATGTCCTTGCGGGAAAAACCGCGGAACATACAAGCCTAAGTCATAAAGATATGGGCGTATCAGGCTTATCAGGTCCATAGGTCACAGGCCCATTGGAATATAAAATCATAGGTTACTCTTGATAATCCAGTTCTCCAACAATTCCCATACCAATTCATGGCATTACAATAGGTTTAACGTGAAGGTACCTAATACATATATACATACTACTTACCTACTATAATTTTAGTAGTATTGTTTTTGTAGTTATTTCTTACTTATTAAACTATTTTTTAGTCCAAATGCAAATATTTCAGCCATCGGGACAAAATCATCATGGTTCTAGCGGCGACTAATCACCCGTGGGACATCGACGAGGCTTTTAGAAGACGATTTGAGAAGCGCATCTACGTCGGCTTACCAGATGGTACAGATCTATATTTCTACCTAAATTTATTTTAAATAGTGCATAAACAATGTGTTTCCCATTATTCGATAGCATATAGTTTCACGCATGTATGTTTTGTATGTCGGTTCAAGAAGAATAAAATCTAATTTCGTCAATATGTCGCAAATGAATTGCCGTTGCCGGTAAATATGGTTAGTACTATTTTTATTTTTTCCAAACCCTCGGTAGGTAAATAAATTCCCCAAAGTTTTTTAGGACATATATGACCATCTAAGGTTCAACGGGAGGCTATTTGAATATGCAATATGTAACGTAAAATTTCAGAACCAACAAGAGTTCGCCTATTGAAACTAAACCTCCGCGAAGTGGCGCTGGCGGATGACGTCAATATGGAGGAGTTTGCGAGTAAACTCGACGGCTACAGTGGGTCTGATATCTGCAATCTCTGCAGGTAAACTTATTAATAAAGAAACTGTTTCTGAAAGCCCAGTTTAAATAGCCCGGTTCAGATATCTGGACTTTCATAGACAGTAAAATTTCAGTCAACTTCTGTTTTAGTGAAGAGCACCTATATCCATTAATCAATGGATACTTACTTCTCTGTCTTATGCCACTACGAAGTATGTAGCTCAGTACCACAAGAGATTTTTAATATAATTAGTTTGTTCCAATAACTCTGTGAAGTTATCTCTTAAATTAAAATTTCGAGACCTCTACATTACAACGTCTCTTGATGAAAAATAAGTTAAATTTCAATCCAACATTGCGACAACAGTAGCAAAATCTAAGTTTATTCTTAACTGATGAAGTATTAATATATATCGACAGGGATGCATCAATGATGACGATGCGTCGGAAAATAGCCGGCAAATCACCAGAAGAGATCAGACGACTAAAACGTTCGGAGCTCGAAGCTCCAGTCTCGAAAGACGATCTTCTAGCGGCGATGGAGAAGTGCAGACGAACAGTGACCTCTGCCGACGTGACGCGGTACACCAGTTGGATGCAGAAACATGGATCTTCCTAGCGTAGGGCTTTGGCGCTAAGAGCGTTGCTTAATAGGCTCAGATCGTGACTCTCTGTGCTAAATTAAAAGTGGACTAAGAAATTTTACTGCATTTGAAATGTTTTCTAAATTGAAACGATGTGAAACCGTGTGTGAAAATTTATCAAATAATTATTAAAAGTTGGAAAAAGCTTTAACAGCTTGTGAGTGATACTGATATCTACGTAAACTTTTTTTGTTTTTATTGGTTTATGATTTGACAAGCTATTTTCTAAAGTAATTTTAATTTTAGATAGTATGACATGAAAATTTGTATTTTAATTTATGTGATTCGAACAGTAGCATTAAGAATGTCCTGAGCAATGGGATCCCGGACTACTAATACTATGTTATAGCGTCCCCAACTATGACCACCTTGGGTATGAATGAGGATCTCGTTCAATGAATAGTTTATAGTACCTATAAAGTTGAAGGATAATAATAAGTTGTCCTCGATTTACGTTATTCAGAAACGGCTATTGGCTATTTTGACAATTGCTAAAATCTTTATTTAATTGGTATTGGTTTGGCTTACTTTTGTTTTTGGTTTATCAGAGCGGTTATAATATTATATTGGCTTTTTATTGATTTTAATATACGATCTGAAGCCGTGCTTTTTTAGTTGTAGGTTTCACGATAATGAGATTTACAAAAATATTGCAATATTCTTTAACATTTTTATTATGCTTAAACGGCTTAATCATGTAGATATATCAACTTTTTTCACTTTAAGACAAACTTTGGTAATTCTCTAACTCATTTCCATTTGATTTTTTTTTATTAAACTACTTACTTTTTAAAATCTTTTTGCCCTTCCAACGTGTATTTAGTTACTATCATTTGTCTTAGATTTAAATTAATTGATGTTTAAAAATGAATATGGAGGTAAACTTCATTTTTAGGGTTTTGTAGTCAATAAGAAGCCCTGGTAGTTTTTCTAATTTTAGTAATAAAAGGTTAAGAACCAAGACTTTTATGGAACCTATTAATGAACCATTCACACATTAACCGGTGCTAGCTAGCGTACAAGGCTGCCGAAAAGCTGCACTGCAGCTTAACTCGTACCTACGTGGGCTGCTATGTATTGTGTAGACAGCTATAGCAGGCCAAACTAAACTAAAGTTTTGCAGCAGAAAAGCCGGCTCCGTGTGGATGCTGAATAGTCCACAATGACTTATAATAAGACTATTTGTACCGAATAGTGGAATTGCTCTGTAAAAAGTAATTGTTGGTTATTGTCATGTGTATTAATTAATAGTTACTCGTATGTCCAATTTGTTATAAAATCTATTAGGTGTAAAGTTCAAGGCTATAGGAAAATAAAATTACGTATTGTAAACTTGAAATTTTATTCAGGAATGGTGATTATGAGTGTTTTTATATGGAAATCTATGAATTTTTACTGAGTAAATTTCGTGTTGTAAGAGAATAGATGTTTTATAGTAGGTACTGTGCATAAACTCTGTGTAGCGAAAAATAAATAACATGATTTGATTATAATATTGCTGTTTTATGTTCTCTTTTGTGAAATGTTCTAAAGGCCGCAATTATTAGTTCAGAGTAAAGTAATAATTGCGGCCTTTCAGAAAAATTAAAAACATGATTTGATCATAGTGATTAGAGATGGGCCGACTAGGGGTTCTGCAGACTAGCCGACTAGTCGGTTCCAAAATTGCAGATCATTATAATTCAGAGATATTTGGGTAAATCATGATCACTCGGCGATTGTTGGTATTTTTGGATAAATTTGCACTTCGAAAGCGTAGTGAAATTTCCAAAATATGTTTGAAATAAAAATAAAAGTTAGAAAAAAAAATAGAGTGGAGCTGAGGCATAGTTATGACATTCTATATGTATCATGTTAAGATGATGTATGTAGGCCGCCGAGTTTTGTTTTTCTGACTACCCACCTTCTAACTGTACTACTAATTCATTAAATATTGGTTTTATTGCATAATTGTAAATAGGTAGGTAGGTGCCGACAAGTCGGCCCATCTCTAATAGTGATGTTTTATGTTTACTGTTGTGATATGTTTTTAAGGCCGCAATAATTAGTTCAGAGTGAACTCATATTGCGGCCTTTCAGAAAAATAAAAAAACGTGATTGATTTATTGATGTTTTATGTTCACTTTTATGATATGTTTTAAAGGCCGCAATTATTAGTTCTGCGTGCGTAGTGTCAGTTTTTTGACTCCTACGGGTGTTATAAGTTTGACGTCTCTGTGTGTCTTTGTTGAAACAGCTTTATCCAAAGCCATGGGTAGCAAAGATACGTGTTCCAAAACATACACCACGCCTACTAAACTATTTAAAAGTTTAAAACATTTGGCAGTGTTTTAAATGGTATATGTGTGTTATAAACCGTAATAATATGCATATAACATTCCTAAAACTTCATTTCTATATGTATTAAATAATAAAAATACAAGTCTAATCTTTAAAATAACCCAAAAATAAATTTTTCATAAACCTTAACATAATATAATGAAATACAACAACGATGGAACATTCCTTAAAATAGAGCGAACACTTTTATTCCTAAAAGGCACTAATGATAATTATGTTTATTTTTTAATATTTACAAATGAAATCTTTGGTTACATTAAAATATTATCAATACATTATGATATCCGACTTAAAAATATCACGCCTTTTACATGTGTTTTGCTACTTTGTTTCACAATCTATAAACGAAAACTATAGTAGGTAGGTCCCTACCTTCTACGTAGGTACACACCTTATTCACTGTTTTTATTTTAAAGACATTACTGTAAATTCAATTTATCTTTTATATTCTTTGTTCAACTTGAGTTTCGCGTAAATTTGTATTTTTTTTCAAAAGCTTGCTATAAGAAAGCTCTCTTTAAAATGTTTACGTACTAATATCCATTTTTAAGAGTACCTCCTGGCCTTGACACAATATTTATTATCGCTTTTAGTTTTTAGATTTTCTTTAAATGACTATCCTTCTAGATCTATTGCAATTTACTAATTTATTTTCCAGAAGGTCACAGTAGCGCTCACAGTAACCATTCTAAGTGTTTTACCATACTGACCTTTTGTTTAAACTTAAAAAATAAACGATAATAAAAACAACAATCATAAATTAAATAATAATATAAAATTCTTACTTAAAACTTAATTAATATTCTATTTTTTTTAATGTGCTTAAGCCTGCACTGGGCGTTCATAGAATTATTTTTAAAGAAAAATACTTCTACAGTATGTTTTTTAATTTCAGAGTAGGTATAATCTGACGATTTTGTTCGTTGTATTTCAATTTTTCTTTAAGATGTGTCAAATCATAATCTACAATTAAAAAACAAACTATACATCGAATTTACATCGGTTCGAATCCCACTCGGCGCCGACCATGCTTACCTACCTAGTGTTTTGTAGATGATTTTTCTTGCTAAAATAATTCAATAAACTTAAGAACTGTCAAATACCTAATTAATTATCATTCCAAGAGCTACCAAATGTTTGATTTTTTGAACATTCAATATCTTACGCCTTAACTTGTTATTTATTGTTCCCCGAGGTACATAGTTACAAATAGGCAATTCGCAGGTACCTATTTAATTGTTAAACATAAATTAACATAATTTCTATAAGATGTCCAATTTTGATTAGATATGCACAAAAACCGGATTAAAATGAAATACAGCAGAAAAATATGAGAAATTACAGTGATCAGATTGTTTTTTTTAGATAGATACTTCGATTAACGCTTTTGCACAACTCAAGGTACCTTCAGATTGTTACAATATTAAATAAAGAAACACAGAAAACTCAGAAAAAGATAGAAACAGAAATAGCACAAATAGGAGACATTATCGCAATAACCGTCTTCCAGGCAGCCTTTTTTTTACATTGACTTACCTTTGTAGAATTGAAATGTAATAAAATATTTAGGTCTTACGAACTTATTATTATAGTATTTCAGGACGATATACTCCAAGAAATAAACTTTAAAATTTTAAACTATTGCCTTAGCTGAACTGAACGTAGCCATGTTTTTCATCGATTTTACTATTGCTTTCAGTTTGATCCCTCCAGCCTCGGTTTATCGAGTTTTTAAAGACCGTTAACTTTAACCGTGGTTAAAGCACGAGTAAAGTTACACTTTTATAAGAAGTAGTTTCAATACAAGTAAAGTGACGTTACTAGGTCCAATGAAAAATTTAAAAAGAACGACTGTTAAAGTTAACGGACGAGAAAAATATAAAATTTCACTGTGCCATCTAACAAAAACTATTGAAACTATTAATTAGAAAGTGACTCACTTAAAAAAATTCAAGAACCCGCGAGGGTTTAACTAAAAACTCTTTTTTAAGTGATCGTTCAAAAGTGAACATCTGAAACATCCTGTTTTTCAGTTCCACGTTTGCGCAAACAAGGAAATCGAAGCTAAGCCTTAGCATAGCGTTTGCCAAAGGTGCTTTCAACTCGCCAAGCAATATTGACGTTCACGCAAATAGATAGCGGATGTTCTAAAATGCAGTGTAATCTAATAAATTTATAAAAAATCAATAGGCACAATTGGTACTTTCGTCATCTTAAATCAACTCTACTATGTTTAATTAACACACGGAAACGTTAATATCACCGAATATTGTCGACTGTGAGCAAGTGTTTAGGCGCGGTCACTCGGGCGGGGAACCGTTCACTTCTGGCTTTTTGTCATCACCATCATCGTGTTCTAGTATAGCTGAGAAGGAGAAAGGTGCGAACGCGTACCCTTGACCTTCGTAGAATTTACTCATGAATTCTACCCTGTAATATAAAAGAACAATTGTTAATCGTAGATCTAGACTAGTCATAATAAATCACAGTCTGCCGTAATTGGTTGAAAAGTGACTGACTGACTTAAAATTAAATTATTATCGACAGTTAGGTTTACGAACTTGTAACGAATAGTTGCACGTGCATTTATTTCAACATTAGTTCCGATTCGTTCAAAATAAGAAAAAATTTAATAATATATTAGCATGCGATTCTGCGCCATTGTTCAAATAATACAAAACAATGCAATATTGTTTAAGTTGCTATAATTGTAATCTTATTTTACTAGTAGTTGTTGCATGCAGAATTTCGACGTCTGTGGTGCGTCAGGCGAACCCCAGTCTGCGACGCAGAAGGTAGCGGGTTCGTTCCCGCCAGGTACAAGTATTAATGCTGACCATTAAAATGTTTGTTTCTGGGTTTTTTCTATATTTAGGTTGTTGGTATTTACAAATGAAAGCTATAAAACTTGTAGTATATCCGTTGTCTAGTACCCATATAACAAGGTTAGTTGCTTAGTTTTTGGCTGGATTGAGCTGTGTGCAACGCGAACGCCTTGCAATATTTATTTATTAATTATACCTATTATGTAGTTTCATATGTTTTAAAGTATGTTAGAACAATGTAACTATAATTCACAGATTTGATTATTGTGATCATTAATGTAATGTAAACCTTATGAACTTACGTGCCAGTGAGCAATTATTTTGATGGCGCAATAATTTTAATTAACGCTCGTGTTCAATGTCGTTCATGTGTCGTTACAAAGATTTTTTGTCAATTTGGATACCAATCGTTTCATTAGCGAAAATATTTTTGGCATTTAAGTTGTAATATAACGAGACCTATTCGATCTAAGTATTAGTTAAACTTTAGTAAAACTACTACCAGACAGGTGTAAAACGAGGTTGGATGCCAAAGGTGAAAATAAGTACGTTGTAGTTGTATCTACTACAGAACAAGTAGTATGATCAGTTTGGAAAAGCATCTTAACAATTCTAAATTGCTCCTTCTTTTCCTCGTACGTACATATAGCAGTGTGGTTCACCTAGTGTTAGAGTTGCCCAGTCGGCCTCTAACATGACCTAACGACTGCTGTCAGAGATAACAAACGGAACCAACTGCAACCAACTTAAAAATAACCTATCTATAAAAACCTTCTTACCAATGCAATCTGAGTGTGTGTAGGAAAGCGGAGAGTCCCTCCATGAGGACAAGAATGGCGAGTGTGAAGAACGCCCACGCAGCAAACACCACGTATAAAATGATTACGCTCCCAACGCTCAGGCTTTTTGTCATGCCCATATGCAGAACGCGTTGCCATAGCACGGCTGATAACTCTGGAAATGAAGATTTCAAAATATTATGTACCTGCTTCATTAAATTACATCTACCCAGTTTAGTAACCTTAAAAAGTTCCATCAATAAATAATCACGGCAGAGACTGTCTCCTAACATACAGGGCACCCTATAGTTTAGGAGACATGGAAGGAACGTGTAAAATACTGTTTTTTGTCAATAAATGATTTCTCATTTTCATTTTTTATAAATAATAAAAAGCTGTAGGCGATATCGTGCAAATATAAAAGAGGCGAGCTTATTGAGCATGTGCGTATTTGTCTTAGGAATTTTGGTTTACACTAGATCTTCCGACCACAACACTGTTTCCATTTTAACACTGGAATTACGAGGTGGCCTAAGATAACCTCAGTGTTATTTTAGGCATAATTGTTAAATAATGACGTAAGTATTATATCCGTTGTCTGGCCACTATTAGGCTACGTTCTCCATTCAGGTACGCCACAGCGGAGCCTCGCGCATCGATAGTAGGTGCCCAGTTTGCCACTGCACCACTGCTTTGGCCCGCTCGACACTTATATTATAAGCGAGAGATGAAAATGTTTCGCTGGCAGAACGCTAGCGGAAATCTGCGCACCTATAGACAATGCAGTCTTACACAACGCTGTACCCACAAACTTGCTATAGGTTGTTCTAGATGGCACCGTGTAGAAAATCAATATATGTCTTTCATTATTTTATTCTAGATAAGTTCTGGCTAAAAATATATAAAAAAAGAAAAGGCACATACGTGCATGCGCCAGTGAAAGCGCCCACAAACGCAGGTACGAGGCTGTATGTGACACGGTACCCAACACGTACTCTATCGTATGAATCGCCTGGGTAATCATCACCTCTCCGAATCCTTCAGCGTGCTTATTCTTCTCAACCTCGCCGCTTTCAACTCCTTGTTGATATTGCTGTAAAGGTACATTGAGTCACGTAAAGTAAATTATTACTAACACCTTTTTTCTTTAAAGTTTAGTTCTAGAAATGTATTAGTCAACAAGGAATCATTATAGTTTGGACATGGCCACCCGTTTGTCTTTGTATCCGCTGATAATTTTCCCGTCAATCAAAAACTGATATTTGCAAGCGCATTATTCTTCTTCGTTTCGTATGGTGGTGTGACTCACCTAATGTTAGATTTTACAGGTCGCCCCAAGACCTTTAACTTGACCTAACGACAGCTATCGGAGATAACAACCGGGACGGGACATTCATTTCACGGGACCAACTGCTTAACGTGCCTTCCGAAACACAGAGGAGCTCGAGAAAATTATTTATTGCCACACAAATTATCGGTCATCCTTCCAAGTAATAACCGCGCCAAGCGTTGCTTAACCCTCATAATTACACAAGATCGGCGGGTCCAGCTAGGCCAACGAGCTCCTCATTGATTAATAATTAGCATTATTCATTGATCTTTACATACCTTCCTCTTCCTAGCAACCAAGACTTGATAAACTGGCTTCCCGAACAGCATGACTGGGATACACAAAAATGCGATCGCCAAGAAGGTTTTCTGCAGTGTATCTTGCCCGGTGAACATGAGCGGACGGCAAGGAGGATGGTCTGCCTCATGCTTCAAGAGCATCATGTTGATGAAGATTATGAGCACCGAAGGAGCGCATGCTGAACCAAATTGTGGATCTGAAAAATGAGACAGAAAGGGATGATATAATTTTATAAGTTTAAAGGCCTGGCCACATCTGTCCGGTATTCTATACTACATTCGGTATGAAATGACTTATCTGGGGGATTCGAAAATCTTATTTTATAAAAAGGGACCTTAAAAATACAATTAATATAAAGAACAGCATTTAAAATTAAACGACAGTTGAATTCGAGACATAAAGCTCTTCAAATCATTAGAATTTTGTTGGAACAAATTAAAATTAATTGAACAGCTGAATTGAGAACATTCTAATTTTTTAAACTAAAAACTTTTAAAAGCAAGTTCGTAGAAGAAGAATTGAGGTTTACCTTCAGCGTCCGCAGAATACATTGTCCATTTCATGAACATCAGCAAACACAGGTACCAAAACAGCAGCAACAAGAACACTATCTGTGGGATGTACTGCAAAAATATCATCTGTGACCTCCTGAAGAAACTGTAAAAGAAAACCATTAGTTAGCATCTAATTTTGCTTAGAGCCACCATCATATTAGAGATGCATATTCTATGAATACAGTAATTACTTGAAGTTTACCACACTCATTGTTACACCGAAGGCCATGTGTATCACTCCGAATATTATTGACAACTTCATCTTAAATGAGTTCAGGAATATTATGTTATTTGTAGCAAACTGAAAATAAGCAAAGATCAATAATTAATTTCTAATTGAATAAACTGTATCTTATTGATTCTCGACTAATCAAATATATACCTGCCATACAGGATCCATTCCAAAGGGATAAGGTAAACCGGTGTAAGCATACTTTGGATCCAATTCAAGCGCTTTATGATCTCTCATAGTACCATTATCATATGGTATCATCCAGCTACTCCCGAATATATTAAGCGACTTGGAGAACATATCATTGTATATCATGCCCGTGTATATAGAGAATATACCCATGAGAAGTATAATATATCGTCCACCGAAGAATATGTTCCATATCTCGTTGTCCGTTTTCATTTTAGACAGTCTTTTTTCGAATATAACTATGAAAGCTGCGAAGATTGTCATGATGAGGCCATGGCCGACGTCTCCAAACATTACAGCGAACAGGAAAGGGAATGTTATAATGGTATATAGAGCTGAAAATAAGAAATTAATCAATATAATTATTTTAGCATATAACGACGATATAATAACGAAAATTAATTATTTTAAAGCTATAAGAGTGTGAAAATCCAAATGAGTATAACAAAAGTAACTTGAGAAGCAAAATGTATTAAATAAAGTAGTAGTATTTACCTGGGTTAACTTCTCTATAACTAGCGACTCCGTAAGAATCTATGAGATTTTGAAAGCCTTGAGTGAACTTATTCGTTCTATTGAACGTCGGTGGTATCTCGTTTGTTGGAACGAAATGGAGGATTGAAGGTATGGGCATCCCACTGGATTTCTTTAAGTAAAACAAGTTTATTAATTAATACGTCATGTAGCCCAGCCATAGAATATCCTAATCCAGAAGAGGGTTGGTGTCAGGTACGCAGACAGACATAAAAATATTGCTAAATCTATTATCCCTGGGTAAACCCAGGAATAGCGGCCACAAGTCGAACTCTGTGCCGTCATAATGTGAGTAGATGAACCGATCGAGAAGCACACAAATAGCGCACAGCTTTATAATACCATACACCTCAATACATATATCACGAGGTTGAGATATTCTAATTTAGTTGTTAACATAGCATTTGCGAAAGAAAATGTGTTCGAACTGCACTAGTCTCATTAAAAGGCATTCTTCTATTAATAAAATTAATAGTTAAATAACTTACAACTCCATCGTCAAGCGCTTTTTGTACTATATGTATGTCTTGTTTCGGAACCCAACATTCAGCTATGAGGCATTTCTTTATTATGTCCATACTGAACATATTTAATGTGTGGTATATCGCCTTCTCTTTCTTCACCACCATCATCCAGTTGCTAATATCTCGTGCTATGTTTGTTAGTACTAGTCTTCTGTGTTGTTCTGTTTGTTGTAAAACCTGAAAAAAAAACAAGTTATTTACACACACTATACTGCTACCGAGACATTCAGCAGCGTGACAATAAAACATTGTCTAATGAAGATCTGGTTTCGCTAAATTCAGGTTTATCGCAAGCAACTCTTGTATTTCTATTACTCGGTCATCCTAGTAAATTCCAAGAAGTTCTAAAGTAAACTTACCATATCTAAATCTCTAATCCTGGTTCCAATACCCGCCAACATCTCCTGTTGCTCTTTATACGTAGCTGGACAATGATATATGGTGGCTTTGAAACCGTGACATACTTTCTTTACTCGCAGCTTGATCTGTTCTCCGTGGAAGAATACCACGAACACTGTCTTTTGGAGCTCGTGACCCTGGGGTATGAAATAGTTTATTTTGAACATCGTCAGCTTTGGAAAGAAAGTCTTATGTAACTGAATTTACTATTGTAACTTTCATGAACCTCTTTTTTTATGCTAAATTACAATACCTACTAATAAAACTTGCCCTGTTTAACTGATGCAACGTGTAAATTTGATAAAACTTTAATTATATTTTGCTACAAACCTAATTTAAGTTTGAACATATTCTAATGTTGAGTTACAGTGACGTGAAAAACAGCTGTTTTTTCGCATTGCGTCAAGGCTAAATACAAGTACTAATTAAGATATTGAAGTACCTATAAATATGCTTATTTAATTCAATAGAGTGTTTCGAATCAGTATGTTCGAGGGTTAACTGAGGTTACTTCCCGAAAAAGTTTCTTTCACCTCAGGAACTAGAGGCGGAGTTATTATATAAATAGTACTAAATAATAGGTAGTAAGTTTAAGCACCTTTTACAACGACTACGGTCCTACGGTGGTCTAGCAGCTAGAAAATCGATAAGAACTGCGAGGGTAATGACCGTTTACACATGTTGTTTCACATTTATTAACGTCGCTTATATTATTCCTTCTGAGACAAATATTACCTATTAGAAAAAAGCAGAGCAACTCACCGTTATAGGATCTTTCAAAGGATGATCGATTTGTGCTTGCTTAAAAAATATGTTCCCGTGTGATATTCTCCACAACATTTTTTCAAAAGAAGGCACTCTCCCCGTTGCCACAACACCAGCTATAAACCCTAGGTGACCACCGACAGCTTCATTATTATACAATTGAACTGACGCTGATATCTTTCTTGCATTGCTGTGGTCTTGGAAGAACGTCTGTGTCTTCTCAATCAGAATCTTTAGTTCGTTCAAGGATAGATAATCACTCTTGAGATTCCGAGCGTTTCGAGTTATCTCTTGAATTTCTGACTCAATGTAGTCTATTCTCTCCTGTGAGATGAAAGTTTATTTGTAAAACACGTGTTTACAGACTAACAATAGGTTGAAACAGGCTATATTCTCGCGGACGTAAATTTTTGATCTGTCGATGTAACAAAAAATGTAAACAATATTTTAAAACTATACGAATAAATTTGTAACTGTTCATTGGATTTTATTCGACTACGGAAGGTAGTATCAGAGGTATTATCGGCTGGTGAAAGCCTGTAGTCTGCTGCCAGCCATATTTATTTTTAAAGCAATTCTCAGTTTTTAAGAAAATAATTTTGCGCTAATCTGTTAGAGTATTTGAGCGATAAAAGTAATTATAAATCAACGCAGTTTAGTACTCAGGAATTCAATGAGTTCAATCGATAGGTATGAGTTCGCATTCGAGTAATGATTACATTTCTATTGCACCTGATGTTTCTCAACCTACATTTGAATACTTCTGGATGGGAATTTGATAAATCTGTGACTATTGCAAGTTGTACTTCATTTATTTCAATTCAATCATTTATTTCGGACAACGTA
This sequence comes from Idaea biselata, assembly GCA_958496205.1. NCBI lineage: Eukaryota > Metazoa > Arthropoda > Insecta > Lepidoptera > Geometridae > Idaea > Idaea biselata. Next base: position 24,784,384 of record OY292398.1, read on the forward strand.
CAGATCCATAGAGTATTAGTCTAGAGTATTAGTATTAAAATCTTAATTAAGTAATTTCTTTTTTATTTATCATCGGTGATCACTATGTCACCAAACGGTAAGTGACGATTTTGTCTAACTAAGATGCAAAACATTTACTTTGAAGATAAGTTTGAAGATATCTATTTACTCGTGACGTGTTTGTCACGGGGTTGTTAAAGTAAATCCAAGTGAAGTGAAGTAAAGTGGCTTAAGCAATTAGCGCTTCGCTCAAGTACTCTTCGTTTTAGGAATCTCTTTTCACTTATTAAAGTTATTACTTACTTCAAGTATATTAATCTCTCTTGGTGTGAGGGCGTTAGGCGCTGGTTTAGGCGGAGGAGGCGGCTCTGGGAGCTCGCCCCATACCCATCGAAGTTTCCTTTCCATTTCGCTGCATCGACGAACTTCGCTCACGTAACGCCGTTGAAAGTCGTTCACGTGGGGGTTTAACTGTTGTCAAAAAAAAAAGATTTAACATAAAACGGTTACGTGACAAATTTATCAGGTGGAAAAATAGCACAACTATTCCACTGCGAGCGGAGCGGAGTCAAAAATGTGTCAGTTCAACATACAACGGTTTGTTTTCCTAGTCACTCTTTCGCGCTATGAAAACAATCGTTGGATGTTAAACTGACACATTTTTAACTCCGCTCCGCTCGCAGTGGAAAACCGGCATAATATTTTTCGAGACGATAGCAGAGGTAGGTACTTAAATAATACTTGTTAAGTTCTCATTTGTTTCTTGCAATTGATCACTCGATTAAACATATTATATGAAAAATATAAGCTTTAAGCGTCAATACCAAAATTGGCACTTAATCATGCAATTACAGTTTATAGGTATTTTATTGGTGGCGCACCTCTGTGGAATCGCCAGGAATTCGAGCCGAGCTCGTAACTTCCCAGTATTATTATGAACATCTTCGTTTTACGACGCCTCTCTTAATTTGATGGTACATATATTTTGTGTCATATTTTATTTGGCCATATAGAGATCCTGTCGCTCTTTGAGGATTGATATTAATTTCATTTTAAGAATGTGTTTAACGTTTGTTGCTACAGATGTTAAAAATGTCAACATAATGTTTAGAATCAATTTTTAAACTACGAGTATATTACAACAATAGGTAGTAAAATGTTGATATGAAAATATTTCTTCTAAGATTAGTATTTTTATCAGATCAATCGCTAAATAGGTATATTTAAAAAATGCATAATTCCTGTATTTGAACACAAGAAAAAATATATTTAAAGATAAAAAGAATCTTCAAACAAAGTCATTCCTTGTGATCGTAACCATTGTTTTCAGAATTATGGAAGTTGACTTGAATTTATAATACGAGGTTTTTAAATGTCCGGGATAAAATAGTTTTATTTTTAGTTTCAATCTCATTTTATGCGTTAGACGTAGAAAAACAACAGACCTTTATCTTTTTTCATATACCACCAAAGCTAATAAACTTTTGCTAACACGGTTCTTCACCCTCTGTCCGAACCTGTCCGTTCTTGTAAAGCTCTTCTTCTCGCTGTCCCTGACCGTTCCTCTAGCTTGTATGGGAACTGTTTTACCGCTCGCGGTGTGGAGCTCTGGAACGCTCTGCCCTCCTCTGTACGCCAGTCCAAGTCACTGGCAGTTTTCAAGTCGCACGTCTACAGACACTATCTCGCTCTCGCGGAAGCAAGACAGTTGTATAGGTAGAGTATTTATTTATGTTTATTTAGTTTATTGCCTATTTATTTGTAGTGTGTATTATATGTACGTATACTCGTATTTAGGTATATATATTTTATATTTTAGTCTCCTTGACGAATATTTCCCAAAACACATCACCCATCCCCTTCCTTAAGTCTTGTCTATTCATTGGTTGACTGGAAGAGATCGCCCATAGGCGATAAGGCCGCCCATTGTACCACTATAGTTTTAAGTTATTCTTTGTATAATTAGTATTAAGTATGTGTTTTTGGTGCAATAAAGTGTTTATCTATCTATCTATCTATCTATCTTGGAACTCATATTTTTTTTTCGGGTTTCCCCTCGTAACCCAGAACATTATAACATGGTTGAAATGACGAGGTAAGAGAATTAAAATGTAAAAATCACGTGATTTAGACCCGGGAAAATACACTGACGGACACATAAACTGCATCAAAGCTTAGGTTTACTTTCTAATAAATACTTTAATAAGTAGGTACCAATGCAAACCTTTTACATTTACTTATATGAGAAAATGAAGACTGGCCGTTTATAATTAAAAATGGAACTGCAGTAATACAAATGATTGAGCCGGGAGAAGAATATATAAAAAAAGTTTGTATTATACTTAATTAAAATATTTATTTCAAAGTCGTCTTGTACTTTGATGCAGTTTATTTGTCCTTCAGTTTATATTAAAACTAGCTGACTCGGCAAACGTTGTTTTGCCTTATAAATTATAGATAGTAGCCGATTCTCAGACCTACTGAATACGCATATAAAATTTGGTAAAAATCGGTCGCGCCGTTTCGGAGGAGTACGGTAACTAACATTGTGACATGGAAATTTTATATATTAGAAAGATTATGACCAACGAAATCTTTTTTGGCGTTTTTATGTCAACTTGAAGAACTCCGCGTCACTGCGCCTACCTAATGCGGAGGGCTGTAAAATCCTACCTGGTACTGAAATTGGCCAAATCTATCTGCTAGATTGTATTGTATACCAAATCCAGTCAGTCACGTACAAGTGTCGCACTCATGTGACTTTCAAATTATAGAGACATAAAAACAATTTGCTCCATTGAGCCATTGTATGATATCTAGGCAGTAGGCATACAGGCACAGGATGGTAGGTGGACTCTCATTGTCGTTTCAATTAAAAACAATAACGCCACTGTGTGTAGCCTCTAGTTTATGCTAACTGATCGTGCTAGATCTAACACAAGGAATATGTATTATCTACTTGTTTCTTTTCTGCTTGTATTTCTTTCGTCAATGAATTCTTTATATGTAGGTACATAGTACGTATATGTACATGTAACGTATGGTCCCCAGCGTTTGTGGGAATGGACTTGTTTTTCAAATTACATTTGTACAAATGTACATGCCATTGTTTCAGAAGATCTTAGTGTAGGTATATTGTCTCCATTATTGTTTAGATAAATAGGTACAATATTATTTATTTTTTTAAATAATACTTCTTCATCTAGTTGGTACAAACTCATACTTTCAGTCAAAAAATTAAAGCACTTTTCGTTAAATAACTCAAAGATTTTGTAGTTGTTAATAAAGTCACAACGAATCAATTATTATTGATTTTAAACCAAACCACATTACCAACAATAAATGTTAATTAGTACCTACATTGTAGGTAAGGTATACTAATTAGTATTTTTTATTGTTTTTATTTTATTATTGTAGGTAAAAAGACGTAATAAAAATTTCAACTGCCTAGCTATTACGGTTCATGAGATACAGCCTGGTGACAGACGGACAGACAGTAATAGGGGCCCGTTTTTACTCTTTGGGTACGCCCTTAAAAAGGCAATAATAAAAAGACATGTAAATAAAATGACTGTCATGCATGTCCATCTCGTCTAATAACGAGATCTATTAACAGTTGGAATTAGCGAACTAGTCAACAACATATTTATTATAATTAAAAATTTCCGTCTTGTTAAATTTCCAATTTAGAACTTCGCTATGGAGGTTAGGGTTAATAGTTTTGACAGACACTGGTATGCTGTAAATTAAATGACAGAATGTGTTTAAACTTTATGAATTGCATCATCGGATTAAATTGGATAACTAAGTGGAATGGGAAAATATTGAACAAACTGACAGTACAGCTATGTACAGTGTTATTTCCTTTATTATATTATAACCACTGAACTGAAACTATACAAGTACGGTGGAATTGCTATACCATACAAAATGACATTAAATCTTTGTGCCGATTTGATCTGGGCCATGTTTCGATGTTGTCGCGCGTTTTCTATTGAAAGTGATGGTGACCGTCCGTCCATGGAACTAATAGTTCCGGGATGACTCGACAACAGCGCAACATTGCGCAGATCAAATAGGCACAAATTCAATTCAGTACGTTATGTCCTGTCCAGCGACTTGTACTATGGAGGTCAGTGTTTATAACACTAAAGGATGTCATGCAGTGAAATGCATAGAACCTGGAGTTCTATACATTTCACTGCATGACAATGATGCTTCCTTTTTTTAATTAGGACTCAATGTGTTTGGCTCCCGAATCCAACAGAGGTGTTACTACCTTTTTGTGAACGAATGATCAATATTTTTTCAAAGAAGTTTCAAAGTTTTGATGATCGAATAGTAAAATTTGTTTGAAACCGAAGTAGGTAATTTAATTATCGATCTTTCGTTCGTTCGAAAAAAACACAACCAGAGACCTATGACAATGATTCTGTCAGGTATTTGAGTAAATCATAATAATACATGACTTAAAAAATGAAAATCGTCAACATGACGACTTGTGTGGGGCCATGAGCCATGGAATACCCACCTGCGACGCAGAAGTTAGCGAATTCGATTCCTGCCGTGAACAAAATCTTTGAACTTTTTTGGCTGGTTACTGATAATAGGACTCAGAAAGAAAGGTCCACGGTCCTCAATAATCCATAATTTCGATTTTAATTCCATCACGAGCAAAATGATTATTACTTATTTATTCAAACATTTTATGTATGTAGATTTAAATTGTTAATTGGCTGATGTTTGCTAGAGACTAAACATATCAATATCTAGAATCTAGATATATCTACCAAGACCCTTCGGCTTATAAATCACCCATACCAAAACACATTGCATATACCTATAAATGAATTAACTATTTATCTGTACCTACACCTACATAATTTGTCGAGACTGATCTTCGTTCCCCCCTCACTGGCAACCGAGCTACGGAAATCCTAACGTCGCGCATCCGACGGCGTTCTTTCCTGTGTACTCACGGTTAACTTCTGAGTTACGACCTGGTTAGGATTTCATTGATAAATTGGCACGTATACAGCTATTTTTAGCCCAGATGCAAAAAGTGGAGTGTTAGCTAAACGTAACTAGTTACGATTCGTCGTTTTACCCGTGTTGGACTATTCTTTTTAGAACTTTGGGTCTAGATCGTGTTATAGATGACTATGGATTTATCTCGACGTTTTGAATTAATTGATATAATGTTTTTGAAAAAAAAAAAAAAAAAATATGTTGAAACAATATTTCCTAAGTGTGGGTAAACCTTTTAGAAATAATGTTTAATAAATTGGGATAAATAAATAGATTTAATTTCAGTAGGTAAGTATAAGTACTTGGTGTTATTAATTTATACCTACTGCTCAACAAAATAATAAAAATTAAAATTCCAAAAATGAGCCCCTAGGTATGATCCCAAGAGGCTGCGCACCACACAGCGTAATCTAGCCCCAAACTAAGCACTAGGCTTGTACTATATGGGTATACTACTAATAATGTGTAGTATATCCGACAACGGATATACTACACATTATTTTAGTTTTTTTGTAAATACATATTAAAATAATAGAAAACACCAGAATCAGAAACAAACCTTTATGGTCAGCATAAAATGGTCCCCAGCAGGAATCGTAGCTCTCAAATTTTGAGTAGCGTGTAAGGTATATAGCGTGTCAGTATTCGGCCGTAAATGGGTCATATTTTGATATAAACTACGTAATAATCTCGTTACTGGGACAAAGATCAACCGAATATTACTCTTGGATGATAAGTCGCATCAAAACAAATAATTTTAACTGATAATATTTACAATAGTTGGATAGGTACGCTATGATGCGTATAGCTATATACTAAACACATTATTTCTACAAGTTGTATAACTAGTAAAGTTTTAAACTTTTTAATAAAGTAGGTACCTACCCTTTCTAAAAAAGTAAAAAAAAAACATTTAAGATTTAAAATCCTGCCTTATTGACTGATTGACAGCCTGAAGACTAAATAGATAGGTACACACCCTCTCCAAATTAACTAACTAATTCACTTACAAAGGGTTATTCGAAATTGTGGAATAGTAGGTATTGCTGATAGGAATAAAAGTAGTGAATCAGCAAAATGTAACAACCTAAATAAAATTAAGAACCCCCTCCTTAAATTTCTATTAATTTTTGTATGTAGCTCAAGGCTATTTTGTTTAGAAAATTTATTTTCAAGGAAAAATAGCATTCAAAAATTTTCACTTGCGGCGAGGCTTGAACTCGCGTCTTTGGGTCAGTACCCCAACGTCCTTACCAACTAGACCACGCAAGCTCACGTCTCGTGCCGTGAAAACTTCCAATGCTATATTCTCCTAAAATAAAAAATACAAAATAGCCTTGAGCTACATACAAAAATTAATAGAAATTTATAGTAATGGAAAAAGCGACTCTTACGTTTAATGAGTTAACTGTAAAGTTAACCATTACGACGCAGGTGTAAACAAAAGGAAAGTTGATCCTGTAGCGTTAGATAGATGGCGCTCTAACGAGCCTTAATCGTAAACAATCAAAGGAGAATATAGCATTGGAAGTTTTCACGGCACGAGACGTGAGCTTGCGTGGTCTAGTTGGTAAGGACGTTGGGGTACTGACCCAAAGACGCGAGTTCAAGCCTCGCCGCAAGTGAAAATTTTTGAATGCTATTTTTCCTTGAAAATAAATTTTCTAAACCTCCTCCTTTTTTAAAGTCGGTTAATAATGACGTATTGACCTTTCCACTACCAAATGGCGACCACACACATTTATCTACATATAGATAGGTAAGTTTGGATTATATATTTACATTATGCCACTACCTACGCCAAACCCAACCTTAGCAACCCCTTCCTGTATTTAAGGTGTGACTTAGTAACACACCTACGCACTTATTTTGTTTTAGTTTTGTGTTTGACAATGACATGTACCAACGGATACAACAGACCGACAACTCACGCCATTTATCAGTATCGAAACCTACTCGTTTGATTTGATTTGTGGTTCCAATACTTTAAATTAAATTTAGATATGTAGATTTAGAGGTAAGCTAAGTAATGAACGAAATATTTCGTTAACGTGATTCAGAACTCTGCTTCGGTTACGGTTTGCGGTTGTATTGTACCTATGATTGTCATCTATGATGATGATGATGTATCTATGATTGTCACATGGAAATTAAATCCATATATCCTACTAATATTACAAAGCTGAAAGTTTGTGAGTATGTATGCATATATGTATGTGTGTGTGTTTGTTACTCAATCACGTACAAACCGCTGAACCATGAAACTCTGTATGTAGATAGCTGGAGACCTGGAATAACACACAGGCTACTTTCTGACTTTCTTTCCCGCGGGATCGGGACTTACGCGGGTGAAACCGCGGGTCGCAGCTAGTATATCTATAAAAGGCCTGACTGATTGACCGTTACCGACCGACATAGCCTAAACCTCAATATTTTATAAAGAGTTTGTTCTTTATCCGATAAGCAACAGTTTTTGAAAATTCCCACGGGACCGGTTCGTATGCGGGTAAATCCGCGGGACACAGCTAACAATTGATAAAGCTCTTTTCTCTTTGACGTAAATATTCGCGATGACATTTGAATGCCCCAAAAACCTTGATATCCGACGGATAGGTACCTACTTCTTATCAACAGTTACACTGGGAAAAAAGTTAGGTAATTACAAACCTAATCTAGTAGGTTAATGTCAAAAGTAGGTAAAATGAACCTAATTTAGGTTAAATGTACCTAAAAACATATTAGGTACGTAGGCTAATTCTACCTAGTGCGCTTGGTAATGCAAAAAGTCGGTAGATTAAACCTATTTTTTGGTAAAACCGTGTTTTAACCAATAGTAGGTACACATTAACGTATTGAGTCGGTAAATGCAACCTACTTATTAAGGTTAAAATAATCTACTAATTGGGTTTATCAACTTGCTCTTTAAGTAGGTAGAATTAACCTATTGATTTGGTAATAATTACACAATAGCTTGGTACAATCAACCTATTATTTAGGTTAAAAATACCTACTTTATAAAGACCCAAAATAACCGACTTAGTAGGTATCGGCAACCGACTATTTTGGTATGTTTACCAAAAAAGTAGGTTAATTAAACCTAATTTAGGTATTTTTAGTTTCGACATTCACCCAATAAGTAGGTTGGTAGTAACTAACAATTAGGTTAGTTGGGGGCTACATAGCGCTTAGGTTATTACTAACAAATTAGTTGGTTCATACAACCTACTAAGTTGGTATATACATTACCTAGTCATTTTGCTAATATTACCCATTAAGTAGGTTAATAATACCTATTGAGTTGGTGAGAAATACAAAGTGATAGATGATGATGATAGATGGCGGGACAACATAAACATTCGTTTTTCTGAATCGCGGTATCGTTATTCACCTCTGTCGATAGACTACCGCTCGTACATTTTACTACAGTATCGCTTCTTGCCTTTTGGCTAAGATTTAAGTGTAGTATCTGTTCTTTTCAGCTTAATATCTGAAAGTTCCTCCATTGGAGGACCAGTATATTAAACTGATTTTTGTAAAGCGACGGGATGTTCGGAGCTCGCTCCACTCCCGTCACGGGTCGGCCCGGCATTGCAGTGCCGCCGGGATCAAAGAAAAACAAAGGTAGTTCTAACCTACTCACTGGGTATATCCACCCTACTATAAAGGTATTACTAACCTACTTTATACGTAATATACACCTACTCGCTGGGCAGTTCTAACCTACTTACGCGGTACTGTTACCCTACTTTCTAGGTAGTTCTAACCTACTTAATAGGTATCATTAACATGTACTCACCAAGTGAGTAGGTTAATGGTACCTATTTAGTAGGCTAGAACTACCTAGCGAGTAGGTGTATATTACCTATCAAGTAGGTTAGTAATACCTTTATAGGAGGGTCGATATACCCAGTGAGTAGGTTGATTTTACCATGTATAATGAATATGAATATGAATATTCCATTACCTAATAAGTAGGTTAATTACCAAATCATAGTGTTTACCTAATAAGTTGGTTAAGGGTGGACTAGGTAAATTTTACCAACTTTTGCTTTACCAAGTGCACTAGGTAGAATTAGCCTACTTAGTCGAATGTCTGCGTTTCACCTAATAAGTCGGCAAATTTAACCTAAAAATCACCTGTTTTTTTTCCCAGTGTAGTAGGTCATAACACAAAAGTATGTATACAATAGGCCCACACTTAGGTTTATTCGTGCTTTCAAATTTAACTGGCCCCATATAACTGACAGACAGACAGACAAAGTATAATACGGAATCCAAAATACACAATTCAGAGAGCATTAAACTTTGAGCGTTTTGAGGAAATTCAATTAAACATCCATAAAAATAGTTAAGGTTCAAATTGCCATATAAGCAGCTATGAAGCCGAACGGCTGCGCTTGGGCTCCGCGGCAGCTGCCCTTATTACAGGCAAATAAGGAACTTAACTACTACTTTACTCTAAGGTAAGATTTTGCTTCTGTTTTCGCGATGTTGGATTGAAATTAAACTCGATTTTCGTCAATCCTGAAGAAGAGCCCTGTAAAGGTCTCGAAACGTTGAGCACTGGAACAATGCTAAACTAATAAACACCACGCGATTAAAACCGAAAAATTAGTTTAATTTCTACTCTACGTTTGTTTAAATTTCCTTCAGGAAACGTAAAATGCGCTCCGATGCGCGCCGTTGAGGGTGAATCGTGCATAACACTAATTTCGTCGTTAGTAAAGTAAAACGGCAAACCCGTAGAATACTAGGTCAAGTGAAAATGAACAAAAATCGATCACAAACTAAAGTCACAAACAACGTGAATTATTAATTTAAATTGGAGTGTTTTTTAGCAACGACAGTACTTCAAAAGTTAGTGTAGATATGGCAGATTTCTTGTAAGTCTGTTAATTTGTCCCACTATAGGGCAAAGGCCTCCTCTTAGTAGGGGTTACGCAGTAAGACGCCACGGGAGCCTACTCCGGCGTCTTACTGCGAATGTTTGTTCCAAGTCTTCGGACTGTGTCGAATGCTAGAACATGTCGGTTTCCTCACGATATTTTTCTTCACCGTAAGAGTGATGTTATTAAGCACACATAACTTTTTCTTAAAGAAAGAGACATTAGTGCGCGGTCGGCCGGGATTCGAACCCACGACTCTCGGAATGAAAGTCGGGGTATCTAAAATATTGTTGATTTTATTTTATGTACGAATTGAAGGTGACATTGTCTCCTACATTTTGGTGTAGTTTCAAGACAGGTAAACTGACCGATATTCGAGGAGAACGAATAACTTCCGACTTCCCAGGTCAATCTCACACCGTGTTACAGTCCGGTTAATATGCGTCTATTCTGTATACCTACAGGTTGATATCTGTTGAGGAGTGTCCGTTTCGTGACCGACGTATCGATTGCATTCCGTGATTTTGGGAGGTTATACGTAAAATTAGGTTAAATGTCTGCACGATTATACATAGGTACCTACGTATTATTTTATATTTGTGAGACGATAGTAAGCGTGTTGCCACGGAGCTTTTCAACCGACTTCCAAAAAGGAGAAGGTTTACAATTAAGCTAGGGGCCTACGGGGGCGTATGGTACCCTTTGAAACTGGGATCAGGGCTCATTCGCCTAATCTCTAATTGTTTAAAGGTCAACTGAGCCCACGTATTTTTCTTACAATGTGAAAGTTGACTACTATCAAATTTGATAGGGGTCAACTGAACTACAATGATAACAAAAGAAGATAAGTTGTCATTTTCTTTTCTTCATAAAAACTTTGGAAACGTAGTTCTTTAACTGTTTCCTCCCTAGATAAAGAAATTAGAGTAAATATGTTTATGCCATTAAACCTATATCAGATGCGCCATGCGGTATCACCCGATCCCGGTACCGCGAGACTATCGGGATCAAAAGTATTCGATATCACTCTCCGTCACTTAATCTATCCCTATACAAATTTTCATCCAGACTGTCCGAACCGTTTGACCGTGAAGAGGGAACAAACAAAAATACAAACTAACAAAAACATTTATAATTTTAAGCTAGTAATTAGTAATGGCACCTACTCACGGGTGAAATCGCGGCGCACAGCAAGTAGTAGCAAGATAATTTTGTTTCATTATTTAATAGTTTATCGAATGTTATCGAAGTTAAGATAACATACCATTTAGAATTGTTAAGTAAACACTGAGTTAAGTAAAACTGATAAGTTGTCAGTTCTCCACTTTGTTGTGTTACTTAATGATAATGACACATTATTGAAATACTTCTTGTTTGAAAATAGTGTTGTTGCACCCTTCCATTAGAAATTGCTTATCAGTTAAGTGGCCATTGAGTACTTGGATTAAGTAATAATATCACTGTGCTAGACTATATGTACCTAGAATATGTAGAATGCAAATATTTGGCAAAGTGCATTTCAAAACATTGCATCCAAGGTTATTTTTGTAACTTACCTGCGTACGTCTCTTAATCCCGTGGGAATTTCGAAAAATCCTATTTTATGTTATGCCTCCTCCATAATAAAGAACGCACTCTCCAAATTTCAGCTCTCTACTTTCAGCGGTTTTGACTGTGTGTTGATCAGTCAGTCAGCCAGTCACTCAGGACAAAACATTTTATAGATATAGATTGTTTAAATAGTGGAATGTAAGATAATATTTTTTACTTTCACTACACTTTAAACACTTTTATACATTCACGGAACCAAAATGATTAATAAAAAAGAGAAGTACTTATTAAATTACAATGAATTATATAATCCAACAAAATATAGGTACAACCAAATTCATGATTATTACCTCTCATAAAACTGCAGCACGATTTTGAGCAGCTTGGAAATTTTGCAAGAAAATACTAACACTTCTTTTGAAGTGTTAGTATTTTCTTGGAAGAAAAATCGTGTGGAAATTTTGTTAGAGTATTTTTACTCTAACAAAATTTCCAGAAATTATCGAACCATTTTCGAGAAAAGTCTAACGATGCTGAGACAATGTTAAGACGATTTAGCTATAGAATAAGTGGCCAGGAGGTACGGTAATGTTTACCCACGTGAATTACTACTCTAAAAATGTATAGGACGTTATATTTAGCCAGAACTAATGCGGTATCGGCTTACGGCATTCACGATGTTCGAGGTGAAGGACGGCGAAAGTTCATCGCTTACGTCTACTAGATATATAAATGTGAGTTGAATTTGTAGCATTTTGGGCCCTGTAGCCGTCCTTGTTCCGATACGTAGACCGGTGAAGCCACTAAGCTGCCGTCTTCCTACTTCTAGATGACAGTGATTATATCTTAGACTGTATCATCACTTACTATTAGGTAAGGTAGTGGTCAAACGCTGATCTAACGTGTTTAAATAAAATGATATTGTTGATTTTTCTTATAGGTATTTTCGCGATGTCGGATTGAAACTTAACTCATTTTTCGGTTTTAATTGCGTGGTGTTTATTACTTTTAACTTTTAGCATTGTTTCAATGGTCGTTTCGAGACCTTTACACCAGTTTTGTAGGTCTCGAGACGTTGAGCATTAAAACATTGAGGTACAATTTATGTTAATAACTAGCTGGGTTCCGCGGTTTTCCCTACGTAAGTTCTGATCCCGTAGGAATTTCGAGAAACCCTTTCTGAATGGATGCTTACATCGAATAAAGAACCCACTCTTTAAATTTCAGCTCTCTACTAATAGCGGTTTCGGTTGTACGTTGATTCTTCAGTTAGTCAGGACAAAGCATTTTATAGATATAGATTAACACTATACCAACTTAGATTACAATAGTACCTACATTAGGCGGTTTTACAGCTGAAAGCGACCTCTTCCAGACAACGTTAAAACGGCGATAATTAGGAGAAGAAACTAATTTTAACTACACAAATAATATACCTAAAGTTATAATTTACTATGAAAACGCGAGGTTAGCAGACGAATTTATTAGCGATGCAGTAATTGGTTTTCATGGTAAGCTGTTTTATTTCGGTAGGTAGCTATTAATTTACGAATGTTACTCGTAAATTCATGCTAAAAATAAAATAGATAATAAAATTACAAGTCTATTTCATCATAATTACGGCGGCACTATATAGACAGAGCGAGGAAAACAGATGTAGCTGTAAACAGCTTTAGGGAGATTATTACTGCATCTATTAAGAAGCTCTCGAAAGTTATGGCAACAGATTATAAATAACCTATTACCTTGTGGCTACATTATCGCGAAGATTGGCGTTGTCACGACACGTGTGGCCAAAGAATTCATCGTATCGAGATGTTTTAGATTCATGCACTTCGTCGTAAAACGAACCCCTAATTAAAATTTTACATTATCTGTATGTATGTTAGGCTATAAGGTATATATTTATATGAATAATTATTTAATGTTATCTTTATTTTTATATTGGTATCTCGGTTACTGCGATACAAGCGTGTACTTAGTGAGAACTGATTTATAATGTTATTTGGGAAATGTTTCATAAGTTTCATAATAATAAATAATACATATTGTATTTGTATTTACTTAGTATTTTGAACACGAAGTTTTGTCGCGACAACGCAATACGAATCTTCGCGACTCTGTCTAGCCATTGGATTATCATAAGATTTTATACGCATTCAAAGCCGAATACAGAACTACTAACAATGAAACAATGCTTAAAGTAATGACGCGATTAAAACCGAAAAAATGTGTTTAATTTCAATCCAACAACATCTCGAAGTCAGAAGAAAAATCTAAACAACAAATAAACAGAAGTTACATTACTTATTTTCTTATCTCGACGTTTCAACCAACAAAACGTGATAAAATGAAAAATTAATTTAACAAATAAACAGACTTTAGAAACTAGTAATTATGCGGTAGCCTACTAGAGTTAATAAAGTTCATTGGCTCTAAATTCAGTTTCTTACATCAATCCTATGCTATGTAGATATTATGAATAACCGATAAAGATACTCGAAGATTTGAAGATGAATGCAACTTTATGCAACCATGATGATAATATAGCATACGTTACAAGAAGTTCCAACATCTCAATTTGTAATATCTTACGTAGGAGCGTTGCTAAATATACGTTTCTATTAATAAAAATGTGAATTACAATTACCTAAGAGAAGTGCATAACTACTTAAACGTGTTTTTCGGTAATAAATCGCTAGCAATACTTCTTTAAAGATGAAATAATTTACTCAATGCTTTCAGTGATGTGATGAGTAAAAAAATACTCATGTCGGTGTTAAGAACGTAAATATTTAGTTTACACGTTAGTGCAATAAGTCAATGGACGTTAACGTCATTCATTGTGGTTCAATCATTAGGAGATTCTACAGTTGTTAAATTTATTATCTTGTTACTAGAAAAATACTTTGTTCAGTAAGTAGTTTTAATGTTGCTTAAATTATCTATTTAGAAATAATAAAATGAGGTAATGAACTAAACTTTTTACGGTTTGGTAGATGTTAATAAAAACTTATTTTTCTGCTGTTTTGTTGGATACAACATAAACTCATTTTTCGGTTTTAATCGCGTGGTGTTTATAACTTGAAGCATTGTTTCAATGCTAAAAGTAATAAGCACCACGCAATTAAGACCGAAAAATTAGTTTAATTTCTAAAAACTTAATTGTTGAGCCAGTCAAATGTTACATACATGTTCCTATACTGCTGAAGCAAATTCTTCTGCATCTAGCTCTAAAATCTCAAACAGGATTCATGAGTAAACTTCAGAGACTTGAGAATCCGCCTTCGGGTACCTATAGGTACCTACTTTAACTTTAATACATTGGACTTGACACATTACTTGATAAAACTACCCAACAGTTATGAACAGTTATGTCAAATATGTTTTGAGAAATGAAAACCTTGTAAAGATGTCAGCAGTGTCTTCGGATGGTTGGTAAAGATATTTTAATCGAATGTGACAGTTATAAATAGTCGGAAAATCAGGTCACTTCGTCCCAATATACTAAAATGTTTGACTAACTTATGTTTGGGTTCAATCCATTTAATAATATTGGCATTTTATTATGTCGTTCAGACGTGTTTACTGTTTATACCTATATAGACGACAATTTGTTGGTAACTACGTATTTCAATTTGCGTAAAAGTATTTGGCTGTCACTAGGTATGGCGTTGGGACAAAAATGGCAGTTTATGTAGGCACTAAGTACTTACGTCCCTGAATTGTGCGACTCCAGCTTCTCCTAGTTCATACATAGACACGTACGCTGCCTCTGGCTGTACGAAAAGCTGACACAGAACCATCTCTTCACTCCGAAACATTGCACCCATTGTGAAAACTGCAACAATGACATATAAATATGAAAAGACCGTATACCTATGTACTAACAATAATTCTTAATAATTGGTCCACAGTACACGGTCCAGCGCATCTTATTTTTCTTAACTTGCAAATATTGTAAACTATTATAAAATGCTAAAGTTTGTTTGTTTGAATGTTTGTATGTCAATCATGCAAAAACAGCTGAACGAATTAGGCTGAAAGTAGGGACACAGGTGGTTTATAACCTAACTTAACACATACGACTTTATATCCCGTTTATTCCTACAGGAACAGGTACTACTCGAGTAACTTGCAAGCATGGCTAGTGCATAATATTGGTACAACAGCAAGTCTATATTCGTTTTAACCACACTTCGCTAGCTCCTTTTATAACCTAACGTAAAAGGCGGAAAACCGTAATTTTAGCAAGTGACGATTTCATCCAGTAGTTCTGTCCCCTGACGTGAAATAGCCACGTTTTAGTCATCAGTCTCAAAATTAACTATCCATTACAAAGATCGTATAAAGCGGATGCTTCATTATCGCGTCACGGCAGCCGCCGCGGTCTAGATTCAACATGATTACGAGCCAGACAGTCCACCTACTCATCGGATGCCAACGACATCGGTGCAGCAAGACGAGTGCGTGACCTTGCGTCAAGACTGTCTTTTTGGGTAACATTGTAGGTATATATAGAAATATTTTACAAGGAGAAATACGAGAAAATCCTCTGGTGTTGGGGTTCGAAGCCGGACCTCTTGCTCGCTAGTGCCTTGTGCAATTAAAATAAGAAAATACGAACATTGTGTTACGCAGGTACAGGTAATGTCCAATATGCGAGAAAGTGATAAAATTTAGGAATTCATGTCGAATTTTTGAATTCATCTCATAAACATGAGTTCATTTGTGACTAGGCGGTATTTTTGGTTAAGTTAGGTGTGTTCTTGGATGATTATAAATACATCTGGATCCCATACATCTAGATAGGTACTAACATCCTATATATCGGGAAAACGTGCAAGCTAATGGTATAATCCAAGAATCATAAACCGCATTTAATGTCAAAAATATGTATTCCTGAATTTTGTGCTACATGTGGTGTTCATTTTCTGATTTTAGTGTTTCATCACTCTTTTGCAAAAGTGCCACACTGACTAAAGTTTTTACGTCATAGTAATTATATTATGAAATTATAACTGCTCCAAATTTTCTTTTAGTGTATTTTCATTAATTTTGAATAGGTGTTAGGTAGTTACAGCTAACGAGATCAGTTAGGTACTTAGAAAAAAGTCAAGGGTAGGTAAAGTTAATTTCTAATGCGATTATACAGCCTAAAATGACTAAAAACGATTCATATCAGGATTCATATAATATGCGTGAGTTAGGTGTAAGTCAATGTTTATAAGTAAGGGGGGTTTGTAACACAGGCTTAATAAAATTACTTTGTTAATGAGACACACTAACAAAACTAATATCTCATAAGCAAAGGTCAAGATTTTTGATTCCACGTTGTTGTTGTCAATAAACAACGCCATTCAAATAAACAGAATAGATTAACAACAATGTTGTTTCAGACATCCTTAATATTAGATGCGTGTGGTTATATGTCAGTCTATTAAAGAATATTGGGTCAAGGAATTTGCCGGTGTGCGCCACCTTTGCCGAGTAGTTTCTCGTACATTTGACCTAAACAACACCTAGTTTCACGAATCAGGACATGGTACGTTCACCATAACTTATACTTAGGGCAGTTAAATATGAGCATTGCAATTTGTTATTTTTTTTTCTGTGAAAATTGTGCTCAGTTTACTGTTCTAACTCAAACTCAATCTCAAAAATGAAAAAAGAATAATTGCGATCGGACCTCAACCGGCGGAGTTATGAGATAACAAACATTAAAAAAAATCCTTTTTTTTGAAGTCGGTGAAAGATATTATGTTTATTCAATAAGATATTCACATGATCGTTTTGAATCGTCAGTAAACACTAGTCTAAAATGTCGAATATTCAATTAGTAACGTGTTCACATTTAATTACCTATTTTCTTAAACATGTTCATAAGCTTAAAGCTAATTAAACAGGTAGGTATGTCGAAGTGTGAAAACCTGTGGTCAAAGGATTGGGTAGTCGTAATCAAATTATTAACCATTTTTTATACAAGCAGCGACCCGCAGTTTTACCCGCGTAAGTCCCAATCCCGCGGTAATATTGGGATAAAAAGTTAGTCTATGTGTTATTTTAAGTCTCCAGCTATCTAATATCCAAATTTCATTACAATTCGTTCTGTAATTTTGTTTTTACATACACTCATACAGAAACTCATTTCATCTTCATAATAATAAGTAGTAGGACACCTTGTTCTGATTAATATGTATGGGTAATCCAAGTTACTAAAACATCGTCGTTGTTATGTTTTGAATAATCTCTTTGCAAACAGCTGTCCTTAGTGTTTTTTTAAACCTACATGACCATTAAAATGCAATTAAGTTAAAGTTTTACTAACTGTCAATTAAATTAAAATCTCATTACTAATGTTTGTTGAAATATGTGTTGTTCAATCCAGCATATGTTTTTATGTAGGCCGGTATCTTTAATAATTTGAAGGTACAAGTGGACACTTAACGCATCTGCATTTCGATGGTCAAGTCCTTCATCCCAGGCAATCTTGAATCGAGAGGCTAGGGTATTGTATTTTTGTATCTGGACATCTTCCAAATAGTACTCTTAGCTTATCAGACGCATTGTATCTTCAGTTCAAATTTTATGAATATTCATTGATGGTTATATGTAATTTTTCGAATTCGATCGAAATCTTTTATTTTTAAATCGAACTTAATAAGGGCTACAGCTAGCCGTTAGCTTTTTAAAATGCTTTTGTATTACAATTTAAAGTTTGAATTTCTTATTTGTTTTTAATACTTAAATAAAAAATAGAGGTTAGGTACTTACAAAATTAATTTAAAATCCTTTTCAATGATAATGTATTAAAATGTTAGGTCACTTTCACAACTAAAACTGTTTTGTTGAACATAAACGGGCAGTCCGTGCGACAGAAGCGCGGTTACTAGCGTTCTAACAATACAATGATACACAGATTAGGCGACAGTCACTATTATAATATGACTACGTTGTAGGTACTATTAGTTAATCTATTCTATGGACTCTTCAGCGGTTTAGAATTATCTATTTTACTTGTTATATGACAAAACTCGCCTTTGTCCATGTTTAATGTTGACAAGAACTATAAAAAGACAACTAAAACAAATAAAACTTAATTTAGCGGAAATAACATCTTGCTCTTACAAAGACTTAGGGTGCTTTATGTAGATAGGTTGTAGTTACCTACCTACCTACTTATAATTATTTTTAATTTTCACTGAGTAGAGTATAGTCAGGTAAGATCGGATATGGGGGACGATCGTATGACTCAAATAACTTCCGAAATAGGGGATATATAATAAATAAGGCGTTAGCCACGGTGTTCACAAGAGCAATTGACATGTAGTACCCGGCAGTTGCAATATCACCTATTTTGAAGAAAAAAAAAACAAATAATCATTTTCTAGAGGAAAAGGACGGAGGAGGAGTTGCCGGCCGTTATCGCGGCCATCATCGGTGACGACGCGGCATGGCAATTCGGCGAGCTTGCCATGGCCACCAAGGAAGAAGCCGAAAGAGCCCGCGAGATCTCCCGCGGCTCCCAACGTCCCAGACGCACTCGGCCCAAGGTGCGCAATGACCTATTGCCGCCCTAAATCCCTGCTCTTGGCGGCGGTGCTCGGGGGAGCCCGTCGCCAACAATGAGCCCGAGATGGCGGCGGCGTGTCCACGCCGCCACTCGAGAGGGATTTTCCCTTACCAGGGTTTTCGGGAGGAGGCCTGACGAGGCCGCCCGCTGTTGAAGCTGACGGTAGTAGTGCTTGTGCAGTTCCCGTTAGCCCCGACACATAGCGGAGTGACGGACACCGTGGGTTTTTAGTGGGTATACCCCGGCCACCTACCATCTTCGGCCGGGGGGACCCCCACTCACCGGGCCGCTCTCCCCCGGGAGCGGCCTGATGGTCTTAATCAGATTTTCCCACGTAAAAAAAAAAAAAAAGTTAGAGGCCTCAGGGCGACCCGGAAACTCTAACACCACTGTACGAAAAGAAAAAGACCTATTTTGGGGATTTTTTTATTTTGGTTATTTTTTTATATTTGAGTCATACAGTTTTCCCCCGTATTCGATATTACCTCACTATATTCTACTTTATGTTGAAATACCTTCCTCGAGCTATAATTGCGTGATATTAATTTAACTATATCTACATACTACACAGGTAGGTAAGCATAATATTCCTGCTACAGAGGGGTCATCGGTCACGTGAGGGCACGTGCCTTAGTCTAACTGTTGCTTAAACTGTGGCAGGCAACTAATCCATATGCTTTTAAGGTACTTTGACTTGTATAAATTGATCTCTCATGATATTCTATTTAAAAGGACTATAGCCGCTAAACTTAAATCCCTGTCGGGTTCATCGAAAATTGTTGATTATTTCTGGACGGAATGTTGTTGAACTTTTTTGTGTATGGATTGTAGGCGACATTGTTTCCACCAGTAGAATAAGGTCATAAAGATCAGATACCGGCATCTGAAACCACTTTCTTATCAAACAACTCCTCAATGATTAAAGTTATGACGATTTTCAGTGGTAATATTTGTTATAGTTAGAATTAAACCAGCAATTTCAAATATTTACCAGCACCAGCAACCTCAATAATTAAAGTTTTTATGACTTTTATTGGTAACTAGCTGCGCCCCGCGGTTTCACCAGCGTAAGTCCGCGATCCCGCGGTAATATCGAAAAAAACATCGACAAAAAGTAGCCTCTGTGTTATTCCAGGTCTCCAGCTATTTACATACCGAGTTTCATGGTACGCAGTTCAGCAGTTCAGTTCAGCGATTTATACGTGATTGAGTAACAAGCACACACACATACATACATACTCAAACTTTCAGCTTTATAATATTAGTAGGAAGGATATGATAGTTGTCGTGGTTAGAATTAAGGCCGCAATTGCCAATATTTACAGCTTTTGTAGCATACCAGCACTAGAAACAATTTCTCGATCGCCAAAAAACTTCTGTCTCTTTTTCTTGTTGTTTTAGAAAATAGACCGAAATAATTTCTCGATGAACAAAAAGAACTCGTCCTCGTATGCTGCCACTGCTGGTTTAGCAGGGTATTTGCCGTAGTATTTGCTTCATTTATTTAAATGTGTACCTACCTAAGTCAGGATGACGGGGGGGATCAATTTATTCTGGTCACAAATATGGGTCGGGTCAACGATGCCAATGACTGCGTACCTCTATAATTAGTTCAGCTGTCCTTATGGTGACATAAAAAAATAGTATATAGTGCGTTTCATCTTTAAATTCCTATGCCGTCATGTTGGTAGCAAAACAAAAAAGTACAAAATACAAAAAAAAAATAATGTGCTACCTTGAATTTAGGGGGATTTGTATATAAAAAATGAATGAACGAATCTTTCTGTATTCAAGGTTTAGGGTATAGCACATTCAAGATATTAAGGCAAGACTTTTTTGTTTTGCTACCATCATGACGGCATAGGTAATTAAAGATGAAACGCACTCTACCACAAACTCACAACTAAGCTTGAATGATGGGAGCGTGCGTGATACCTACAAATCCTTGTATTCTATCCACGGGTTTTATCAGTTGGTCACACTTGTGCAAAAGTCAAAATTATTATCCCATCCATTAATATTATAGATGCGAAATTTTAGATGTTTCTTTGTTTGAATGTTTGTGATTCAACCACGCAAAAAATACTGAACCGATTGTGATGTGATGGTATGCAGAAATCTGTATTAACTTAGGCGGATGGAACCATGCTCGCGAGGCGTTCCTAGTAGGTACTTATCATAGAAAATTAAAAAGATTAGGCTCCTAAGTGGACATACACGGAGCTTCAAATTCCTATAGATTAAAGGGTCCCCCACATAGCTGCGTTATTTTATTAGGTACCGGCCGTTAATCGTTTACGTTCTTCCGATATCTGTTTTGTTGTACACCGCTGCAAAAATGCGTCCCAATCGGCCGATATAACGCACCTATCTGGAAGAGCCTTAACATACTTTAGTACGAGCAGCTAAACGTACAAATTCATGTCCATAGATATCCAAAGAGGCAGGCAATTCAGCTAGCCTATTATGCACTTTGTTGCACAATAGCTGAATCGCCTGAATTGCCTCTTTTGATATCTTCTTCTATCTATTTCCAAGTTCAGTGATACAAAATGGCACTTAACTGTTCAGTAATTTGCAGTGTGATTTAAGATGAAAGGCTAAATCTACTGGTACTTATTCGTATGATAGGAGTCATTGACCATCTCCAAGGATCACAAATGAAATGGAGATTTCATTGTCGGCGAATCATTGAATAAACATTTGAAAAAAAAATGGCATCCTCAAAAAGATTGAATTAGTTTTTTTTTTATGTCATATTACTTATAAATTGTAATAGGTACCAACTAAATTATTGACCGTATTTCTATGGTCTGTGAGCGTTTAGTTTTTTTTGTCGTGGGCAATATTATATTGGTGGGCTATTTATCCCACAAAGGTGGGCACTTGATATCTTAACACTATTAAAACCGTTTTTGATGACCACCTTTTCATCAGAGACTCCTGACTTGAAAATGGCCTGCATTTTGAAAGATGGTTAATACGTCTTGTGTAGGTCCTTCCAATAGTAAGTGTTCGCGAAGTATAGTTTTTTTTATGTTTAAAATTAACGCCATCTCTGAGAACTTATTAAAACTATTCAAAATGACAAAAATAGAACGTATCAAAATGCAACTGATGGCTTTAAACGATTCAGTACTTATCTGCTAGATGGCGTTAGCTGTCACCAAAAAATATAGAAAATACTAGCTGACCCGGCAAACGTTGTTTTGCCTTATAAATTATAAATAGTAGCCGATTCTCAGACCTACTGAATACGTATACAAAATCTCATAAAAATCGGTCAAGCCGTTTCGGAGGAGTACGGTAACTAACACTGTGACATGGAAATTTTATATATAAGAAGAAGATAGAGAGGGTAAAATACTACATACTGTTAAATACTACATACCTACTACTCTAAATAGCAAATTGTACAACACAATTTCCTAATTTCCTAATTTCAAAAATACATTTTAGGGCGCATAATTTGTCCTTTGTGCTTAGTCTTAATTTTCTTGATAAATATTTTTGAAAAGACAAACATTTTTTTTTACTTACTACCTACCTAGATACCAATCATAATGAAGGGAACAACATCACTTTCAAGCTAGGCACGTATTCTATAACTAAAACGTCTCAACATCGCTTTAGCATCGTTAGATTTTTCTTGAAAACGGTTCTGCAACTATTGGTAATTTTGCAAGGAATTACCGATTCAAAAGTGGATATAATAAAATAGATGTAAGTACATATTATTATAATTCAAC
Organism: Idaea biselata; assembly: GCA_958496205.1. Taxonomy (NCBI): domain Eukaryota; kingdom Metazoa; phylum Arthropoda; class Insecta; order Lepidoptera; family Geometridae; genus Idaea; species Idaea biselata. The sequence continues at coordinate 24,807,171 of OY292398.1, forward strand.
AGATATACTTATATATTATACTTAAATATATTTATTTTACAATTGTCACACGTAGACCTGAAGTAATATTTAATTTTTAAGCATAAATTGTCCCCGGCGAGAATAATACCCCCAAAACATAGGGGCATAGTCAAGACAGATGTAGGTTTTTATGGCATAACATATGTGCTCTATCCAGGGAGGAAACAGTCGACTACGTTTGTATGGAGAAAGAGTAGGTAGACTGTCCTCTTAAATAACCAATAGCAGAAAACTTCGATTTTCTATTTTGTCTAAATAATAATACCACGAAGCAAAAACTACAAGAACAAAATACAAACAAAACACCGTCCAAAAACCACCCCTAACACTAAACCGGTCTAATTTGCCGGGTGAAATGAAACCATGCGTTCTATCCTATATTCCATATAGACAAGACGCTTAAAAGCATTTCGTTTGCATAGTTATTACTAGCGCATAGAAATCCCAGACATCTACAACAAAGGTTTGAATCTTAGAACTGTGTATTTCTAATTCATTTTTAGGGTTCCGTACCCAAAGGGTAAAAACGGGACCCTATTACTGAGACTTCGCTGTCTGTCTGTCTGTCTGTCTGTCTGTCTGTCTGTCTGTCTGTCTGTCCGTCCGTCTGTCACCAGGCAGTATCTCATGAACCGTAAAAGCTAGACGGTTGAAATTTTCACAAAAGATGTATTTCGGTTGCCGCTACAACAACAAATACTAAAAACAAATTAAAACAAATATTTAAGAGGGGCTCCCATACAACAAACGTGTTTCAAAAACATCGAATCGAGTAGGTCATGAAATTCAAAATGGCTGCCCTATCTGTCAAATATACCAGTCTGCCTTCACTTACCAAAGAGTTTCTTAATTATAAGTTTCAGTTTGTCTTTGTGCCAAAGTTTTTTTTTTCATTTTTTTTTAGTAGTGAGTTCATATGATGGAAGTAAGAATCGAAGCTAAATATGTCACATTTTCCTATCAAATTTTAAAATTAGTAAACGATTTTAGGGTTCGGTACCCAATTGTGATAGTGGTACGGAACCCTTCGTGTGCGAGTTTCGCACTTGGCCGGGTTTTACTGAAAACTATTGACATAATTATTTTAATGGTCAAGTACGAGTTATCCACAAAAATGAGTGATTTTGATAAGCTTCATTTTTATGCGAATCGACTAAGACTTATATTAGGATCATTGTATAGGAAAGAGATTAGAACAGCAGATGAGGTGTCCTAGACACGCAACGAATCGCTCCTCATCGCCTAGTCTAATAGGGTAAGCCAGTAGTAACAGGGTAACAATCCCTAGTCACAGAGGCTGGGCGGACGCAGTCGCGACTCTCTCGTCGGAAGGTCCACACGCCCCTAACAGTGAGAAGGAAAAAATCAACTCAGTGTAGTCTACTTGTTTATTTATCCTAGATTCCCGCATTTCGCTACGTCGAACGTGATGAAGTACATCAATTAGATGAGACAATGGAGTACACGTCACAAGCAGGTAGTAATGGTAGTTTTTTTTGTATTTGTATTGTTGTTGTTTAGTTTGAAGATAGCGGTGAAGATACGTAGTCGTGTAAGCGTGTAGCCTTTGATGGAAGGTCGCTTTTTGGTGGCAATTTTCAGGACATTATTTTTCATTTGTGGGAAAAAATAATTGTGACGTATTTAGTCCAAGAGCTGCATAAGCTTTAGACATTTGTTTAAGTTAAAGTCGATATTTATTATAGTGTAGTGCATAATTGACAAATTTGTTGTGTAGTCGTCGGACGGCAGCTCGCAATGCAGAAGATAATATGTTCGATTCCCGTCGCGTAAGAAATGTATGTATGCATGATGTAGGACTTATTTTTATTCTTATTTACACAGGTCTGGTTCCGCCTCCAAGTGTTTTTTTACGTGTAATGTATTCCTATGACAAAAAAACTAAACCCGTGATTTAAAAAGTTATTCGTTACGGCATTCATATTATAAGCCTAGTTCCTTAGTGCAGGGATGAATGGCGCTGTGGGAAACTTGAGGAAATGCATTTTCTATAGGTTAAAACAATTTTGTCATTTTTACTTGACACTTGAGAAAGGGTTATGTATTTATTACGAGACATTTGAACATTTGAAGCTTTCTATGTAGGTATGATTGGAAATAATATGATTTAATACTCCTTATACCTACTACATTTAGTTAAGCATCAAAACTGACAATACTACTCTTGAAAATAGATGTTAAAAATCAAAAGCAAATGGGTGACAAGGTATCATAGGGTTCATGTTTTCGTATCCAAAATGGCTAAAGTACCTAGTTAAAAATTGCAGCTACTTTTGTTTTTCCAAAAAAACCGGGATTATGTTTATTACCTATTGATGAGGCATTCATTATTTTATTATTATTATTCATTATTATTCATTCATTCGTTAGAAATTAAAATACCTACTAGTAATATGAAATGTCATTTTAAATGTTAACACACAATAAAACTGTTGATATTATGTTTATAGCTTTTAGATATCCAACTCTTAATACCTGGGTGGTGTTAAGGAGTAATCACTTGGTGGGAGAATTTAACCACCCGCATACGTCGTTAGCATCTTCCGTAGTGCGAGTGAGTCAGAACTTGTTCCACTGCCGTATTTTACAGAAATAAGAAAAGATAAACATAGGAAGCGTTTTACATTGATATTAGAGTCGGCAAGAACAATCAATAAATTATAACGCCTTTTCCAATCAGAGTTTGTATAAAAACCTAATTACATGGCTTCATTGAATCGCTTGGGAACCAGAAAGTACTCTCGCTCTCTTGACGATACAAGTATAGAGTGATTTGTTTTAGAAGCTATACGTTGTAGTTGATTGTCGGTTGTTTTCGAATTTCACTCATTTTTTCCCGTGCTCCGACCGCCAATGAGATTATTTTTAACCCCCGACGGAAAAAGAGGGGTGTTATAAGTTTGACATATCTGTCTGTGTATCTGTCTGTGGCATCGTAGCTCACGAACGGATGAACCGATTTGAATGTAGTTTTTTTTGTTTAAAAGGTGATTTCATATTTTTTTTCCCATTTTTATATTCGTGTCGAACATAGACTTCTCTCGTTGGCTACAAATGCTATAAAAGCTGTCTTTTGACTAATGCCTGAGTATGAATTTTAAACCTTGATGTAGATGGCTATAAAGCAAGGTTTAAAATGATGATTTTGATATTTTCTAAAATTGATACTTTCCAGCACAGTGGCATTAGAGTTACGAAAAATACTTAGCCTCCTCCAATCTTCTAGTGACAATTAGGCAGCTTGTCTACGATAACTACAGCCGGTAACATTAAAAGCAATGGTTTGGGCCCTAAACGGCAGCCATCTTATAGGTATTTTAGGTAATTTGGGAAGATGAGCGTGATATTTATTTATATTGTACACACTCCGGGTAACCATCACAATCAAAAAGCCACTACGGTGAATCAAACACTGAGGTGTTTTTAGTGTTGTGCGGATTTGCTCACGCACGCGGGATTTGCCACACAATTTGCCAACGCATGAGGAATTGGCCACACAAATTGCACACGCACGTGGGATTGGCCACACAAATTGCTCACGCACGCGTTGCGTGAGTAAATATACATGGCACTTAAAACGCTCTAAAAGGTGTTATACTACTTGTTACAATTTTAAAAAGGAGCTAACAACGACTAAAGCGGTGCGCGTGAACACCTGCTTAAGATACACTTAATTTTGGGTTCATTTCCAGCCATGGAATATCAAATTATTTGCAGCTCTGCGTACCTGTGACCATGAGAGCTACAAAGTCTTTAGACCCATTAATCCGAGTAGTTAAACTTGGAGTAATTTAAAGTAAATTAAATTAAAATATTACTGGGTAACTACTTTAGGAGTATTATATTATAAAGAAGTTGGTAAATAGGTACATCACAACCTAAACAGAGGTTCTAATGAATTTACGAACATTATAAGTGTTAAGTAGTCCTTCACAACTTTCAACTTGTTTCCCACTAAATTGATCTAAAAGCATCATTTTAATAAGAATTTTGGTTTTGTAATGTAGTGCTCAAATTTATAATAATGTTCTTTATACTTATCATTTGTGTGTCTTGCAATTTTTCACGCCAAATACCTAAATGCTGGTAAGTTATTAGAAGGTTGTTTGAACCATCAACTTTATTTATCTCATAGATTAAGGGAACAAACACCCACAAATGTATAAGCATAAGCAGTGGATAGAAAAGAACACAAATTACTTTAATACCTAATATAAGTGTAAATACATTTGCACCTCCATTTACACTCCGTTCGCATTATCTTTGTGCATTCTGGCTAAAGTGGTTCATTTCCGAGAAGTATTTCAAAGAATATGTGCTTCAAAAAGTATTTTAAAAGCTTTGTCTGTTATCAAAATTCTACTACAACTTTTCGCAAACAAATGAACTACTTTTGAATTGAACTAACAGCGACAAAATCGTTGATTGACCTTCAAATCCCATTTCAAAATGCTCTAAAATTATCAACCTATATAACAAATGTCACACCGTACATTTCAATCCCGTAGCTGTTAATGTAAATCTGTGCATTAGATTTTTTATTATTATGCTTTGATGCTTTTACTATAGGACCGTTGGTGAACCCTTTGTAACTCTCACGTACGTCAATGTACAAGACCCTTTTATGGTTGAACAATAGTATAGAATAATAGTGCGTGAAGGGGCCTTGTTTAGGGGATGGTACCCTAGCCGATGATAGTGGATACAATTTATTAGTTGGTCTCTATCTAATCGTACGGTGCAGTTTTATCGCCTTGTGTAATATGTGTAATTCGAAATGGTTTCCATACGGATGGCATCTGCTGTAAGGATCGATGGGTTCGCTTTTGTCGATTTTAGAATTGCCGTAATAAATTTCAATTTGATATTAACGTAGTTTTAGTGCCTAGTTAGGTACATATTGGAAACAATGTTAAAGTGATTGATTAAAAAACAATAATGTAATCTCATTTTCACGTTCATTTTTTATGCGAAAGCCTTAGGTATACGAAGCTCTATGATAAAATTAAAAATAAATATTATGTATTTCTCATTTGCATACGCTATAATATTGACATGCGCCTTGATATTGCAGAGACCAAATTTATAAGATAGTGGAAGGATGAGGGGAGGTGGCGGATACCTATCTAAATAGATTTAATTTAAATTCGTTTTACCTAGGTATATGTAAATTCAAAAATAATAACTGTCTAAAAGAGTAATAAGTAGGTACCTAGACCTACATACTGCATCTATCAACTAGATACAGTAAATTGGTAGAGGTATATCTAGATCCTCTCGAAGGTCGGACACCAGAGGCAAATATTTGCAATTCAATGAGCATTTAGCTGTTGACTAGATTGTACTAGCCAATTGACTGTTTGATGCCGTCTGCCGTCTGAGAAGATATCTATCCTACTATGGCATTGGTATACAAGCATATGAATTATAGCTTTTCTGTATCTCCACCCAATTGTTGATGAATTACATATTTGGGAATTAAACTCATTTTTCGGTTTTAATCGAGTGGTGTTTATTACTTTTAGCATTGTTTCAAAGCTCAACGTTAACGTAAATGTAAAACAATGCCAAAAGTAATAAACACTACGCGATTAAAACCGAAACATGAGTTTAATTTCTATCCCACGTTGCGAAAAAAAGAAGAAAAATCTACATACATACATAGGTATGGTTTAATAGTTCATCTAAAACATACTTTCTTATTTTTAAAATGCAATACCAACCTCGTTTTAATCCTATTTGACTTCTTTATCAAGATTTTTCATCAGCCCTAAAACCAAATAAACCAAGATTTATAAACTTTTTAATCTAAAATAGATACCGTTATCTCAATGAATAAGCTCTCATTGTGCTAATAAGAGGGGAACCTTCGATATTAACCATGGAGAAAGCTCGAAGCTCAAGGGAGTTTTAACGATATGCGGGCTTTTTGTCGAAGTTATAGCTTTTTATCGTTTTTTCTTTGGAAGTCGGTAGATTTAACTTTTAGTAACCTATTTAGTTATAATAATATTATTTCGTCAAGGTTAAACTTTTCTATGAATTTTAGTCTAATAATAACAAAATAACAAAAATGTTTATAAAGCTTAAATTAGATTTACAACTGCCTGGCACTACGTAACATTAAACATTTATAACTCTAATGCGTTTTAACTGAACATTCAATGTGGATTATAAAAGAACTGGCTGTGCCCTGCGGAGTTACCCGCGTAGTTCTCGCTCTCGTGGGAACACTGGAATAAAAAGTAGTTTATATGTTAAGTAAGGCTATAAACTACCTGTGTGTCAAATTTTAGCCAAATCCGTTTTTACGTGATTGACAGAAATACATACAAACATCCAAACTTTCAAAGAACGTAACTCAAAACAAACTTGATATATGAATTTTGAACCAGTTAAAGAAAAATAAATTCCGCCAGAAACTTCCGCTTAGTCAGCGATGATATTACTAAAATTTCTAGACTCTCCTATAATAAATATAGCTCTATAATAAATGGAAATAAAGATTCGTACTAGGTAATAGGCATGTTATGTTTGCCAAACAATGTAAAGAATTCTAAATACTAATCCATGGATATTAGAACTTAGTATTTATTCTTTACTCTTTTTTGTAAAAAGAAAAAAGTGTTATTAGGTATGTTGCATACCCGTTGTCTAATACCCATAGCACAAGCCTAGTTGCTTAGTTTGGGGCTATGTTATTTTGCGCTGTATACAAAATATTTATTTAAAATGCATGTATGTAAACCGTACGTGGTACATATAGGTACCTACTTTATTAAGCTTGCAATAATAACTGAACTTGATAATCTCTTATTCATTAAAATGTTATTGCGATATCCAAGTTGGGATAATCTAGTCGCCCGTGTATTTGTCGGTGAAGGTAAACATCGCGAGCAAACGAGATATTAACTCAGATACCGTCATAGTTTCAAATTTTACTAATTAAATAAATCGCAGACTGTTTTCCTATTTACCTTTTACACAGATTTTTGCTAATTCGCAAAATGAATTATGAGCTTGCCTAGTAAATGTAATAAAACGTGCCGAGGTGTTGCATATTGTCATCTTCATATTAAGAGGAGTATCAACGCCAACGACCTTGAAACTGAAAATCCCTGTCGGGCTCATCGAAAATTGTTGATTATTTCATGACGGTATGTCGTAGAACTTTTTTTTGTGCACAGATTGTAGGTGACATTGTTTCCTACATTTTGTTTTAAGACAAGAACCTCCTATTGGTGCAAAGCCTATCCAAATTTTAGACAAAAAATGTCTGATTTGGCTAAAATGTCGATAGGCTAATGATACGTTTCGACATATTTGTATGGAAACTGCACTAAAATGTCGGAAACAATGTCGCCTACAATCTGTACACAAAAAAAAGTTCTACGACATTCCATCATGAAATAATCAACAATTTTCGATGCGCCCGACATGGATTTTCAGTTTTTCAGTATAGGGCCCTTAAGTCCGTGCTAATAATTTTATACTTTGGTCACAGATCACATTACTTACGTAATCCTACTTAACTTTACTGCTTGAGAATAGCTTTAGTTACATTTTTCCGGGTCTTAATCGCGTATTATTATTTGACGACCTCTGTGGCGCGTCGTGCGAAAGCGCGACTGCAATGCAGGAGGTTGCGGGTTCGATTCCCGCCGGGTGCAAGTATTTATGCTTAAAAAATAAATATTTGTGTCTGGTCTGGGTGTCCCTCTATGTATAATATGTATGTATTTACAAAAGAAAAATAAATCTAAGTATTATATCCGTTGTCTAGTCACCGTAACACAAGCTTAGTCGCTTACCACGGGGCTAGATGGCGCTGTGTGTTGTTCGGAGAAATTATTTATTTATTTATTTATTTATTATTATTTATTTTCTTACCTCATGGTAACCATGTTACAATGATCTTGATCACAAGGGGACAAGACAAGCTTTATTCAAACAATTTGAATTCCAATTGTTTCTTTAATTAGGCGTTTAAAACTTTTGTAAACTTCAACCCCCTTACTTAGGAACGATGATTAACAGATGACTAAGTTACGTAACGTTTGTCTCTGTCTGTCAACTTTGAAACTTCATGTCTCAGTAAAAGACAAAACAAAAGACTAGTATTTAAAAAAAGCAAAAGCTTAAAAAAGCTTTTGTTAATATTATTTATCCCAAAGTATTTTTTTTTTCATTTTATAGAAAGTCATGTCTACAGAACTGAATTAAAAAAAAAGTTAGTTTGCACAGACCAGACCGAGTCCATATTAGCTTGACATGAGCCCTGACTAATTTGTATTCTACTCCCTTGCAATAGAGTTTAGAATTTGATAGCTAGCAGTTCTACAGATATCTCATTAAGTTTTTAAAAAGAGTTTCAAACGTGTCTTGCACAAGTATAGCTCCGCAGAGCTTTGAGAATTTCCAGCGACTTTAAAATGCATTTTCATTTTACTTGGTATACAAACTGTGCCAAGCTAGGATAAGAGAGTAAACTTGTTGGAAATTACAAAAGAAAATAAAAAAATATTTTACCATTGGCGTCAGTCTATCACTCCATCACTAGATGGTGCCAGTGGTTAAAATGCATTACGGTATCGTTGCGTTTTTATATCAAAAATCACGTTTGTTGTTTAAGCCTCCCTTAAATATATGTTTTATTTTGTTTTTAGTATTTGTGATTATAGCGGCTACAGAAATACATCTACTGTGAAAATTTTAACTGTCTAGCCATCACGGTTTATGAGATACACGGCGAAGTCTCACTAATAGGGTCCCGTTTTTTTACCCTTTCAGTACTGAATCCTAAAAAGTACTTAATGTTAAATTTGCGATCACTGGGGAAAGGTTTTGCCCCCAAGTGGCTTTTAAGTTATTTAGTTAAGCGGAATCGTCCATGTTCTGATACGTAGTTCGACGCAACTACGGAGAAGACTCAAGGTGGATTTCGTTCCACTCAACAACAGTCCTATTTTCAACCTTGTAGACCACGCTTTAAAATCACGTCAAAAGTATTTGTTCTGGAAAAAAGAACTTTAACTTTAATAACAGAGAAAAGTAATGTAATAGGTGCGATTACTTAGGGGAGGTTTTGCCCCCAAGTGGCATTTAAGTCATTTAGCCAAACGGAACCATCCATCCTTCGATACGTAGTCCGACGCAACCACTGAGAAGACGCGTGTCGCAATTAGTTCCACAACAGTCTTCCAATTTTCACCCTTGTAGACCTTGCTTAAAACCACATCGAAGGTGGGTACTTACTTGTTTTGTAAAAAAGAATTAGGTAGGTACTTTAAATAAAATAAAGAACTCTTATAACAGAAAAACGAATAAAGTACCAAGAAAGGGATCTAGCTTTGAAGTCAAAGAATTTCAAAAATAGGTCTTCATCTAACAATTTTATTCATGTGAAGATTACAGGTCAAAGAATTTTAAAATAAATGTTTGGTAACTTTCAAAAGGAAATAAAGGGGTTATTGTTGTCATTAACCAATCTGTGCCCCACTTCCAGTTCACCCGTGGAGTATCTGGTAAACGAATCACAGTGGAATATTGTATTAGGTTGCATCTCTGCATCGAGAATATAAAGTGTATTACCGATAGTACAAGACGTAGGCTGATAGCGGTTATCGTGACACTTCAATTATAGCTAAATTAGAGAATGAAGTAAAAAAAAAAAAAATGAATGTAGTAAATTATTCTGAAAAATAATTTTAGATAAATAATGCCACTTTACAGATGTAGATGTGCCACTAACTAATATTTTGTTTTAATTTTTATTGCGTTATATTTTATATTGTTAAAGTTTTTATGTAGGTATTTCTCTGTGTGCTTTCCGAATAAAATAAAATAAATAAACTCGATGCTATTGATATTACAAAAACAAAAGTAGGTATGTGTAGTATATAATGCGTTTGTTACACATACCTATACACAAAAAAGATAATTAAACCTATCAAAAATCCTATAAATCTCATTTAATTATTATTAGTTAAATCTTTTACTCATAGTAAATCAGATATCAGACTAATTTTAATTTGATTTTGAGTCTTCGAGTCACATGCAATGGATATTGACATGCTAAATTGCATTTTTTTTTACTAAGAACACATTTATCCATATTTATCAACTTATTTAACGCGTCTCTGTCAAGATAATTTTAATGTTTTCTGTTTCGTACGCAGCAGGCACTGAGATCCGCGCTTTCTCTTGTAAATTAAGACAACAAAAGTATAGCTTTAATTACTAAGACAGATTTCAATCAGAATAAGAACAGCGTTGATTATGTGGTGTTATTGGAACGAAGGGCTATCACTATCACATAGCATTTTAATAAAGCCATCGTTGATTCATTGTCCCTTACAACCGAAGTTAATGTCACCCTTTATCATTGGGATTTGTAAGAGGGGAGATTTGTACTCGTATTTAAAGACACTTTACTGTCACTACATAGTATAAAACAAAATCACTTCCCGCTGTTTGTCTGTCCCTATGTATAAGTAGGTATATAATGCTTACCTAGATCTTTAAAGTTACATAGAGTTAGATTCTTCTTCTGTTTTCGCGATGTTGTATTGAAATTAAAGACATTTTTCGGTTTGAATCGCGTGGTTTTTATTACTTTTAGCATTGTTACAACGCTCAACGTTTCGAGACCTTTCCAGGTCTCTTCTTCAGGATAGACTAAGATGTGATTTGTCATTCTAATGTATTAAAAAGTTACAGTGAGACTACCGTCTTATTATTAAAAACTATTAAAATGTTATCAAAAACGTTCCTGTCTACGCAGGTTCCAAATTGCAATGATTATTATTTACTTTATTGTTAAATTTTATTATTAATTTTACTATTAAATTTTAACTCTAAGTATTACTTTTATTTACTTTATTATTAAACCGAAAAATGTCTTTAATTTTTTTAGATAGAGTTATTCAAGAGAAAGTGTATATGTATAGTACATGCATCGTATAGTAGAGAAACACTGATAATTATCGAAGTTTCTAATGTGATGTCGTAAATGAACTCATTTTTGGGCTTACATTGCAAACGCTGGCTAAACCCTAAGAGATAGATCAAAATAATGTAGGTACTACAGTATTGCACACCTTAAAACGTCTTCAAAAAGTCCAACATGGTAAATGTCTATCTCTTAGGGATAACCCACAATAACTATTTATAACCTCTAAAGAAAACAAGTTTGTATTGTCTTAGGACAAAAAAGCTGTGAACGTTGTTTGTATGTTATAAAGATATCTGTAGTGTATTTTTTATCGGCATTGCACCGGTGCGAAGCCGGGGCGGGTCGCTAGTGTTATAGAAAATATATGGGAGAGAGGGCACTAAATGGTTGTTCTTAATTAGTTAACGTTACACCTTTTGAATCGCAAGTGCAGTTCACCCACTTTACTAAAACTTAATGATTTTTTTATTTTACTTCCAGGGAGGGTGAATGGTGATGTTATGTCCCAAGCGCACGAGCCCCTAAACATTATGGACAACCCAACAGATTATACAACTAAAACAAAACGAGGCATCTATTTATCAAAATGTTTAGCTTTCGTTATTCTAGTAATATTTAGCTTAGCTTTAGTTACAGCTTCTTTACTAGTTTATAACTACGCAGCGTGTCCCCATACAGACTCACTTGAAAACGTCACAAAATACGAGTTATGTCATTGTGATCAAGCTAAACTTCTCGTTCTACCATTACCTACAGAAAGCAGTAAACATGTCATACCTTTAGAAACGACCACACTTTCCAACAAAGACACGAAACCTCTAGAACTACGGTTACCAACGAATATAAAACCAGATAAGTACTATTTGAAAATAGTGCCATACATCTTTGAAGGTAATTTCACTTTTTCTGGAGATGTCAGTATAATTATTACTGTTGTCAATGATACGAAAGAAGTTAAGTTTCATGGTGTAGAGCTACATTTACATGATGTGAGAATTTACGATAAAGAAAACGGAGACGAAGTTAAAATAGTTAGTAGCATGCAAGATAAAGCAAGAAATTTTCATATACTAAACTTGAAAGATAAACTTCGAGCTGGTAACCAGTATGTTCTCAATATAACATACGCTGGAATATTAAATGATGACTTACATGGATTTTATAGAAGTTCTTACGAAACGAAAGGAGTGAAAAGGTAAGATTTTAATACATTTAAACTATCTAGTGCTACTTTACTTTTGTTCTAGTAATCCTACTAATATGTAATATACATACATATAATAACGTGAAAGTTTGTTTGTTTGTTGTTGTTACTCTTTATGTTTGTTAATCTTTCACGTAAATACTACCCAACCGATGAGGATATGTATCTACTCGTACATAACCCAATTTTATGTCTTCAGCTATCTAGCTAGCTAGCTGAAGACATGAAATGACGCTTAAAAACTACTTTTTATCCCAATACTTACGTGGGTAAACTATTGAGCGCAGCTAATAAAGAAAATATTCCAATTATAATCAATGCTGAAAAATGCGAATGTACCTACATAATAATATGACAAAAATTCTTGTATTTCTGCCTATAAATGCTTGACAAGATAATGAATAAGAATATTTTGCTCAAGATGCCAACCTTTCTGTATCAACACACAGTCACGTAGTAGGTATATTCCCATCTCAACAACAAACATAGTACTCCAATTTCCCGCGTAACCTTGAGGAAGTTTATTCGCAAAGAAGACATCGATATTGGCCCTTCGAGCAGGCCAAGGTCAATCGACCTTTTATAAGATGTGGCTATGAAAAATAAGTACTTATAACATCTTTATTCATTTATTCAATAGGTAATGAATAGTACTAGCTACTTTTAAAATATTTTAAGTTCAAAGAGAGTACGAACTCACTGTCTTTTAACTTTAGATTTGCGAATTGCTCATAAGGTAGAAATCTGTGAATACATATACATATCTCAAGGGAATACCAACACTACTCTTACACATTTATTAAAAAACAGACCAGTTTTATGTGTACCTATCTGTGTATCTATCTGTGTAAACACAAAATGAGATATATTTTTTTATGTCAATGAACTATGTAATATCGGGTGAATATAAAAAGTTTAATGTCATCGTAATATGTACAAATTCATTTATCCAACCAGAAGCAAATTCTCGTTCTTAATTTGAAACACTTGCGTTGACCAGTTTAATCTACAATGGGCTATAAAATTTTATTACCTGCTCGCCTATGTGAATACAAATTTCCAGTTGAACTTGAACATGGCCGATTTTGCTAATGACAAATACGACTTATGATAGTTGTTGGGGTCAGTAGGAATCACTTTTATCGATACTTCTCATTTAATTATTTTGATATACTTACTTACATTAAACTAAACTTAATTAGCTTTATTGAAAAACGTGGAGTAAGGTCGGAGTAGTGAGAACATGGTTTGTTTTTTTTCCGTGACAAGAACTTTCAAAGTTGACGGAAACAAAAAGTGGTAAAATTACTACGACCTTATTTCACGTTTATTAATAAGGCTAAATTTGGCTAAATTAGTTTAAATAAAACTACAATCTGAATAAAGTTTTGTGGTTAATGAACGACGAACAAATACATATCCGTAGTATTAATCATTTCAGTTATGTTTTGTATTGTATAAATAAACCTCTCAATATTTTTATTTCTCTCTCAGATGGATTGCAGTAACCCAATTCCAAGCCATGGATGCTCGTCGCGCGTTTCCTTGCTGGGACGAGCCTGCGTTGAAGGCTCGCTTCACTATCAGCATAGCACGACCAAATAACATGACTAGTTTATCTAATATGAATAGAATTAGTCAGGAGAAGCAGTAAGTAATAACTAACCCATCTTACCTATCATAATCACGCAGTATACCATCTTGATGATATAGTAATACCAATATACCATTAATATACTGATAGATGATTGACGGAATGAAAGGACTTTCATAAAGTAAATTATTTAGATGTATTTCATGTGTCTTGTATACTACAGTATGTAGTTAGAACAATAAAACCAGTAGAATTATAAATAAGATAATTTGTTGTTGTAAACGCAGCTCACTATTAAAACTCATTATTTGAATTCCACATTTTATCCACGATATTGATTTTTATAGACCAAGGTAACGTCGTTCTTTTACAGCGAATATCTACCAAATTATACATGGGACCACTACGCGGAATCATTACCGATGTCAACATATCTAGTAGCGTTCGCCGTAACAGATTTTCACAACATGAGCGATAAGAACTTCTCTGTTTGGGCTCGGAAAGAAGCATTGCCCTCGGCGTCTTTTGCTTTAGAAATCGGCCCAAAGATACTAAGGTTCTTAGAGGAATATTATAAAATAAAGTTTCCATTGCCGAAAATAGATATGATTGCGTTGCCCGATTTCAAAAATGGAGCCATGGAGAATTGGGGACTGTTGACTTACAGGTGAGAATACATCTTTAGCAATAGAATTTATCAGACAGACAGACATATCTATTCCATCCAAAGGTTGCCTGGAAGAAATCGCTTTTTTTCGATTTTTCAGCGACCGCCCATTTGTGTATTTTAAGCTTTGTCTTTACTCTATACGTGTACGTAAAACACAAATACGTGTTTTGTTTTCTTGTCTTAAGTTGTACATGACATGTTGTTGTATATATGTATGTATCTATTAAAAATATTCTTCAATGGTTCACAAAAAGTTCTTCAACCTCAAACCGCCCTTTAATCAACACAAATCAGTTTAGTTTACAACAATAAAACCATGGGACATAACACCACATAAACAAACATCATGACGGATGAAACTGCGGGTGTTCTATCATCCATTATTCCAAGTTAGGGGACTCGTAATTAAGGATTTACTCAGTTGCAAATGTTCGTGACTAATTTTGATTAAATTTTCCCGTGTTTCGTTGGGGTATATTCATTTATTAGAGCTTGTCAATTATAGTTTTAGATTTGACACGAGATGTGTAGGTAGGGACGGATGTATAGTTTCTTTATGTGTATTAAAATAATACATTCATTTCTCACGAGATAAATTATTGTACTTCGTGGTTTATTCGTGGTTGGTTTATTTGACGACCTCAGTGGCGCGTTGGAGGAAGGTCCGACTGCAATGCAGGAGGTTGCGGGTTCGATTCTCACCGGGTGCAAGTATTTATGCTTAAAAATAAATATTTGTTTCTGGTCTGGGTGTTTTCCATGTATCATATGTATGTTTTTACAAAAAAAAGTATTGTATTATGTACCTAGTATATTCGTTGTCTAGTACCCATAGTACAAGCCTAGTGCTTAGTTTGGGGCTAGATTGCGCTGTGTGTAACGTTGTGCAATATTTATTTATTTATTATATTATTTACATACATTATATTATACTCCTACATTCATTTTACACGAGATTATAGCAGCTGATTAAAATATATTTTTCGTATTTTAGAGAAATAGCAATGTTGTACGAGGCTGGTGTTTCCGCGACGACAGACAAGGTGCATGTGGCGACAGTAGTGGCCCACGAGATCGCCCACCAGTGGTTCGGTAACCTTGTAACGCCGGCTTGGTGGCGAGATCTCTGGCTCAATGAAGGATTCGCCACCTATGTCGAATATGTTGCTGTTGATGCTGTAAGTCTAATTTTAATTAATGAACATGAAAATTTTATACCTAATAATATTCGATAATAACCTGAAAAAAATTTAATTGTTTTACCTGACACTCAGGGTAGTAATGATTTTCATTTATAATTAAAAAACAAGATAAAATCAAAATATACCTAAAGGTATTTTTGGCCCGTAGTGAAACATTTTATAATTGTTTTATAGGTAGAAAAGTCGTGGAATATAACAGAAATCTGTATTCTCGATCAAGTACACAACGTCTTTCAATTGGATGCTCTCAACTCTTCACACCAACTCTCAGTCGATGTCAGTGCTGCTGAAGAAACTGACGCAATTTTTGACAAAATATCTTATGGAAAAGGTAAATTAACTAAACAAGATAATTAATTTAAATTAATAAAGATAAGCAATTAATTTAATTTATAATTCTAAAAAGGTGACTTTTATTATAATTTTTATGGTTTTCAATAGTTTGACATTTGGTATTTTAATTATTTATTGTTTTTGTTTAAAATAGACATAATTTATTTGATTTTTTACTCCAAAACTGTTACTTTTATTATAATTTTATGTTTTTCAATAATTCGACATTTAGTATTGTAATTATTTACCTTTTGTTTTTAGTTATTTCATTTAGTTCAGGACAAGTGCTTTTATAGATTTAATTGACAGAACTTATTTTATATGTTTAAAAAGAGAGAAAAGAGATATAATTGTTGTGAAATTTTAATTATTTTTATTCAATGGGGTTTTTTTTTTTTTTTTTCTCTTTTTAGGAGGTATTATTTGTATTTCAATATAAAGATGTCTACCCCGGAAATGTCGACATGCCCATACTGTCCAGGGGTGTTGAGGCTTTTCTCTCCACATGGCTTGAGAGTGCATATTGGACGTATGCACAAGGAGTCTCAAGTCTTTCGGGAGTCGCTACTGTCCGGGACAGTGCGCCTTCGTCGATAGTGATGTGGTGATGCGGGCGTTGGGTTCTTTTCATTCGAGTTCGGCTGCGGGTATGGACGGTATCCGGCCGGCGCACCTTAAAGAACTTATTTCGGGTTCGGCTGGAGACAATGGTCCTCTCCTTTTAGAAAGTTTGACTCGTCTGGTCAATTTTATTTTGAGTGGCCAGGTTAATGTCGAAGTGTGTAGGGTTCTTTATGGTGCGTCGCTGTGCGCTCTAAGAAAGAAGGATGGAGGATTGCGTCCGATTGCTGTTGGCAGTGTTTTCCGAAGATTGGCTGCTAAAATCGCGTGTGGGTCTGTCAGGGAGGGGATGGCGGGGTATCTTCAGCCGCACCAACTTGGGTTTGGCACTCGGTCGGGTTGTGAGGCTGCTATTCACGCTACTCGGTCATTTGTTTCTAGACCTAACTCCGATTCCATCATTGTTAAATTAGACTTGCAGAATGCTTTTAATACATTGGAGAGGGATGTTCTGTTGCGTGAGGTTATGGATACCATTCCCTCTCTCTATCCTTTTCTTTTTCAAGTTTATTCCTCTCCCTCTAATCTTTACTATAATGACAGCCTTATTTCTTCCCAGGTGGGCGCGCAGCAGGGGGATCCGTTGGGGCCGCTTGCCTTCAGCTTGGGTATCCACAAGGCCATCTTGGATATTAAATCGCCTCTTAACTTGTGGTATTTAGATGATGGTACTATAGGTGGTTCGCCAGACCAGGTTAAGAGGGATTTGGAAAATTTGATTCCGCGACTTGAGGTGCTGGGTTTGAGGGTGAATACGGCCAAGTGCGAATTCTTTCCCTGTTGCGCGGGCGCTAGGTCTAGTTTTCCCCTTTTTGCTGGGATCCTTCCTGGACTCAGGGAGCTCGATGTGGATTCTTTTTCGTTATTGGGATCGCCTATCTTTCCTGCCGCAGTGCCCGATGCCATTGTGCAGCGTAAGAACCTCCTTATCGGCGCACGGGAGCGTCTGGTTGGGTTATCTGCTCACGTGGCTTTGGTTTTGTTGCGACTTTGTTTTGCTGTTCCCAAGGTCATGTATCTTTTGAGAACGTGTCCCACATGGTTGTCTCCTGCTGAGGTATCGGATTTTGACGCGGTTTTGAAGGCGTCCCTGGAGTCAATTCTCAACGTAGAGTTGAACGAGGGTCAATGGATCCAAGCGTCTTTACCCATTCGGCATGGAGGCCTGGGTGTGCGGCGGCTGGAGGATGTGGGCTTGCCGGCTTTCTTGGCTTCCGCGCATGGGGTTTCTCACCTGGTCACTTGCATTTTATCTCCCAATGGTGATCGGGTGTCAATCCCTTTTGCGTCGGAGGCTTTGACTGCCTGGTCGGCTATTAATCCCAATGCCGAGACCCCAGGAGTGCCTAGTGTTCAACGTTTGTGGGATGAAGTAGGGGTCAAGCGGTTGGGTGATTCTCTTTTGGAGAACGCTTCGGGTGTGGATTCGGCTAGGCTTCGGGGGGTTGTGGGGGTGGAGGCGGGTGCGTGGTTGCAGGCGTTGCCGTCCCCGCATTTGGGCACCCTCCTTGACGGCGACTCGGTGCGGGTGGCTGTCGCTCTTCGCTTGGGCTGCGGCGTGTGTGAACCTCACGTGTGCACCTGCGGTTCAATGGTGGAGGCCTAGGCCAATGGCCATCATGCCTTAAGTTGTCGCCGGTGTTCGGGGAGGTTTCCTCGCCACCACGCACTTAACGACCTAATCCGGAGGGCTCTTGTATCGGCTAATGTCCCGTGCGTGCTTGTGCCACCGGGTCTTAGCCGTTTAGATGGAAAGAGGCCGGACGGTTTGACGTTGGTGCCGTGGTCGAGGGGTAGGGCCCTTATCTGGGACGCCACGTGCGTCAGCACTTTCGCGCCTAGTCATCTCCCGCGTACAGCTAGTGTGGCGGCCTCAGCGGCGGAATCAGCGGCGGTGGTCAAGCATTCCAAGTATGCCCCGTTGGAGGATAATTATATCTTTGTCCCCTTTGCTGTGGAAACTGCTGGTTGCTGGGGTTCGGAGGCAGTCAAATTGGTTGGGGAGATAGGGCGGCGTCTGAGGGAGAGAGGGTTGGATGGGCGGTCTGGTTCGTTCCTGATGCAAAGGTTGGCCATAGCCATCCAGCGGGGTAATGCCGCTAGTGTGATGGGCTCTTTTGCATCGGGGACGATCCGGGGCGGGTTGTTCGACTAGCGTCTATTAGGTGTTGTATTTAGTTTTTATTTTTATTTTATTTTGTTATTTAATGTGAATTTAAATAATATAATCATATTAAGAGGACAGTCTCCATTCTCTTTCTCCATACAAACGTAGTTTACATTTTCCTCCCTGGATATTAGAGCAAATATGTTTATGTCATAAAACCTATATCTGTCATGAGTCATGACTATGCATCTACTTACCTTTTTATTTTTTTCATTTTCTAATAAGAATTAATAATAAAATAAAAAAAATCAAAAGGTAGATGCATAGTCATGACAGATATAGGTTTTATGGCATAAACATATTTCCTCTAATGTCTTTATCCAGGGAGGAAAATGTAAACTACGTTTGTATGGAGAAAGAGAATGGAGACTAGCCTCTTAAGGTTACCGAGGTTTTAACCACCACTTGAGCTTGTTCCTGTTGCAAAGACTGTCCATCGTCCTACTATCCTACCTAATGTGCTGACCCCAAATAATTTGGGGTTTTATCGGACCCCGGGCCCCAGAAGCAGACTTTAAATCCGATTTTCCCACGGAATCGGGACGTACGCGGGTAAAACCGCGGGACACTGCTCTTATAATGAAATTGGGTATGATTAAGTCTGTTTGCCTCTGTATCCGGATCCGGATAAATTATCTATAGCTGAAGTGACACATTTTCAAGATAAATGTATGCGTCATTAATTAAATAAAAAATATATGACGCATGCGCACGGATTTTAATTTTAAAGTCATCTACCTACCTAACCGTCATATTTCCCACTTTGGTAGACAAATGATAACGGGATTGGTAGGTGTTTCACATCTACGTACACCTCAATACAGGAGCAAATTTGAAGAATGTTAAAATGATCTTTAGGAAATAATATTGTAAACAATATGTTTTATTGAAAATACTCGTATTACAGGTTCGGCTTTACTGCGTATGCTAAACCATATACTAACAGATGAGGTCTTTAATTCGGGAGTAACGAACTACCTTAAAACTAAAATGTATGGGAATGCTGAACAAAAAGATTTATGGAGTGCTTTAACAACTGCTGCAAGAACAAAAGGAGATTTCGATGCGGATGTAGCCGTTGTTATGGACTCTTGGACTTTACAGACTGGGTTCCCAGTGCTGACTGTTGAGAGGAATTATGTAAATGGAGCTGTAACATTTACTCAGGTATGTGATAATGATGATGGACCATCAATGGTACAGTGGTAAAGAAGGCTATTTAGTTATAAATATTAAAATAATAATGGACGTAAATGAAGTTTTTCATTATAAAATGTTATAGTGTTACAATATGTTGTCATTGTCCCAATCTAGATGTCGCTACTAGTCTTAAATGAAATGAAATTGAAGTTAAAACAAAAAGATAATTAAAATATTTGGATAAGAATATATTAGTCTGAAATACACGTGAGAAAAGGATTAAGTTGTCGAAAAGGATTATGATAAGAAATAAATAATAGATCAAGAAAAATCCGATTTAATTAGCGAGGTAGATAAGAAACTTTCTTCTAGAAATGAAAACAAGTAGGTACTGTTTCGAAAAATAATAAATTTTTGATTATTAAAGACTTCGTGTTAAACAGTAGGTATTAATACTATTAGATTACGATGGAAAATTACAAGTTGATCTAATTATTGTAGACATAATTTTTCGAAATGACGAATTTTTATTGAGAGGCAATTTGATGCGATAAGATCGATCGTTACTTTTACTGTCACACGATAATGTAAAAAGCGCTGAATAATTATACGTTCTAATAACCTATTTAATTTGTATTATTCGTAAAACTTTATTTAGGAACATCTTGATTAAAATAAAAAACTGTAGTTGCTGATTCTGTCTATCAGCTATTTGCTGGCTGGGGCTCTGCTTTCGTATCATCTATCTGAATTGTCTTCCAGTAAAATAAAAAGATATGAATACACCTTACACACCTCATGTGAAGTTAATGCACTAACAATATATCTTGAAATAAATATCTAAGTATCTAAAATGTAATTATAGGAATTTCAATCTAAACTTAGGGCTTGCTCTGTCAATGAAATACAATACTTACGTCCCTTTCTATTCCAGGAACGCTTCGTCCTGATCAACGATTCGTCTGTCACACAAAATTCTCCGGTTTGGTGGATCCCAGTTTCGTACACGACTTCAAAAGACAAAGACTTTATATCAACCAGCCCTAAACTTTGGGTTAAAGAAAGAAAACTGGTTAGCAATATTACTCTCAAAAGCGATGAATGGTTTATTGCTAATATTCAAGAGACTGGTAAGTGTAAAAATGATTTTAATAACAACAATCATCAAGAGACTTGCGGTAGGTAAATTAAAGTAATTCCACTCTATCAAGTTAGAGTAATCTTAGCATCAAATAATCAGGAAAAGCTTCAATGCAAGCAGTTCCAGCTAAAATAACTAATTTGTAACTACTGATTACAATTTTAAGGTTTCTACCGAGTGAACTACGACCAAAAGAACTGGAAAATGCTCGTAAATGTTCTAAGTGATCCTGCCCGTTTTCGAGAGATTCACACTATAAATCGAGCCCAGATGATCGACGATGCCATGAACTTGGCTCTCACCGGGCGACTGGACTACAGAACTGCGCTGGATGTAACCAGTTATTTGAAACATGAGACGAGCTATGTTCCTTGGAAGGCAGGGTTGTCAGCTTTGGGGTATATTGACTCTATGTTGTCCAAAGGGGCTCATTATTTGGAATATGGGGTAAGTTATAACAATATTCTAAATTTGGGACTAAGACTGATGTCTAGTGGAGACACAGGTACGCTGTTTATACATACAAAAACTCTCTGGTTCTTTTTATTGTCAATAGATGGCGTTAGTAGTACTAAATTGAACAGAATTCAATCCAAATATGATTACCTACAGAATTAAATAGATCACTTAATCATTCTTATATTTAGATCATGATAGCACAGGTACTCGATTAGTTGAACTTTATCACTAAGATAAGAGGCTTAACGAGAAAGTAATGATGCATGAACTTACATTGAAAAAGTACTTGTAAAGGGATTGGAATTTGGAAGATAATAATAATATTAATTATGCACTTAATTTTAATATTTTTTGATAAGTAAACAATAACAAAACGTGTCAGTATTATGGCAGTATAGTCATTTCGAGAATCGGTAATTCCTAGACTAAACCATCCTACAACATACCTATTTCTGCAGACAAAGTTAATTCACTTCATTGTTATAAATCTTGTGTACCTACTTTATAAACTAAATAACCTATCCATTTATTTAAAAAAACATGTTAATGAATTTTGATTTATAGGAATCTCTAAAAAGTGACCTTGATAACTCTATATTATGCAAACTATAGCTGCAAATTAAAAACTATAAAAGCACTAATAACATTTCAGAGATTCGTCCTTCGGCTTTTAGATAAAGCAGTAAAAGAAGTAGGATGGGAAATATTGGAAAACGAGAATGTGATCACGGCCCAGCACAGGGTGGATATTCTGGCATCGGCGTGCCATTTCGAGCATACAGAGTGTCTGGAGACCGCTGTCAGGATGTACACCAATTGGATGCTTGCACCTAACCCGGATACTTTTAACGAGTAAGAAAGTTTAAATAATTTTATTTTATTAATATATAAAAAACTTTCGTTTAACTTGCACTGTTCGTATATATGTATGATTTGAAGCGGACATCATATCTTGCAAGTGAATTTAAACCACTTCCTCTCAAGTTAGGACTTTAAAAGTTTGTTCACTTCTTTAGTTCTGATGATAATGCATTCATATTTAAGCATGACTTATGATAGTACTTCGTCTAGACCCATGATCCATCTCCATGATAGCATTCCCGCGTATGTAGTCAACCCAGGGTTGACTCCAGGCCAGGGATCTCTTTATTCCGTTATTTGAAGTCTCAAGCGCGGTCAATAAAGAGCTGTCAGTTTTTAGGACACCGTCAGCCAATCTGCATACAAAACTTTTCGTTAAAGGCAAGATAAGTCCATAAAAAATAAATTATTTGTAGACCAACCTACTTTCCTATTAAAATTCTTGACCCGTTGATACTAATTTGAGTATTAGCGTAGTAAATTATCAAATTTATCTTCGATTTCTGATTTAAGTATTTTATCATTATTTCTTTATTAGATCTAGACGCGATTATGAAAATTAATTGGAATTATCTAATCGTTAACTTTAAATCGATTGTGTCGTGTATGTGCACTAAATACCTATATCTAAACTGAACTTTATATTAATGCTTAAAGATTATGGGATTACTTTGCCAATATACCTATAGCACCATGTTCCACCTCCAATTTCTCTCAAAATTTCAATTATTCATCAGTTTATGGCAGAGTTGACAACGTTACTCACGTTTATTTTGACGATTCTTATCGATACGTTGATATCGTTGTGTTTTATTTTTAAATACACGTTTTTTGTATGGCTGGCCCGCTTAAATACTAGTTTTATTTTGTTTCTAGTATGTATTTGTTGTTGTAGCGGCTACAGTATTTCTGTAGCCGCTACAACAACAAATACATCATCTGTGAAAATTTCATCTGTCTAGTTACCACGGTTCATGAGATACAGTTTGGTGACAGACAAACAGACAGACAGCGGATTCTCAGTATAATCTCAAGTGATAAAAGGGTCAATGTGCAGTAATAAGTCGCAGCGTCGCGCATCGTCGCCTCGCGAAATCCCTTCGTAACTATCGCCTTTTCTATAAATATGTCAAAGATGCGGAACGCGACGACGAAGAGTCCTAAAAAGACGGCGAGGGCGTGGGGGTAGCAAAAAAACCAAACCAACTCTATTTGTAGTGGGGGAAACTGAATCGAGGGGTGTAGCAAGTCTTTTCTTTCTAAAATATAAATGTTCTATTGGTTGTAGAATCCCAGTGGATGTTCGCGGGATAGTATACTGCGTAGGTGTGAGAGCGGGAGGTGAGAGAGAATGGCGCGCCGCCCGCGCAGCGCTGCGCCGCGCGCCGCCCGCCGAGCGACATCGTCTGCTGGCTGTCCTCGGCTGCACGCGTGCACCTCATCTACTCTACAGGTAGGTATAAAGAAAATTTAGAGACTTTGGTCTAAACTACTTGTAACTTGGATTAAACCACTGTCAGTTCCATTTTTGCGTAACTTTTTTCCTTATAAAAGCCTACAGGTAGTTATTTTATTAGGTAAAATTCGGGTAGATATGCTGCTATGCTTTTAAAAAATGGTTTAGTAAAATTGAAGGTGTTTTGTTCGCCAGCCTACATGAGAAGACCGCGTGAACCTAAAAAAGTATGACGTGGGTAACATATGATAGAGCACATGATACCGGTCTTGTGCTCTATCTTTAGTTAGGTATTAATTGTCTAGTCTTAGTCCTATCAGTATTGTATAACTAATGAACAACTACTAAAATTCCTCTATTTTCAGATATCTAGAACTATCACTCCGAAACGACAGCGGTATAAGGAAACAGGACATCGTCCGTGTTTTCTCAGCAGTCGCAGGAACATCCATCGGGCAACCTATAGCATTCAACTACATACGGGCTAACTGGCAGAGGTTGAGAAATTTGTAAGTCTTTTAACGTAATCCACGCACTTATTGAATAAGTTTTATTGCAGTTATTTGTGTTTACAATACTTTGCTTAATCGATTAATTTATGTTTATAGCGTTGGATCACTTTCGACTTTGAATTTACTCATCAAAGTTGTAACGAGAAGACTCAATCAACCACATGAATACGATGAGGTATGTACCTACACTTTGTACCTACACATAGACATTCACAATATAATTCCGTATTTTTTCGTATAGTGGTGTCAATCACCTAGTGTTAGAGTTTTCAGGTCTCCCTAAGACCTCTAATTTGACCTAACGACTGCTATCAGGGATAACAACCGATAGCCGAAGCACTGATGAGCACGGGAAACAGTAAATTTATCGGTTTTTGTTCTGCTATACATGAAAACACCAAAAACAAGATAGAACAAAGCAACTTAATTAGACTAGACACGTATAGTGAAATTAAAGACATTTTTCGGTTTGAATCGCGTGGTTTTTATTACTTTTAGCATTGTTACAACGCTCAACGTTTCGAGACCTTTCCAGGTTTCTTCTTCAGGATAGACTAAGATGTGATTTGTCATTCTAATGTATTAAAAAGTTACAGTGAGACTACCGTCTTATTATTAAAAACTATTAAAATGTTATCAAAAACGTTCCTGTCTACGCAGGTTCCAAAATTGCAATGATTATTATTTACTTTATTGTTAAATTTTATTATTAAACTTTATTATTTAATTTTAACTTTATTACTTTTTTACTTTATTATTATTTTACTTTATTATTTACATTTTATTTAGCCTATCATTACCAACTATGCACAAATCACCTTTCAACGATTAATTTATCACTACGTGACTTCGCAAACGCGCCCCTTCATGAGAAGAAGTCACAAGAAACTCCTGGGGGTTGTTTTATGGTGACTTATGCTTACATCAAATTTATTCTAATCAAAAGCTAATATAAAATACTATATTCTACAACCGGCAAAAGTGGCTGACAGTGTCCTGTTGTCTAGCAGCAGTTGTTGGCTGGGCCTGGGACTTAATCAAATGTAGTACTGGGTCCCAGACAGGCGGCACCTTCCAGCCATCCTCCCTATTGAAATTGTTGGGGTGTTTCTGAATTTCAATGGCTTCCCGAAGCATTCTAGGTACATACCGCTTCTCAGTGGCCAGTATCCGTGCCTGATCGAAGCGGAGGTAGTGGTTTGGCTTGTCCAGCATGTGTTCACAAACTGCAGACTTCAGAGACCGTCTGTGCTTCACATCAGCTATATGTTCCTTAATCCGAACGGCAACACTTCGTTGGGTTTGCCCTATGTAACTAGCGCCACACTCACAATCGATTTTGTAGATACCAGCATCCTCCAGGGGTATGTTACACTTGACAGGTCTTAATAATTGTTGGAAGAAGAAGATCCAACAATCGCCCAGCAAACAACTGCTGCTAGACAACAGGACACTGTCAGCCACTTTTGCCGGTTGTAGAATAAAGTATTTTATATTAGCTTTTGATTAGAATAAATTTGATGTAAGCATAAGTCACCATAAAACAACCCCCAGGAGCGCGTTTGCGAAGTCACGTAGTGATAAATTAATCGTTGAAAGGTGATTTGTGCATAGTTGGTAATGATAGGCTAAATAAAATGTAAATAATAAAGTAAAATAATAATAAAGTAAAAAAGTAATAAAGTTAAAATTAAATAATAAAGTTTAATAATAAAATTTAACAATAAAGTAAATAATAATCATTGCAATTTTGGAACCTGCGTAGACAGGAACGTTTTTGATAACATTTTAATAGTTTTTAATAATAAGACGGTAGTCTCACTGTAACTTTTTAATACATTAGAATGACAAATCACATCTTAGTCTATCCTGAAGAAGAGACCTGGAAAGGTCTCGAAACGTTGAGCGTTGTAACAATGCTAAAAGTAATAAAAACCACGCGATTCAAACCGAAAAATGTCTTTAATTTCACGTATAGTGAAACAAAAAATGGTTGCACTTAGTATAATGCTGTAATAAATGCAGATTCACAACAGATTCAACAGATTTTCAGTGCAAACCTTAGACAGAGATAGCACAGACAGACAGACAGAGACAGAGAGTGTATAGAGAGAGTTAAAAATCAATTAAATATGGGTACCTAACTATTAACACCAATAATTTATTTTTATCCACAGCTTAAACGGTTTATAGACGAAAATTGCGCCGACCTCGGCCGGCCAGTTGAACAAGTCCTGGAAACGGTAGCTGCTAACGTTCAGTGGAAAGAACGAAATTATCAAACCATAGTCAATTGGATACTTGAAAACGACAGAGCACATTCAAAGAATAGCTAGATTAAAATGTAATTAGAAATCTTTTTTAGAAAAATATACCTCTTTGTTCCCCTATTTGTCATTTTATGAAGCTTCGGCTCCACCACCGGGCTTTACAAATGTGCACTTTGCCATGCGGTGTTGGTTTTATAGCGTTAAAGCGTTTAAGGGCCCTATTCTGAAAAACTGAAAATCCATGTCGGGCGCATCGAAAATTGTTGATTATTTCATGACGGAATTATTAATTTATTATTATTATTATTAAATATGTCGAAACGTATTGAAGCCTATCGACATTTTAGCCAAATCAGACATTTTTTGTCTAAAATTTGGATAGGCTTTGCACCAATAGGAGGTTCTTGTTTTAAAACTACACCATAATGTAGGAAACAATGTCACCTACAATCTGTGCACAAAAAAAAGTTCTACGACATTCCGTCATGAAATAATCAACAATTTTCGATGAGCCCGACAGGGATTTTCAGTTTCAAGGTCGTTGGCGTATATACTCCTCTTAAGTGTTAAAAGGAAATTTCTCTTTCTCCATGCAAACGTAGTCTGTTTCTTCCCAAGATAAAGACATTAGAGCAATTGTGTTTATGCATAAAACCTATACTTAACAGGAGGAAATAGTCGCCTACGTTTGTAAAGTTTGCATGGGAAAAAGAGTATTCCTGCCACAGCCTAGAGTTTAAATAAGACACCAACTAATCCTGAATAACACAAACGAAGTGTTTCCGATGATTAACATATAAGTAAGTAAGTTTCGACAACACATTAGTTGGACCGCGCATAGGTACAACAGTCAGCCAACAAAAGTTGATTAATCATAATCATACCGTTTTAAAATGAACAATTAATGTCAACTAACGTGTAGTCCTGCAACTCGAATCTACTTCCTTTCCTTCCTTCCTGTGTCCAGGCACACAGTACACCCTAGTTTAGAAGACAGGGTAGCAAACTGTAAAATACCTACTGTATTTCTGTATTTACATATAAAGCTTTTTTTTTCCACAGCATTATATAACATTTTTTAACTCTGCGACATACCTTCTGTAACCGCCTCCTAGTAGGTACCTACAGTCAGTACTAAAAGTCGATGACCACATTCGGATTTTCAATATAGCTGTACTACATCACAAATTATGTGGCGTGTTAAAATTGGGTAGACTTTCTGAAAATAACTCTTTATATTCTTATTTTCAGAATGTCTATCCTGTTTTAACTCTCCACAAATAACATGTAATATTTAACAAGGAAAATGGCATCATCAAAAAGGATTCGAATCTGTGCCCCTCTATTGCCGGGCTAGTGCGATAACAACCATTGCGCTGTATGATTATGCATTTCTTCTTGTAAAATATTTCTAGTAAAATGGTTAAAGCAATAGAAAAACAAAAGAAATGTTAATCTGAAAGTAGTCATCGACTTCTGCTGCTGACTGTACCTACCTTTGAAAGTGATTTGTTATTTTCTCGATGGCCTAAATTTTGAGTGCCCAAATTCTAAATATATACATTTTGTATCATTTTTAAATCACAGTGTTTACAATGTTATAGTTCATATGGATCGTTGTAGGTATAATTCTATTATTATTGTCTACATCATCATCATCATCATCATCCGAGCGTGTTTCCCGGTTGCATCCCTCTCGGGAACCCGGGGTCCGCTTTCCTACTTTTATGTCTCCACTTCGCACGATCTTCGGCATCCCGTGTCCATTTGCACGCATATCCGAACTTACGACCTCAAGCCAGCATTTCTTGGGTCTCCCCAATCTGCCTATTATTATTGTCTACACTTGGGTTAAATTACATACCTAGTTTTAATATTGTATTTCTACTAATATCTTTCCAATATCACAACATCTACTTTGTAAAGTACAGCATGACAAATTAAATTATTTTGGATAAATGTGTTAGAGTTTTTAAAGTAAAATCTTGATGTAGTGATTACTCAATTTTTAGTTGTATATTCGTAATATTTTCAGAACTATTAAGATTAATTTATAATTCTTATTGCTACAGGGTTTGTAAATTTTTCTAGTTAACTATTACTATTTAAATTTTTAAAATTTGAGTTGTGGTCTTGAGGTTTTGCTTTATGATATTTATTTAAAAATATCGGCTGATTTCAAAATGACCATGTTCTCAAAATTATTAAAAAATGTTTCTAGAATTTCTAAAAGTTGTAACATTTTAGATTAATTCTAAGATGTTTAGACTTTCTGCGACCTTTCTAAGATTGTTAAAACCCTTAGAGAGGCAACAGATACGACAGAAATTTCCGGGAATGTGGTTGGAACCTTAATCGAATTTCTAACCAAACAGTACCTAACCCTGTATACAGAGTGGTCAAAACCCAGGAATAAATAAAACTAGTTTTCTAAGTTGTTTAAGGTATTTTATAGAAAATGTCAATTTTCCGACATTACTACTCGCTGACAGATCAGACTGAGAAAACTATGAAACATTGATCCTTAAATTTTGACCATTCTGTAGATTGTATAGATTTTTACAGTCACGTTTATACATAGGTATATGTATGATATATAGGATGACGATAACAATTTATGATAAAATAGAATATCATTATTGTAAGATAAGAAGTATATTTAGTTAGTACCTACGATAGGTACCTTAAGAAAGTTAGATAATCATTTCTTTAGTTACTATATTAAATCTTATCTACATGACCGTTTTTCGAATACCAAACTATCTAGTTTAATTTGAATACTTAGTTAATAAGGAGTGACTTGCTAAAAATCGTCACGTAACAAAATGCGATATGCTGTTTGTGTGTATACGTGCGAGTATTGTGTAGACTACAAACGAGGAGGCGAGTGTTCTGTCTGCGTATGTGTTTGGATAAGCTCGGTTTCACAGCTTTACGGAAAGTCCGAGACGGCTCTCTGAACCCCTACCATGAGTTGATACGTAAATAGGTACACTGTTATGTTAACAGTTTGGGTATGTTCACAACGTAAAATATTGGCACGCGCGGTCGACTGTCGAAGGCGAGCGAGACATTATATTGAAATATGGCGCACAATTGGCATTACCAAAGTCGATAAGTATACATGTAAAATGCTCTACGCATTGTAATGATCCAAAAGTAATATTATACTAATACTAACTGCATTGTAATAATTCAAACGAACATTATTATAAAACTGAAGACACTAAAACAGCACATAGTTGATATTTTAAAATGCAAGCATTATAATAGTGGCACTCATGCCATTTCTGCAACACTAGGCAATTCCCACCTTGATTAACGTGTTAATATAGGGCCAAGTGCACTGAGAACATCTTAAAGCTGTTCAGCATCATTGTGGTTTGCTGCAATCTTGCTAAAAGCATTAAAATAGATTACTGTCCTAGCATTATCCAACTGCTGTGTAGCCTAAAGAATTAAAACGATTTTAAATGCTTTTATGTAGCATTAGGATGTTTAGTGATCAGTTGTAATAGCTTACAAATACCTAAGGCTATACATGGCAACAATATTGATTGTTTGAAATGCTCCTTGTGTTACTTGGGCGGAGCGGCAGGGAACAAATGGAGCGGACGCGATGTGGACAAGATCTTACTGTTGACGTTACAGTGTACGTATTTACGTATCAACTCATGGTCCGGTGACAACGGAACAAACACTGGGTTGACTACCTATCTACTGTGTAGGTACTCTGTACTCTCACCGAACTCTAGTTTCAGAACATTACCGGCGACCCGTACTGTATTATCCTTATAGTAGTGAATAGGCGAAACCGACCAAAGGCGCCACTGTTTTCGATCGCATAGCTTTTTATCAAATAGGTTTATTATTATTTAATGTAAATAAATAAGCGCTATTTATAAATAAATATATGAATGCCTGCATTTTCGTATTGTATTGTGTACCTTACCTTAATGATATTTTAAAGTAAATTAATGTTAAAGTAAATAAAACGAAGATGTTTATTAATTCTGATATTTTATTTCCGTATTTGATCCCCGATTACCTATACTGTTACAGACAATTATTGAAAAAAAAAAACATTCTTGTTTACTCTCACTATTAACTTAGAATTTATCAAGCAGCTTCTGATTTTAGAACATCTACGAAGGGTTGGTAATTTATCGATTTTTATTGGATATTTATATTTCGAGGAATATGTATATGCACCTTTACCATCTCCATTCTACCATAAAGTCGGACAGCTCTCACTATGATCCCCTATAGCAGGACCTAAACTGGTCCCGCTTTTGTTTCTCCTGCATCAGGGGGGTAACGATCGGACCACGACTCCGTGCCTCGCTCACCAAATTGAATAAAAAAAATAACCTTAATTCATATTAGATCCATACATTTTAATTTTACAGATTAGATCCATACATTTTTTAATAAAGAGATAGAGAGAAATATATGAGACTAATGAGTAGTGACAGTCATATAAATGTCTAGTAGTAGTGAATACTTGCCAGGGTATGAAACGTTCTACTAGTAAGAACTAGCAACTTAAAACCTATATACATATAAAATTATCCTCATATTATTAAGTCAGAATATTTAGTGAGAATGATCCGCTTCTAAAATGTATTATCAGTTTTTTATCAATTGATAACAATATACCTAGTAATCATTAGGTATGATAATGATTGATACAATATCAAGCGATTAATATTAGTGAGGTTTTAACAGGTAATTTAGATTTCTAGTCTAGTTGTGGACGGCCATCCTGCGTTGAAAGAGCGGCCGGAGTAATACCAAGGTGAGACCATTTCTGATTTTATGAATACTTATCTGATATAGAAGTTATTCAAATAAGGGCAAAAAGTAGACATAGGGTAGACTGGGTACAGATGTGCCAATTTTCATTTGACCGACCATAATTCTGAAAATATGATACTTAGCTAAAAGAAGTAACGTTCATATATAAATATAAACATCTGGCTACATCTGAATACTAAATTTGTGTTCCTAAGTTCAACGGTAAACTCACAGGAGCCAGTTGAAAAAAAAAAAGAAAATGTCACAACCGCCCTGACCCCAAGGACATTTGTGACAGTGCCTGGGGATGATTGTGACAGGTACAAAAATACACCAAAATGATTACAAAGTGGTTTTAATGTAAGATACTCTGCCTTTAATCTCATTTCCCTAATATTCGTGCCAGCTTCATTGCATTTTCGGATGTACCTCGATAAGGACATTTGATTATTTTGGTGGCAGCACTGGGCCATGAAGTGCTGCTTTTTAAATGTATGTATGTGTCCTAATGCTGGCTTATTATTAGGCTATTCGAGCACTGATAAGTTGTGGCGGAGGCGCGTCGTCGTAACGTCGCGAATTTCTTTGTGATTCACCTATTTTATTGTTATGTCGACGGAATTCGGGATGAGACGACAACATGCCTTAGCCACGACTGATAATTGCGAGTATAGCCTTAGCCTTGCCTTAATTGATTTTGCTCGTGAGCTTTCTGGTCACTAAAAAGAAAAAATAATAAGCTTACCTTTGGTCACAACCGTACCCAGCAACAATGGCACAACTATCCCCAAAATACTCTTTCGTAAAAAAACAATCGTCAAGAAAATACAAAACTATTTACATAGATAGCATAGACTGATATTTAGTCGCTAATGTTTAACTTATAAGTAGGTAAAACACTCATACTTGTACCTATTTTTATAAAGACACAATCACAAAAATAAGTCGAACAAAAAAAGTTGGTTTTGACTACCAAAAAATATATTGTCTCCTACACTCGTCAAAGTCGCACAATGGCTGACGCAATACTGTGACACGTAATCAAATGCTCTTACCGCTCCTCTATTCCCTTGCACCCCCCACGCTATCTCTTATAGTTTCGATAATATAGCGACTGTCACTTTCGTCCTGAGGCACAATCGTACCCAGTCTACCCTACTAAGTTCATTATTGATGTAGGTACCTACCTACCTATGTCATAATTATATCATACTAATATTATAAGATAAGAGCGGTGTTGGTCTAGTGGTAGATACCCCGGCTTTCATTCTGAGAGTCGTGGGTTCGAATCCAGACCGACCGCGCACCAATGTCTTTTTCTTTAAGAAAAAGGTATGTGCGCTAATAACATCGCTCTTACGGTGAAGGAAAAACATCGTGAGGAAACCAACATGTCCTAGGACTCACCACGGTCCGAAGACATGGGATATTCAGTGTTTTCTATGTATCATATGTATGTATTTACAAAAAAAAAAAAAAAAGTATAATATGTAGTATATCCGTTGTCTAGTACCCATAGTACAAGCCTAGTGCTTAGTTTGGGGCTAGATTGCGCTGTGTGTAACGTCGTGCAATATTTAATATTTATATTTATTATAAACCTGAAGTTTGTATGTACTCGTATGTATGTATGTGTGTGTACTCGATCACGTAAAAACCGCTAAACCGATTATCATGAAACTTGGTATGTAGATAGCTGAAGACCTGAAATAAAACAAAGGCTACTTTTATCCCGACATTCCCGCGGGATCGGGATTTACGCGGGTAATTGGAAAGTAAAAGTCACGAGTATGGGTATCATAGATAAGTTTCAACTCTCGAGTGAGAATTCAACCTCTGAGACCATAGCTGTCACAATAGTTTTGTCGTCAAGTAGACGCGGTAATTAGCAAATAATGATGTAAGAAGTAGTTTACAGACTAGTTTAATCAATTAGTAAAGAGACTTGAAAGTCATGAAATACCTAATTGGGACTTTACTTGACGATAAGTTTACTCAGAACTTTACTTATCACGAAAGATGTACTATGGGGCCATGTTTCTAGAACATTAGCAATAGTATAAACACAAGAACGTTTATGTTCGATTATTGTTGTTTTTTTAATTAGAAAAAATCAAGTATTCTAAATAGGTACATCGCAAGAACCAAAATATGTTGGATTGATCGATAAACTTATATAAAGACTAGCTGCGCCCCGCGGTTTCAACCGCGTAAGTCCCGATCCCGCGGGAATTATGGGATAAAAAGTAGCCTATGTGTTGTTCTAGGTGTCCAGCTATCTATATTCCAAGTTTCATCGCAATCGGTTCAGTAGTTTTTGCGTGAAAGAGTAACAAACATCCATCCTCACAAACTTTCACATTTATAATATTAGTAGGATAGGATAGGATAGATCCGTTTTTTTTTCATCAGGGGGTAATAAATATGATTAGATTACCAAAGAGATGATCTAATAATGTTAAAAAAAGTAAAATCGAAAATTGACATTGAGTTCGTCAAACAAGATTCTTAGGATATTGAACGAACGGCTACTGTTACTGTTACTTCACTAAAATTCACACTCATCAAACCCCAAAATACATATAAGCCTAGTAATATATATATACACACTGTCTATACAGACTGATAATAGCAGTAAAACTTTTCGAATGTTTGCAAGAACATTGCTATATCCATTGCTAGACGACCTCTGTGGCGCGTCGTGCGAAAGCGCGACTGCAATGCAGGAGGTTGCGGGTTCGATTCCCGCCGGGTGCAAGTATTTATGCTTATAAAAATAAATATTTGTGTCTGGTCTGGGTGTCCCTCTATGTATAATATGTATGTATTTACAAAAGAAAAATAAATATAAGTATTATATCCGTTGTCTAGTCACCGTAACACAAGCTTAGTCGCTTACCACGGGGCTAGATGTTTTTTTTTTTTTTTTTGTGTTGTTCACAGAATTTATTTATTTTATATTGTTTATTAGGCCCAAGTAGGTATTCTCCGATATACATATATGCTTTATACATCTTCAGAAGTTAACGAATTCGATAATTATTTTATCTCGAAAATGTGTCTCCATTCTGTAAAAAAAAAGTTTATAATTCTTACATCTATATATATATAAGTAGTAACAAATTAATAAAAAGCTTTTAAGCTTCCCACGAGTAGTTTGATAAAATCAAATGTCTTCTATTTTACCAGTGTAGGTATTGCTTGGTAAAAAACTATAGATTTTGCACGTATAATCTGATAGGTGAACATATTGTTACTTATACCTAAGTCTGATAAAGATAAAATTTGTGTTATCCCAAGGTCGAAATTTAATTGATAAAAATATGATTAAAGCGAACGCTTTTATCAAACAACAAGCAGATTCCCGCGGTTTCACCCGCGTAAGTCCCGATCCCGTAGGAATATCGGGATCAAAAGTAGCCTATGTTACTCAGGGTGAATGTAGCTTTTTAATGTTGAAAGAATTTTTGAAATCGGTCCAGTAGTTTCGGAGATTACCTCCAATATACATACATACATACGTGTACCAACGTTACCTCTTTATCTTTCTAATATATAAAATTTCCATGTCACAGTGTTAGTTACCGTACTCCTCCGAAACGGCTTGATCGATTTTTATGAGATTTTGTATACGTATTCAGTAGGTCTGAGAATCGGCTACTATCTATCATTTATAAGGCAAAACAACGTTTGCCGGGTCAGCTAGTATTAGTATAGATTCACCATAGCTGTACCTTGGATGTCCTTTCCTTTTATCCCATTTCGTATTAAGTTCTGAGTTATTAATACTATTGACTCAAGCAGACACCTATTGACTGATTAGGGTTCTTCTTGACGAGCATACTTCACTGTTGACCTTATAGTTGCTTCCCATTAGGTGAACACTTGAGTGAAAGCCTATCTCATATAAAAAATATTACATTAACTTAAGAGCCCTATACCCGCTAAACTCAAAATCCATGTCAGGTTCATCGAAAATTGTTGATTATTTCATGACGGAATGTTGTTGAACTTTTTTTTGTGTATGGATTGTAATCGACACTGTTTTCGACATTTTAGTGCAGTTTCCAAACAAATATGTCGAAACGTAATGAAGCCTATCGACATTTTAGCCAAAACAGACATTTTTTGTCTAAAATTTGGATAGGCTTTGCACCAATAGGAGGTTTTTGGCTTAAAACTACACCAAAATGTAGGAAACAATGTCATCTACAATCCGTACACAAAAAAAAGTTCTACGACATTTCGTCATGAAATAATCAACAATTTTCGATGAGCCCGACAGGGATTTTGAGTTAAGCTTGTATTTACCTCTTAATACATTAAATTATAATGATAGTTGTTACTAATAAGAATTATAACTCTTTTAGATGGCCGCGATAAGAATTATCGCGTTGATCGCTATATGCATCTGCGTCAGCGTGAATGCGTCTATGCCCTTTGATCTGACAGATGATGTGCCAATGGACAGAAACACCATCTTTGGCGATGAAAAACTTCAAGGAGAAATATTTGAAGACATAGATGAAAATGATAATCGCAATACTGACGATTCAGCAATGTTTCGTCTGCCGACTACAACTAGACCACAACGTTACGAAATTTTCTGGCAGTTTAATATGGCCCCTAATGCTCTATCTGTGATCGGAAATGTAGTTATTCATTTCTACGCAACTACGTCCAACGTCAACGAAATTGTTATTCATTCCGAAGAACTAAACATCGACAGCGTTGTCCTTCATCTCGGAACTTTGGCCTCTTCGCCTATTGTTGCTTCAACATACAGATTACAACCGGAAACACAGTTCATGTATATCTGGCCTACTGACGCAGTTCTCCAATATAATGCTGCCGGTCCTCCAGTTATATACACATTGCGCATTGCATTCAACTTTCCACTTAGGACTGATATGTATGGCATTTACCGTACCTGGTACAGAAATGATTACCCAAGCACTCCCACTGAAGTAGAAGAAACGAACTCAATAATGTAATAATTATTTTAAAATATTTAAAGTCTTTACTAAATAAAGCACTTAATCGATATATTAATTACATTATGAATATTTTTAGCTGGATGGCTTCGACACAGTTCCAAGCCACGTCTGCTCGTAAGGCTTTCCCCTGTTATGACGAACCTTCATTCAAAGCTGTTTTCGTTGTAACAATAAGTCGCCCACAAGCCTATAGCAGTTGGTCGTGTACTTTGCAAAGGACAAATGAGGTAGTTGGAACTACGTAAGTATTTAAACTAATTTAAGTACTTTTATAACTTTAATTTCCATTAAATATTAAAAACAGGAAACGATTTTTTTTTTAATTTTTAGTGGTTATGTAAACGACATTTACGAAGAAACTCCTGTGATGTCAACATATCTATTAGCGTTGATTGTTGCTCAATATGAAAGTAGAGATTATAGTCCAGATGGTAAATTATTATACGAAGTTATTGCACGACCTAGAGCAATCGATCTTTATCAACACAATTACACTTTTGATATTGGAAGAGAACTACTCGATAAAATGAATGAACATACAGATTTAGATTTTTACTCAGTCAGTCCACATCTTAAGATGACTCAAGCAGCAATTCCTGATTTTTCTGCTGGCGCTATGGAAAACTGGGGCTTGCTTACTTACAGGTAAGAATGATTGAAAACTATACCATTCGAAATTTATCTACGGTGCGATGTTGATATAAAATAAACAATTTCTAAATGACAGCAACGACATTATAACAAAAAACCGGCAGAGTGCGAGTCGGACTAGCGCACGAAAGGCCATTATCACAAAAAAGTACGTTTTTTGTATGGGAGCCATCTTAAATATTTATTTTATTATTGTCTATTATTAGTTGTAAACAGAAATAGATCATATTGCGAAAGTTTGTCTTGTCTAGCTTTCACCTTTCATAAAATGCAGCCTGGTAACAAACAGACAGTGTAGTCTTAGAAAAAGGTTCCCGTTTTTATCCTTTGAGTACGGAACTCTAAAAATGAGTTTAAATACTATTACGTTTTACAGATGACATACCTGCCTACATTCTTTGAAAATAGTTAATCAATAAAGATTCAATATGATACATTTTCTGTCAATTCAAAATGATAATTAGTTATCAGTTACATGGCTAACTGATGCTCTATCCATTCAGTTATTGTTAATCTTAGTGTACATTGTTTTAACCAACGTCAAAAATGGAGGATCTTTTTAATTTGATGCGTTTATGTATATTCAATTCAATTCAATTCAATTCATTTATTCATTCATGTTACACAGGTATAATACAAAGAAAGATGTCAAATACAATTAAAAATAAAAGATGTCCGCTGTGATCTGCCATTTGGCGTACAAATTTATCTTTCGTTTAAAAACGCGTCAATCGAATAGTAGGCTTTGCCTTTAAGAAAATCTTTTAACTGATTTGTGAACTCATTAAATGGTAGCTCTTTAAGTGAAATGTGCGTGTAATGTGTGTATAATGTGCTATTGATATTTTTTTAGAGAGGCGTATCTGATGTTGGACGAAGTTCATACTAGCCATTATTTCAGACAGCTTATTGCTTATATTTTATCACACGAAATAGCACACATGTGGTTCGGAAATTTAGTGACTTGCGATTGGTGGGATGTGCTCTGGTTAAATGAAGGTTTTGCCAGATATTACCAGTACTTCCTTACTGATTGGGTTAGTAAAAAACAGAAATATATACGCCAATTGATTTATAAAAAGAGCTTTATCTTTAAGTGCTGTTAGTTTATACGCGTACTTAATTAATTTGTAAAACAAATTACATAAATGAGCATATTATGTTATTAAGGCGTAATTATTATAATATGGTATAACCAAATGTATTCATTTTCTTATTTCAGGTTGACGAGGAATTAGGTCTAGCGACTCGTTTCATTACAGAACAAATTCACTCGTCTCTGTTATCTGACTCTGCAAACAATCCTCAACCGTTATCAACCAGGAATATAGGAAGTCCAGCTGCCGTCAGTGGCATGTTTTCTACCATCAGCTATAACAAAGGTGCTGCTGTGATTAGAATGACGGAACATTTGATAGGTTCAGATGTCCATGAACAAGGCTTAAGGAATTACCTAAGAACCTAGTGAGTACTTTACAATATAGATAATGATATACCCTCAGATATGTCGGAGTGATTACAAGACGAACGTTTCACTTGATTCAATTTGATTTTATTTTTTTACAGCAACCTAGCTTTTTAGGTTATGTGTAAAGGATAACGATACAATAATACATAACCGACATCGCTAGGTTATAATTTAATGTCTTATTGAATATACGTATATTAACATAGAAGTTAGATATATTGAATGGTTCATTAAATATTGAGTAGTTGGTATTTATTAGTCCATCGATACACTAGTTTGAAAAATATAAAAGTAAGTTAGATTAACCACCAGTGAAAAATTTTCAGTTATGAATCAACAGCGATGCCAATTGATCTGTTCCGAGAATTACAAAATGTGTCTGTTGCTTACAATGCTATATCGCAGTATGGAAACGACTTCAATATTATAGATTATTATAATTCTTGGACCGAACAGCCAGGACATCCCGTTCTCTACGTTCAAGTCAATCATAACAACGGTCAAATGATGATCACACAGGTAAGATGAATTACTATTTATAACAAAATATTACTGTTATATTTACAACTCCACTGATAACAAATTAACAATCGTATTCCTGTTACTTCTTTGGCAATTGCAGTTGAGTATTTTTTATAAACAATTGGAGAACGTTCACTGCCTGTAACTGTTCACTAATCCTATCCTACTATCCTACTATAATATTATAAATGTGAAAGTTTGTATAGATGTTTGGATGTTTGTTACTCTTTCACGCAAAAACTACTGAACCGATTGCGATGAAACTTGGAATATAGATAGCTGGACACCTAGAATAACACATAGGCTACTTTTTATCCCGTAATTCCCGCGGGATCGGGACTTACGCGGGTGAAACCGCGGGGCGCAGCTAGTTGTTTATAAAAAAAACTAACTAATATCTCACTTGCGAGTAAGTGATGATTTATGGTTTAAGTTGGAGGATGCTTATCTAGAAGATAGGAAGACGACGGTGGAACAAGATACGTTCGACCCGTCTGTCTTAGCGACTGCTCCGTTTTTTTATTATGTCGTGATAGGTAGAAATAATTTACTGTGACCTTTGCTCAGTGATCACTGATCAGTCATCATGATGGAGTGATTACATTTTTTTATTTCTTACAGCGTCGTTTCAACATTAATACCGGCGTCGCAAGTAACAATATCAATTATATTATACCCATCACCTTTGCTACTGCTAGCAACCCGTATTTCAACGACACGAAACCAACGCACATCATCAGAAATGGGATTACTATCATCGACAGAGGTTCAATTGGTGACGAATGGGTTGTCTTCAACAAACAACAAACTGGTTTGTAAAAAAATGTTATTACCTACTGACATGACTGACTGACTGAGCAGATGGTCGTTGGGGCCGAAAAATGGAGACCGCGGATCGGAAAGCGCAGCGTTGGACGTCCACCAACGAGATGGACGGACGACTTGGTTAAGAGGAGTATCAACGCCAACGACCTTGAAACTGAAAATCCCTGTCGGGCTCATCGAAAATTGTTGATTATTTCATGACGGAATGTCGTAGAACTTTTTTTTGTGCACAGATTGTAGGTGACATTGTTTCCTACATTTTGGTGTAGTTTTAAGACAAGAACCTCCTATTGGTGCAAAGCCTATCCAAATTTTAGACAAAAAATGTCTGATTTGGCTTAAATGTCGATAGGTTTCAATACGTTTAGACATATTTGTATGGAAACTGCACTAAAATGTCGGAAACAGTGTCGATTACAATCTGTACACAAAAAAAAGTTCTACAACATTCCGTCATGAAATAATCAACAATTTTCGATGCGCCCGACATGGATTTTCAGTTTTTCAGAATAGGGCCCTTAAGGCCGCGGGTTCACAGTGGATGCAGGCCGCTTATGACCGAAGCATCTGGAGATCTATGAGGGA
The DNA here is from genome assembly GCA_958496205.1 of Idaea biselata. Taxonomy (NCBI): domain Eukaryota; kingdom Metazoa; phylum Arthropoda; class Insecta; order Lepidoptera; family Geometridae; genus Idaea; species Idaea biselata. The sequence continues at coordinate 24,847,642 of OY292398.1, forward strand.
GGCTTATGTCCAGCAGTGGACTTCTTACAGCTGAAATGATGACCTGCTGACATGGTTCATTATTATTATAAGCAAAATTTTGTAATGTTAATATTTTCATTAGGTTTCTATCGAGTTTACTACGATGACTATACCTGGGATTTGATTGCTCTGGCACTACGAAATGACATCAACAGCATTCACGAATACAACAGGGCTCAGGTACCAACAACCCCTTATTTTTTTTTTTGTGAATGCAAGCTATTACTATTTTATTAAGTACATGAAGTGTATACTTTGTTCTTCTTCAGATTGTTGATGACATATTCCAATTCGCTCGCTCTGGTCTGATGACTTATACAAGAGCCCTCAATCTTCTATCTTTCTTGGAAGAAGAAGAGGAATATGCTCCTTGGCTGGCTGCGATTACTGGTTTCAACTGGCTCAGGAATAGGCTTGCCGGTACTCCTCACCTAGCACCTCTGCATGTAAGTACCTAATTGATTCGATGTCTTTTTTGTTTCCTACACCACAGATCCTACATACTTTATCTTATTAACTAATTCTGTTTTTACACAGGCTTTAATTGAACGTTTAGCTGCCAAAGCTATAACCGGACTGACTTACAATGAAATTCCGGGCGAATCATTCATGCGATCATACCTGCGCTATCAACTGGGAACACATTTGTGCGCCATTGGCGTTACAGGCTGCCGCATTGCTGCGCTACAGCAGTTCCGTCAACTTATCGACGGTAACGTTGAGTAAGTACCTACTTACTTATTAGCCGTGTAGCCCCGGCATAGAATAGGGTTACCCCATCTCATCCCGTGGGTGTCGTAAGGCGACTAAGGGATCTAGCAACCCGTTCCATAACTCCTACGCATATATAGCGTCCCAAGCTATGACCAGCTAGGGTATGAAGAGATCGACTAAGGGATCTGAGGGAGATTAACAAACCTTAAGTTCTCCCCGCGCGGTGGCGGATAAACTGCTTGATCCCTAAGAGGGTTAGTGTCAGGCAGGCGGCCGGCCGTAAAAACATTGCTAAATCTAATTGCAGAAGGTATGGTCAAAAAAAAAAACAATTTGGGGTTTAGCGGACCCCGGGCTCCTGAGAGAGATGCAACCGGGAACATCGCTCGGATGAGAAGTACCTACTTACTTATTCATAATTGATATTTAAAATGATAAAGAAATATGAAATATTGTTGCAAGACGTTGAATACAACCCCAAACTAAGCACTAGGCTTGTACTATGGGTACTAGACAACGGATATACTACATACTTTTTTTTTGAAAATACAAACATACGATACATGGAAACCACTCAGACCGGAAACCTGAAGGTGATCTAAGTAAATTGTAATGAATTTTATATTGTCACTGTCTTATAGTATATATTTGTTACCATGCATTGGTGACACAAATGTACGTAACTATATCTACAAATGCAAACTTCCTAATTTGTTATAGTATTATGGTGTTATTGCTAATACGTTTTGTTTTTTTCTTAAACAGAGTGTATAAGAACAACCGTAACTGGGTGTACTGCAATGGCCTTCGTGAAAGCTTGACTCCCACTGCAGACTTCACTTATCTCTTCACGAGGTTTAGACAACACGAAGTCTACACGGAGAAAATTCAACTACTTATGGTTCTCGGCTGTACTCCCAATGCTGCATCTTTGAACACGTAATATAATCGATTTAATTTTTACTTTAACGTAAACATTTTATTATTTTAATGTTTTGACTGACTATTCGTTTTTAAAATAATTTACAGAACTAAATAGAAACAATATACTTAAGTACCACTAAACTATTCGTATTCGTGGTTACACTATAGGGAACCCGATCTACGAGTATATGACCAGATTGTAATTGTAATTGTTTACGGGCTCATTTTCCGCAAATAGATCTCATCAAATTGGGTGATGGTTCATTTTGTTTGTGGGAGAACCAGCCCAGCTCGTCCATAAATTTTGCCACTAAATGTGGATTATCAAAAATTTGTGGAAGACTTAACGTCACCAATAGTTCCAAGTCTATAATATTCGCCAATGCAGGACATTATGATCAGATTTTGCAAACACTTAAATACCTAAATGTTAGAAAAGTTATCTATCAAGGAAAAATGCACCCCTGAACTAGATGCCTGCTAATTTCCTATAAACCCGTATAATTAATTTTAATGTACAGGAAATTTTAATTGTTAATTCACGATTCAAACTTCAACAGTTTTTTGACCGCCATCGTCTCTGATAACTATATGATACGTCCACAAGACTACACTACCGCATTCAGCGGGGCCGTCAGTGGCAACGAAGGAAACACCATGATTGTTTTCGAGTGGATACAAAACAACTTTAACCTGACTAGAGACGGGTAAGTACTTGTAGCTACTGAGTTATTGACCGAGCGAGCAAGCTAGCGAGGGTCTCTGCATCAAGTCTAGCAAAATTTGCTTTCGTCTATCAGTTTGTTGTTACTTCTCCTCTACAGTTCGAAACTCGGGTACAGGGAGGCTACCGCGCTAGTTCCGTCGGCATCGGCATCAAATTCATTTGACAGTTGACAGCCGAATTGCGCACCGCGAAAATTCCAAATCGACGCGTCGACTCATGCCGATGCCGACGCCAAATTGAATCAATGAAAATGAGATTTTTGAAAAAAAATCTTCAAATGACGGCTGACGGCCATGGATGCGCGGTGTCAAAATTGAAAACCCCGCTGTCAAAGACGTCAAACTACCACGTCGTCATCGAGTTGATGTCAACGGAAGTAGCGTGGTAGCCTTGCAGGTTTTCTATGCATATAGTTTTTTTTTGTCGTAGTGCCACGGCAGCTATGGCATTTTTAATTAGACAGCATAGAAAAATAGAAAAGCAAAATTGAAATTTAAAAATAAACCAAAGACGGTAGAAAACTACAAATAAACATTAGAAAATCTATGACATTTAAATTGTAATAATATTTGCCGTCGTGTGTGAACTTTTGTAGAGATAACAATATTACAGGTGCAACTAGCACATTACTGTTGACGTTTTAGTCACGCACGACCGCAAGTATTAGGGCGATTTTAGTGTCATGCGTGTGTGCTCACGCACGCGGGATTTCGATACAAAGTCGTCACGCATGCGGGGAAATTTGTATGGAAATCCTGCGTGCGTGCGCATGACACTAAAATCGCCCTTATGTCGTAAGATTTATATATTTTTTTTCTCTTTCTGTCCTGTTTTTTAGGGTATTTATTTATTAGCGCGGATAACCAGCCCCTACCATTGAGATATACCAAGTAATTTGACTGAAATGTACGAAATATGAAAACGAAAAATTTCGTTCAGGTAGGTACCTAGATAAAAAGAAACTTTTATCATATTAATTTGTATTGTTTTGTGATTTTTAGTTTCAACGGTAACATTAGAACACCGCTGTCTTACGTTGCTGCAAGACTACGAACTCAGGAGGACATTGAAGCTGTAAGTAGTTCAAACATACCAAATTTTATTCATCTTCATAATATTAGACTATTATAAGCTGATTTTTATTCTGTTTTTTTTGGATTATTACTTATAGCATTGTTTCAAAATGAGTTAAATTTCATTATGAGCTGGTTAAACTAAAATTGCTTTATTTTTGCAGTTCCAAACGTGGGCGAATAACACTCGAGACGATCTCGACGATCGTTATCAGCAAGTTTACAACGATGCAGTGTCAACTCAGCAGAGCCTTGACTGGACTGCCGAAATCGCGGACGATATTAACAACTATTTCACAAGCGACCCCATTCTTATACAAACCAGTACAGCTGGGACCGATGAACCAGTAGTTATCACTACTGTCACACCTTCCGCCTGGAATCAACCGGCAACTCCTGAACTGCCCGAGGTACCAGAATCAGGTGCCGCTACGTACTATATCTCCATAGCTCTTTTAGGAATGGCTGCTATGGTAAACTTTCTAGTTTAGGAAATAAGTTACTTAAATATTATTAAGTGCCTATATTTTAAATAGTCAGATTCATAAACAGTTGAGATTAGATTCACAAACATTGTTCTAACCTAGAAACGATGAAAATATTGTTATAATTAGGTAAATTTCCTTAACCAGTTAGCTTTATTTAACATGGTTGTCACCCACCATTGACTAACCACTATCATAATAAGCTTAAATCATTAATGGTTAATGTTAGAAATGTAAGTTAAATCGATGTAATAACATATTTGACAATATATTTAATTAGTGGCAATAATTTCTAAAAAAGTGCCTTCGTCCACCGAGTTGTAAATAATTTGTGCCTTAAATTATTAAAAATACTTTTAGTAACATACTGACTTTTATTTACTACTGCGCGGTTTCACCCGCGGAAATCTCGATCTTGCGTGATTATCAGGATCATATGTCACTTAATCTGTTCCTATGCAAATTTTCGTCCAAATCGGTCAAATTGTTTCACCGCCAAGAGGGAAAAACAAGCAAATATAAAATTAAAATTTAGAATTTCTAATATTATTTTGGATTTCGAAATTGATAAGGTATACCTACTACTACTCCTTCTTCCATATTTGTTCCCGCATGGGACTTAAAACAAACAATTTGTTTTTCACCTCACAACCTCGGAAAGGATCGTTTTGCACGCTGATTTCTTTGCGCCCTAGCGTGGAAAGAGATTTTAAAATTCGAATCTAAGACAGATTCGAATTTTAAAATCGAATTTTAACTCGATACTTTTATAGAGCAAGTCCTTTGAAAATGCGCTAACCGAAACCTCATTTCTTTTTTTTTTGTTCATGGCATCGAACCACGAAGTATTGTTGCACATTGCCAATGTAGTATTTATTGTTTATTATCATTAGTATCAAGCAGGTTTTTTCATGAATTATCCAATTTAAAGATTTGTTTGCTTATTTTTATTATTTACGGTACAATAAGCGGTATATAATGCCGAATTGAGTTTTCTACCGGAAAAATGCACTAGCGTTTTCCTCGCTGTAGTGAGGTGAAAAATTGTGTGTTTCACTCGGCAGCAAAGTTTTTTGCATCTCGTACCTTTGAAACCTTTGCGACGCTCAGCATTCTATATTTGAACCACTCGCTTGCGCTCGTGGTTCAATCCTAGAATGCGTCGCTAGCTCAGGTTTCAATACAAGTACTCGCTGCAAAAACCAACTTTGCAGCCTTGCATAACAAATAACTATTGTCATGTTTGAGCAAATATGATATATTTAGATTCAATTTCCTTGTAACAACTAGTTCATATTGATCGTTGGCATAACACATTTAATTAAGTTGTGAGATAGGTACGCACGGATATGTACCTTTTAAAGATTATTGTTATTGATTACATGATTATAACTTTATTTTTTCCAGACAGTGTATGATATCAAATGTTATTATACCTATTACTTGAAATAATTGAAAGATCGAGTATAATAAATACGACTGTGTAGTTAGGTATTGATAAGGTGAAATAATCTTGTAAATTTAGAAGGTACAGTTTATCTATCACCTAATGAATAACATATAATGGAAAGAACCGTAACGTATTTATTTGTATGTAACAAGACTTTTGAACTACTTCCCTACTCAGTTATAAAACTTTTTGTTATGGTGAGCGATCTGTTTCTAGGCTCATCTTTTGAAAAGAGTTGTCTAAACATCGAGAAAATTTATGGTACCTACGTAAATTTAGCTTTTATCCGATATGATTACTACTTACTTAACGAAACATGTATTTATTTCTCTAGTGAGGGCGAGATTGATAATTATTTTGATAAAATAAACTTGAATGAATAAGCCCAAACTTGAATCCTATGGATGTCTTCTGGCTTCACTGATCAGTAGACGTGCAGACCCTACACATAACTTATACAGAGAGTTTATTATTAAATAGCTAAATAGATAGCTAAATGAATATAAATCCTTCCTTAACAAGTTATTAACAGCTGATTCTCCTGGTAGAAGTCCCCTCCGGGAGTAACATATCCAGTATCTAGGAGTAACATATTAACCAGACCACCGGCACGCGGTGTCGGTGATTCTCACCGTGAATTTTTGCATCTGTATCCGCCCACCATCATCCACCTACTACTCCATCTACTATAACTTAAGCATGTTTGCGATATGTTTTTGTAGATGTATATTTAATTTAATACATATTTCTATGAACACCCAGTGCAAATTGTGTACTCATCATGTTTTCCTAACCAGAACTTGACGCTAAACGATTAGTCAAAAAGCACCATCCTAAACCCACCTCCCACACATAGAACGCAGCGAGCCAGTTGCACTGTCCCCTGCAGCAACGGGACATTCGGCTTTCCGAGTCACCTTCGGCCATATCATTAAAAAATAGCCAGGATTCGCCGTCGACGGATGCGTTGGACATCATCATCATTAATTTTATCCTAAACTACCTAACCCAATGAACTTTGTTCCGCCTCAGAGGCAAAAAGAAGTATGCTATGTCCGTCTCCTGGTTCTAGGCTACCTTCCCACCAATTTTCAGTGCAATAATAATTTGTATATAATTAATTTATTGAAACCAAAACTTATAAAACATAATTGATTTAAAAAACTAAATTAAAACTAAAACTGATTAAAATAAAACTAACTAAAAACTCATACATACATAAAAATTAAATCCAAAATTGTAATACAAATAAAATTCAGTGCAATTGGTTCAGTCGTTCCTGAGTTATAAATAGTGTAACTAACTATCCCATATATAGATAGATATAGATATAGGAAGATGCCATGCGCCAGTGAAGTTAGCAATGGCACGTTTTGTTTGGTAGAAGCATCGGTTCATACATCCTAGGCCGGTGATTCCCCTTGCTAATTTATTATAGATGTAGGAAGATAATAGTGATGATGAATATGCACTTATATTGGTAACAGGTTGCTAAGAATTCGCTAATCTATAATAAACAATTGAACCTAGATTAGATTACAGTTTTTATTTACCTATGACGCAAAGCACTGCTTGTCTTATAGCAAACAATTTATTAAAATCAATTAAATTTCATGTTATTTAATCGGAAAAATTATTTGTAAAACGCCGATAATTCTTAGGCAAGGCTAATTTTAGGGTACATCTTTTCTGAGTAAGAATACACGTGCTAAGTCCTATAATGAACATGGAAAAGGTGGTGTGAATAGATAAGATTTTGAAGTTAAGGTTATCAATGGTTTATTTTTCAGGATTACCTAATCTATTACTTTTTTTTTTTTTTTTTTACGAGGGGAATCTCCTTAAGACCGTCAGGCCGCTCTCGGGGGAGAGCGGCCCGGTGTGTGGGGGTCCCCCCGGCCAAGATGGTGTGCGGCCAGGGTATACCCACTAAACCCCTCGGTGTCCTTCGCGCCGCAGTTGCCAGAGCTTGCCGGAACCTTTCGGATAACTTCGGCAAGCTCTAGCGGCGGGTGGTCCGGGTGGACCCCATCTCCTCCCATCGCTGCAGATAGGGAGAGCGGCAACGCAACACCGACACTCCTCTCCTGCCGCGGCTCCGAAACCCTCAGCCGCAATGTTGCACACTGCGGCCCACCTCAGTTACGGACGTAACCTACCGGCCGCGAGCCGAAGCTCGAGCGGCCCCTCGGGTGGGTTCCTCTTGGTTCACCGTGGGTGTCCAGGCCACGGCTACTAAGCCCCCCCGCCACGACAAGGCGGGAACCCTTCAGGGGGGACCTAATCTATATCTACACTAATATTATAAAGAGTCAAGATTTGTATTTGTGTGTGTATGTGCGTATGTGTGTCTGTATGTTTGTAATGAATGAACTTAAAAACTACTGGAACGATTACAAAAAAAAAAAAAAAAAAACAAAACATTTACCTTGAGTAATATTGGCTCCCGATACTTCCACGGGATCGGGACTTACGGGGGTGAAACTAGTAAATATTAAACCTACTTAGAATACAATCTACCTCTAGTGGTGTTCCACTAGGTAAAACCCTGGAAAATGATAAATCGTGTGAATTTAAAAAGTATACCGATAGACTAGGAGGGGGAAGTTGGTCATCTTACCTCATTAGTACCAAGTGGAGACTTATATGGTGGAAAGAGTAGTAAAAGTAATGCTAAAAAAAGTCGGACAGCCTCGAGTCAGCCTGGGCTCGTCTGAACTCAGCCCGTTTTTAGGGCCATCGGGCCTGGGAACTTACCTCATCGAGTACCAAGTTGGGACTAAAATGGTAGAAAGTTATGCCTAAAAAACTCCGTCAGCCTCGAGTCAGCCTGGGCCCGTCCCTACCCCGATTGATCCCCTAAAAACGGGCTGAGTTCAGACGGGCCCAGGCTGACTCGAGGCTGACCGACTTTTTTTTAGCATAACTGTTACTACTCTTTCCACCATATTAGTCCAAACTTGGTACTCGATGAGGTAAGTTCCCAGACCCGATTGCTCCCCTAAAAACGGGCTAAGCTCAGACGGGCCCAGGCAGAATCGCGGCTGACCGAGTTTTTTAGGCATAACTTTTACTACTCTTTCCACCATATAAGTCTCCACTTGGTACTAATGAGGTAAGATAACCAACTTCCCCCTCCTAATCTACGAGCCTAAACTTTTATATCTATAAACTTTTCAGTAAGCTAATTTATGTATATTAAATTGTTAAAGAATCATCGTAAAGAAGTTAAAAAAATAGCAAATTCAGGAATACGTATAAAACTCCAAAGCCTTCGAATCAAAATGTACAATACGCAAGAAGAACGCAACACTCAAAATGTACAAATACCAAAATGGTCCCATGTCCAGTCCACATCCTACATAGGTACTCGTACGTAGGTATTGGGCAAAAAGTTTCATTTCGACGGATAATTTCTAATCAGTTTGATAAATCTTTTTTATTTCACGTAAACATGTTCATAGAGAAATGATTCACTCTGTTAATTTGATATCGGTGAATTTACCCGGATATAATTAACGAAACAATGACAAAATCATTGATACCTTTAATCAGAGTTATTGTATTTCTGAATTATTTATATTTGGAATGTGTATGTTAGATTTTTATCTCTGATAGCTTTGTAATGGTGAAAGAATTTTTGAAATCGGTCCAGTAGTTTCGGAGATTACCCCCAATATACATACATACATACATGTTACCAACGTTACCTCTTTATAATATTAGTATAGATTTAGAGATGTATTCTATCTACACTTCTACGCTAATATTATATTTATATTGTTTGTTTGTAACAAATAGGCTCCGAAATTACTAAACCGATTTTAAAAATTCTTTTACTAACAGAAAGCTACATTATCTACATACATTATCGAGGAGTAACAGGTTATAATTTTAGTAATTAAAAAAAAATATTCGTAAGATCATTGCCGCAAAGATCTTACGAATCCTTTTTTTTGCAATATTGTGGACCGCTATTCATGTAAGTACTAGTAACCTAGTACTAGTATCTAATGTAGGTACCTACTACTGATTTATAGGTTTAAGTGATATCTACAAAACAAAATCGCGAGAGTCGCCAGGCGATGTATCTTAACCGCGATCTAAAATGATTTAGTTAGCCGCTAGTGCTCACAAGAACGGATTTTTGGAAATTCATCCTATAGGGGTGTAGGGTCTAGGGGAGAGTATTGTTAAATGAAACTTTTTCGTTATTAGAGTTAGATATAATATATGAAAGCCGGGTTAGGATTGTTGTTAGGTATCGACAAAAGTGGATAAAATATCTTTCGGAAATTCATTCCCTAACAGGGTAAAACGGGGGATGACATTTTGTATGGGAAGTTCTTTAATTTAATAATGTAGTTTATTCTTTATCTCGTACCCTTAGTACAAGCGCTTAGTTTAGGGGTAGATTGTTGTGTGTAACGCCGGCGCCGTGCAATTAATTACTTTTGCTCGCTGATTTAACCATAGTTTTCATTTGTTTTGATACGTTTGCGTCAGATTTGTTTGGCTTTTTATTCTGGTTTCGATTTTGCTTGTTTATTACTTACTCCTCTGGCGCAACGACCCGAAGTGAGTCTTGGCCATCGACACTTGAGAACGCCCTTTTTGCCGATTTTGAGCCGCCTCTTGCCACTCTGCTGCTCCTAATTAGCGCAGATCTGCTTCCACGGCGTCCCTCTAGCGGTATCTGGGCCCACCAACTGGGCGCGGCGCGCGGCGACCATTTGGGACTCCAAGATAGGACTTTTTAGCGGCACGATCGTCCCACATCCTTTCAATATGGCCCAACCAGCGTAGTCTTTAGCTTTGGCTTCTCCCGACCCAACATCATGGGTTCGAAAAAACCTGGAGATCTCCTCGATCTCCAGGTTTTTTAGAACCCTCCAACTCCCATCTTCTCTCTGGGTAGGACCAGAATTCTACGCAAGATTTCCCTCTCTGCCACCAAAAGCTTTTCTTCTTCCTTAAGTGTTAGTGTTGCTTGTTTATTGGATGTATTTTATTGAATTGGTTATTTAATTTTCAGTTTTAATTAATGTTTTAAATTTCTATTTACTTTATCAATTGTATTGTACTCGCAATCGTATCATTTCATCAAGGAAGTTGAGGGTTATTGAGTAGGTTGCGGTAGTCTCTGTATGAACTGTTGTTAATCAACGTTAAATCGTTATTATATCTATATAAAACATTTATTTCATCGAATTCAATTACATTAAAATAAATACACTAAGATAAATACATTAAAACACTAAAACTAAACTTACAAATAAAATACATCCTCGAGTGCGGCATCGTTCCCAAGAAACTGGCGACATTTCCCCTCTGGATCGCTAAACTGATCCTTTGGAAAAAGAAACGGCCAGCCCTACGGTCCCCCGACGCCCTGCCATTGAGACGCCCTGCCAGATCCTTATATCTTGAATAATTATATTACATAAAAATATTAAAGAAACCTAAACATGATTTTCAAATGCCTATTCAATAGGCCGGGCCAAAAAAACTTTTTTTTGAATTTTGAATTCTAATAGCGAAATTATTTGTCTACTATGGGCTAATACCACGTATGCAAAATACTATTGCAATAGCTCAAGTGCATCTGCCTCCGGATTGACCTCAAAGTTTTGTTATTTTGAAAAAAATTGACTACTTATGAAAAGGGTATTCATCATCATCATCATCATTTCAGCTGTAAGAAGTCCACTGCTGGACATAAGCCTCCCTCATAGATTTCCAGATGCTTCGGTCATAAGTGGCCTGCATCCATCGTGAACCCGCGGCCTTAACTAAGTCGTCCGTCCATCTCGTTGGTGGACGTCCAACGCTGCGCTTTCCGATCCGCGGTCTCCATTCGAGAACTTTTCGGCCCCAACGATCATCTGTTCTCCGTGCTATATGTCCTGCCCACTGCCACTTCAAAGAGCTAATCTGTTTGGCTATGTCGGTGACCCTCGTTCTTCTACGTATCTCCTCATTTCTGATTCGATCCCGTAGAGAAACCCCGAGCATAGCTCTCTCCATAGCTTTTTGAGCAACTCTAAGCTTATTCATAAGGCCTATAGTGAAGCACCACGTTTCGGATCCGTATGTCATCACTGGCAACACACACTGATTGAAGACTTTCGTCTTAAGGCACTGAGGTATTTTAGACGAAAAGACGTTGCGGAGCTTCCCGAACGCTGCCCATCCGAGCTGGATTCGACGATTGACCTCTTTCTCGAAGTTGAACCTACCTAACTGGACTGTCTGTCCTAGGTATACGTACGCGTCAACAACTTCGAGAGCCGAATTCTCAACCATAACAGGGGTAGGTACAACATGGGCATTAGACATGACTTTCGTCTTGTCCATGTTCATCTTAAGACCTACCCGCTGGGAGACTTGATTGAGGCCTTCGAGCATCGTACTGAGTTCCTCCATCGACTTTGCCATGACTACAATATCGTCGGCAAACCGAAGGTGAGTGATGTATTCGCCGTTAATATTGATACCCAGTCCTTTCCATTCCAGAAGCTTGAAGGCGTCTTCCAAAGCGGCCGTAAAGAGTTTCGGAGATATCACGTCTCCCTGTCTTACGCCTCTCTTCAATAGAATCGCCCTCGAACTCTGTTCCTGTACTCGGACCGACATAGTGGCGATTTTATACAAACACTTCAACACTTCGATATACCGATAGTCAATATGGCATCGTTGGAGAGACTCGAGTACCGCCCACGTTTCGATCGAATCAAATGCTTTCTCGTAGTCCACAAACGCTAGACAGAGCGGCAAGTTATACTCTTCGGTCTTCTGTATAACCTGCCGTAGCGTATGTATGTGGTCTACGGTACTATAACCTTTTCGGAACCCGGCTTGTTCGGGAGGTTGGAAGTCATCAAGCCTGCGTTCAAGACGATTTGCAATGACCCTAGAAAAAAGCTTATAAACATGGCTCAAAAGCGAGATGGGTCTATAGTTCTTTAATAAGGCGTTATCACCCTTCTTAAAGAACAACACCACCACGCTTTCGTTCCATGCCTCGGGCGTGGTACCTTCGAGCAAAACGGAATTGAAGAGCCTCTGAAGGACTTTAAGTACCGGTGATCCACCCGCTTTCAGAAGCTCAGAAGTAATTCCGTCCTCACCAGGCGCCTTGTTGTTCTTAAGCTGTTTCAGGGCCATCCTAATCTCATACAGACTGATGTCCGGGATATCTTCGGTAAAGTGTCGGGTCAGTTTGGCTCTTTGGTCTGGGGTCACACTTGTAACAGGCTCAGCCACTGAATCGTAGAGCCGTCCATAGAACTTTTCGACTTCTCTCAACACTTCCGCTTTCGTCGACGCTACACTGCCATCATCCCGCTTCAGCTTTGTCATTCGGCTTTGCCCAATAGACATATCTCTTGCGAACACTTTGGAGCCTTTATTCCGCTCTATCGTATCTTTAATACGAGCAGTATTAAAGATACGAATATCGTGTCGCAAGGATTTCCAGATACGTCTATTAAGCTGCCTGTGTGACTCAACATCATCGGGGGTCTGCAGTCTCAGCGAGCGTCGTTCAGCCATAAGGTTAAGAGTGTAGTCGGAGAGCTTCTGAGTTTTACTATTACGGCGAGTCTTAAAGAACTGAGACCCGACCGCATGGACAGTTTTCACGAACCTGTTATTAATCTCGTCCACCGACGCGTGATCTTCTAGACAATCAAAGCGATTTGAAAGCTCGAGTTGAAAGCTCTCGGGGTTTTCGATCTGAGCGCGAGTAGGTCGGAGCGTGGACTTCATTAAACCAGACCGTTCTAGTTTAACGTTTATATTCAATGTGCCTTTCACAATTAGGTGATCACTACCGGTTTTCACCCTATGAATCACTGAGACGTCATTGAATATTCGTCTCTTGTCGGTCATAATGAAGTCAATCTCGTTTCTCGTGGAACCATCGGGGCTCATCCAGGTCCATTTCCTATGAGGCGGCTTCCGAAAGAAAGAATTCATCATAAAGAGTCCTTCTTTCTCCAGAAAATCGGCCAGCCTCTGTCCCCTAGGGTTCCGTTGCCCATACCCGAAGTTCCCCACCTTCAACTCATTATCGCTTCTCTTGCCCAGCCTCGCATTAAAGTCCCCCATAACAACATTGAAGTGAGTTTTGTTAGTATGTATGGCCCTACTAATGTCCTCATACATAGACTCTACCTCCTCATCTGGGTGTGACGAAGTCGGCGCATAAACCTGAACGACCTTCAGCGAGTACCTTTTAGATATTTTGAGTGTTAGGTATGCGACCCTGCTCGACACACTGTCGATGGTAATGATGTTGCTAATGAGGGACTTGTGGACGAGAAATCCGACACCACCTTGGGACTGTTGGTCGCCCTCCCGGTAGAAAAGCAGGTTACCAGATTTCAGAGTTATCGTGTCCTGGCCCTCTCTACGGACTTCAGACAACCCCAAAATATCCCACCGTAACTTGCTCAGTTCTTCTTCCAGCTCAACAATCTTCTCGTCAGTCCTCAAAGTGCGTATGTTGTGTGTTGCCAGGGCCAGTTGTCTTTTGGATTGGTAGCCGGGCGACTGCCGGGGATTCTTAGCACCCCTAGCCCCGCCGTTACCGAGACCGCTACCGTAGTCCGGGCTAGCGGGGCTGCCGGGGACTCGGGGCCGTTTGTTGCACTTTCTGTCCATAAAGGGATTTGCCAATACTCGCCACGCTTGGCAGGCGGGTTGGCGAGCGCAGTATAATTTGTATTTGAACAAGAAGGTGCTGCTGCCCATCTTCTGCTATATTTCCCTTAGTCGGTTTTTACGACACCCACGGGAAGAAAGGGGGCAGTGCTATTCGTAACCGACACTGCACGGAAAAGGGTATTAGGACACTTTAAATGCATTGTGACACCGAATAAAGCCTAAGTTAAGCTTATATTTAAGATAAACTTCGAAATTACAAAATAAAAATAATATTGGTAGGTGAAAATAACTTTTGAACTTATACTGAAAACGTGAGTATTTTTGTACTGCGGCAAACTAGAACAACAGTCGTGTAATTGTAATTTTTTGTTATAGATTGTACCCGTAGTGTGTAAAATTGTTCCGTATTTCGTAATATAAATGATTTTAATTATAATTCACTACCAATCTATCATTTTTTTTATAATAATTTAAGGAGTTGATGTGGCTTACGTTACAATATAAAAATAATTCAAAAATACTAACTTTTGCAAAAGCAGCTGACATCGTTATTGTTAAAATCGTTGTTACACTTTACAAATGTGATACACGACTTACCCTATCGTAGATTAATACCATTTTTTGAAGTTTATCACTTAAAATCTCAATCAAAATACGAAAACAATAATTAGAACGTTTTCGAGATTCTGGCTAACTTTTGTTTAATATAAGTTGATACTTGCGGTGCCTTACATGGAAAAATATTTAATGTTGAATGCCATAAGCGAGCTGATCAAATCATTGGGCTCAGCTCATTGGAATCACTTTCAACACCGGACCTTCAGATAGTCTAATAATTTCAACAACGTACGTTGAAAAAGTGTACGCTCTAGAGGGTTTGCTTATAATCCCACCCTACTTGTGAAGATGAAGGAAACGGGAAATAATCTTTGGAATTCACTTAATTCCAAATTATTTGCCAATATTGATATCATCATTGAATAAAGGAGCTATCACAAATCTGGAAAATCCAACAACAATGCTTTTAGACTATGAAAATCTTTTTTAAGTTTTAAACGTATTAACCTTCTTACTTATTCAACTTTTTCTATTAAAACACGGAATTGGGGCTTATTTTGGCACCAAAAATTAACATGGATGCATTATTTTATTAATTCCATATCGTAATTGGTAAACCCAAATTCATAAACCTGTAAATTTAAAAGAAGTTCTTTACGAAAATCTTGAATGTTATATCGCTCAAAGAGGAGATATCCGAGTATATTTCTTAGGTTTACCTTGTCACACTCAGGAAGTTGAAAAGGCAGTAAAATTAGTAACTAACTGCAGCAACCCTGACCACAAAATCAGCCATCCAGGGTTTCATTAAAGCACAGATAGAATTGCGTAAACTTATACAACAATTTTGAGGGTAAGAAGAATTTTCGATTGGAATGAGAGGCCTATGAATTATTTTAATTAGTATTTTTTCTCCCTAACTGTTATTTTTTTATGAAAAAGAGTCTATTATGGGTGATTTTAGTTAATATTTTTTCAATATTTATCTACTTACAAAAAAATACTTATGTTACAAGAAGCGTTAATTTTAAGATTTTTTCGAAAGTTCAAAGTGGATCCGGAGGCAGAAGATAATGTCCAAATGGTATGAAACTTTATAAAACATCGTTTCTGATCACATAGCATATTTTAAATACTATTACAAAGAAAAAAAAGACAAAAATTTTTTTTTGATACAACAGTGGCCCGGCCTACTATTCAACGATACTCCACTTGATATACTTGGTCTAATTTATTTTTACATTATGGCGCCTGACAACCACCGCCATTGAACCATTGGACTGATGGTCTTATGATATCATAATTATAAAAATCCCTTGAGTGGTATGGAAGATATAAGGGATTAAAGAATATTACAAACATTCAAAGATTGTGGCGAAAAACATAACCCTTTCAGATATAGCTGAGACAAAAAGTGTGATGCAGTTTGAAGAGTAAATATTCAACGGGGAAGTTACAGAAAAGCTGAACTGTTTGCACTGAAATGTCAAACCCGTTTCCATGATTTTATTTTTACCAACATGATAATAGCAACGCCACAAAATGAAAGAATCGTCAGCTGAAATCCTCTTACTTCTACTGCTACGAAACAGATTCCGTAACAGGTGACACCTGTTAGCTATGTTATACAATGTGTCAAGCCATTTGATCTAAAAGAAGAAAAGTTTACATTTTTAGATCAATAGTCATATTCAATAACAAATCTTGTGACTATCTTGTGTTGACGATCCGTTTTTGAGTCGGAACAAAACTCCTGAGAAGATAGAAGGATTGAAAGTGGCCATCATGTTTATAATTGGGCGTCCAACTCATACGATGATAAAATATTTATCCAATATCGGCGATAATTTTTGTTTCATTATCTTGTTATTAACTTTGGATTAGATAAAAAGATTACCCCAACGTTAGAATATATCGATCGGGCAAAAAAGTTTAACGTTATTCTAATAGGAGCTGACCAGCGACACAATGGTAAGACTTTTATTCCAAATTTTAGAAAATAATTTATTTATTTCTCATTAGCATTCATTTCAGTTACTGTACAGCTATGCTATAATTCTCTAAATTATTGACATGCTCAAGGCATTGCAGAAACAAATCATTAAGTTATTAAATATCCGGTACAAAAAGTTACAATAATCACTGTTTCAGTTTTAAAAATTCAAATGATTACTTTAACGAAACCGGATTTTATTTATCTACCACGTTTTTATAAATACTTTATAAATAAACATAAAATATAAAATAAATAAAAATATTGCACGACGTTACACACAGCGCAATCTAGCCCCAAACTAAGCACTAGGCTTGTACTATGGGTACTAGACAACGGATATACTACATATCATACTTTTTTTTGTAAATACATACATATGATACATAGAATACACCCAGACCAGATACAAATATTTATTTTTAAGCATAAATACTTGCACCCGACGGGAATTGAATCCGACGCGCCACTGAGGTCGTCGAAAATCTACGTTATCTACGTATATATTAAATAAAATAAAAACTTGTATAATTACCGGTTATAGATTTAAAGGAAATTATATAGGAATTTATATAGCCTTAATTGTATATTGTTTGATATTAGGCATGCCGCTGCTGGTACCTCGTTCTGGGAGTGGCTCTTCTACAAGGAGCCCTCTCCTTCAGCCCCATCCCAGAAATGACCCTAGATGAAGAATGGGCTGCTTTCAACGATCTGCTTGATGACGTAAACTTCAGACTTCCCAGAACCACTGTTCCCCGATTTTACGAAGTTACACTAACTCCATACCTAACCAACGCTCCGGTCGCACAACAATTTACATTTGACGGAGCTGCCGCTATATACATTGAAGCTTCAGTAGCTGGTGTCACTGAAATAGTCATGCACTGTGACCTTACTGTTTCGAGTGTGACTGTCTCGATTCCGCCAACAACAGTCGGAGGGACAGGAACGCCCGTACCAATATCAAACACTGAATTTATTTGTGACCCTATAACAAAGTTTCTGACAATTGTGACACTTTCACCTCTACAATTAGGGCAGGAGTATGTTGTCACAACGACGTTTAATGGCGTACTTCAGGAGAACATGAGAGGGTTCTACAGAAGTTGGTACAGAGATAGCACTGGTATAAGGTAATTGCATTGTTTCTTTGTTGGTAATCTAATATTAAATGGATGTGTATATAATATATCTAGAAAAGTCACGTATTTAAACTACCTATATGCTAATTGCACAATTACTTAAAATTACAGAAAACAATGAAATTTGTGAAATAAAATCATAAAATATGTATATGTTATAGGCAATGTGTATAATGCAGGCATTCTATACATTTCCTAGGTATTGTATAGAATGCCGGGGTCGTCCAGGCAATGTGTGAAATGATATTGAATGTTCAAACTATTTTACACTTTACCTAGGAAATGTATGGAATACCTAGGCATTGTATAGAATGCCGGTTGACGCATAGGTAATGTATGTAACGTGTTTTTTTGCGTAGACAGCGTTTCGATTTTTATACATCATGCCTCTTTTATTTACAGAATAAGGCGCTTTGGCGACCGCTGCCGCGGCACGCTCGGTTCGCTCGCTCGCCAAAGCGCTGCGTGTAATCATGTTCTAACATTAACCTAACCTAACCAAGTCGGGGTACTCCGTTTAGTTTTTTTCGTGCTTTATAGATAGCAATTAGCAGGGGGTTTATAGATAGCAATTAGCAGCAGGTGCCGCGGCGGCGGTCGCCAAAGCGCCTTATTCTGTAAATAAAAAAGGCGTGATGTATAAAAATCGCACTGTATATGAAATAAATGTTAATAATGTTTTTATTTAAAGTATTAGGCGCTTCGGCGACCGCTGCCGTCGTTCATTATACACATTGCCTGATGCGCTTCGGGCATTTTATACAATACCTAGGCAATGTATGAAATGAATCGTATTATACACATTGCCTATAACATATATAATATATAGATGTTCAAATGTAGTACTAAAAGTAAGTTTTATGACTTAATGTATGTCTTATAGGTGGATGGCAACAACTCAATTCCAACCCGGACATGCCCGTCAAGCCTTCCCATGCTATGACGAGCCCAGTTTTAAAGCAGAATTCGATATTACCATCGTAAGAGAAGCTACCTTCAGTCCAACTATTTCTAACATGCCTATGAGTGAATTCAAGTAAGTTGTTATAGTAAACGCAAGAAATTTTATAAATGTGTCTTAATTTCAAACAAGTGAGACATCGAGGACGAGTGAGGGTGGGAAAAATTTACCTCCTTCTCATCCGAGCGATGTTCCCGGTTGCATCCCTCTCGGGAGCCCAGGGTCCGCTAAACCCCAAATTTATTTTTTTTATTTGGGGTCGGCGCAGTCGGTAAGTCATCATTGACCATACCTTCTGCAATAAGATTTGGTAATGTTTTTACGGCCGGCCGCCTGCCTGACACCAACCCTCTTAGGGATCAAGCAGTTTATCCGCCACCGCGCGGGGAGAACTTAAGGTTTGCTAATCTCCCTCAGATCCCTTAGTCGCCTTTTACGACTCCCACGGAATGAGATGGGGTAATCCTATTCTATGCCGGGGCTACACGGCCTCCTTCAGGGAAAAATTTACCTCCTTACTTACAAACGATGACTAAGTTTGTGTAACGTTTGTCACTGTCTGTTAACTTTGAAATTTCATGTCACAGTAAAAGACAAACGTTACATAAAGAGACAATTTCGATGACATAAAGTTAGTCATCATTTATAAGTAAGGAGGTTTAAATATAAGCGACACATATTTTATTATATTGGAATATTTTGTCACACAGCGTCGCCGGAGACCGTGTAGCTGAAACGTTTCATAGTACACCGAAAACATCAACTTATCTATTAGCATTCATCGTGTCACACTATCAAGAAGTGGAAGCCAGCACCGTACCAGCTAGACCTTTCAAAATATTTGCGAGAAACAATATAGGAAACCACGGGGCATGGTCTTTAGACGTGGGAATGAGGCTTTTGACAGCGATGGAGGAATACACCGGTATTTCCTATTATGGTATGCAAAATAACATGGAAATGAAACAGGCAGCAATTCCAGATTTCTCTGCCGGAGCTATGGAAAACTGGGGATTACTGACTTATAGGTAATTATATTACATACAATACATAGTGTTTCATCTTCTAGATTGTTTTTCTGATTATATATTTACTGACATAAATCATCATTTATTTTAGGGAGGCGCTCTTGCTGTATCATGAACATCATTCTAATCATTTCTACAAGCAAAGAATTGCCAACATTATATCTCACGAAATCGCTCACATGTGGTTCGGAAACCTTGTCACTTGCGCCTGGTGGGACAACCTATGGCTTAACGAGGGTTTTGCTAGATATTATCAATATTTTCTAACTCATACGGTATGTAGTTCATTTTGACCATTGTTATTTTTCTAAAGTAATTGCAATCCTTATTGGAAATCTTGGTATGCTCAGATTGATGGTAGAGTTATAAATAATCGGAAGATTAGCAACCCAGACCAACTAACTAATGCACATTTAGATATATTTTTGACGAATAATGCGCTGACCATAAAAATAAAAAAAAAACGATGTTATTCAATAGGTCCGGTTTATACTTCTTTACTCAACAATTTTTATCATGCACCAAATTTTGGGCGCTTCATAGTAGGTGCAATATTTTTTCATTTCGTTAAATACCTACATGGCTGGACGAAAAAAACATGATTTAATTTTATATCTCATTGTAGGTTGAACCTGAACTTGGATTTGAAACTCGATTCATCGTAGAGCAAGTTCAAGTATCTTTGCTGTCTGACTCAGTAAACAATGCGCACGCGTTGACTAACCCCGCTGTCGGAAGCCCAACTACTGTATCGAATCATTTTTCACAAATTACCTATGGCAAAGGAGCTTCGATCTTGAGACAGACACAGCATTTATTGGGACCAAGTACATACAATAAGGCACTGAGAAATTACTTGAACGCTAGGTAAGTACCTACTCGATCGATAGGTGCTTTATTTTGTGTTATTGTTATTGTAATTGCACTGTCACTGTTATTGTAAAACTGTCGTTTCAATTTCTTACTTAATTTTATTCAAACATAACAATAAAATATAATAAGTATTAATTTAAGAGGCGTTCAGTTGAAGTGTGGTTATTTGAATTGAGGCTACAAGCTAATTTATCATTGTGGTTTGCATAAGGCAATATCGCAGCAATTTCACTGCGCCGAGGTGTACTTACTGGTAAACTGTCTCATAGTCATAACTCACGTTCTCGACAATCTACCCGTACTATTTCATTGTTCTTTCTTGAAAGATGTTATAGAATAATCTTTATTCAACATCAAGACGCCAAAATCTATGGAACATGAAGCAGCTTCCATAAGCTATCTATGGAAAGAATGTCACTGAAATGTGCTACAATAATTGCTCTGTATGAAACAGGTGCTATGAGAGGCTTTGCCTATGAACTGTAGGGTGGAATCTATCCCTTTTACAACATTTGGGATACCACATGGTACCACAGAAAAAAGTGCTTGTTAAACTATAAGTATAAATAGTTCAAGTTTTCACTGTGCTAACTTTGCGTTGTATGTATCACTAGGAGCTACGACGTAGCAGAGCCTCATCATCTATTTGAGGCGTTACACGCAGCTGCTGTTGAAGATAATGCTCTTTCACTTTACGGAACTGGATTCACCGTCTCTCAATACTTCAGAAGTTGGTCAGAGAATGCTGGCCATCCTGTTTTGTCAGTTACCGTTAATCATCAAACCGGTCAAATGACTCTAACGCAGGTTAGTAATTCTTTCTACTTTGTTGTTTAGTATTTAACGTGATCTGGAGACTATTAATACGAACATAATTAAAAAAACCTTTTTATTTAGAAAGACAATGACAACTAATTTAAAAATTTAACAACAGTTCATTAATCCCAAAATCTTTCTGTACAGCGTCGCTTTGAGGTGGTCGCTAACATGCCCGCCAATAACTTTGTCTATGAAATTCCGATTACGTGGACAAGAGGCGGTAACATCAACTTCATCGACCTCAAGCCTGTTCAGGTGATGGCCCAGGAATCTATAACAATCTCGAGGGGTACCACTGACTTTGAATGGGTCATATTCAACAAACAACAGACTGGTAAGATTCTGTTACATAAATGCAATGGTGCTGTTTTCTTTTGCTATTATCTCAAGATTCGATTAATTGAAGCTAATTCGCTGTTTTTGTTTCTGATACAGAATGAGCTGCTAAATATTATAAAATGTCTTGTTGGTATTTCAAATTTAAATTTAAGTAAGAGTCGCTGTTGTTGTTTGTGATTTTTCGTAAGAGAATGAACTGCTATACGGCTTGTTCGTTAAACTTGAATCATATCGTAATTCGTAGGTACCTACCTATTTTATGTTTAACGTCCTCTTATGTGAGTAGACAGTATTATTAAAATCTACACTACACACTAATATTTTTATGGTCTGCTACATAGGTCACATACTTTGTTTCTAGTCTGGATGTCTCTTAATTGAAAATAAGTGCGAGTACCTACAAAAGAAAAGTTCCTATATAAGAAGGTATTCCATCAGTTTGGAGATAAAATTATGTCCTGTAATATTTAAACAGTTCTTACAAATATTGTAACTACCTACAGTTCTTCTGCTAAAACTTGCAGTAATCATTTAATATGGTTATCAAATTATTATCGAATTAAATTGTATGTGACTCAATGGTTGTAATCGGATAATGGAAAAATATTAAGGTGTGTTGCTACGTTTTGATTTTAGGTATTAAGCTAACTATGATTAGAGTAATGCTAATGACAGCGTATTATCTTATTTACTAATTACTTACATAACAATAATTAACTGCTTATTTCACTTATGTTTCATGCTATACGTAAATCTTGCGTTATAAGGTTTAATCAAGGTTTGTATTATTTTCCTGGTTACATCTTTTCATTTAAGTTCTAGTTCTAATTCTAAGGTAATGCCGCATTACGGTATATAATTTTATTCAATATCAAGTACCTAGTGGCTACACTCGCGTAAGTTCCGATCTTGTAAGACAAAAGCACATGTGTTATTTCAAGTCTCCAGCTATTTGCATACCGAGTTTCATCACAATCGGTTAATCGGTTCAGCAGCGTTTGTATGAAAGAGTAATAAACACACACAAAATTTCAAAATAATATTAGTTAAAAAGATTTCCAACTATCTGTGTCGTAGCAATGTCCAAGTTTCGTAGCAATCGCCAAATTTAATAATAGGTAGTACGTAGGAAACACGCAAAATTTACTACTAGACTACCTACTAAACTCCTCGGTAATTCGTCTATAAATACGGGTGTTAGTATACTAGTAGTACTAAGTATTACGTATTCTGTACTAATAGTGACTATTAGGACTGGTAGGTAGGTAGGAACTCTACGAGCTACCTACCTCGATTTATTTTTAATCACAACATTTATTTTCAGGGTTCTACCGTGTGAACTATGATGAAATTACATGGGCATTGATCACTCGCGCCCTCAGATCAGCAGACAGCAGGGAGCTGATTAACGAATACAATCGCGCTCAGGTATTGTTAATATTAATTATAATACGGACCCCGATCGCGTTACAACATTAGTTGTGTATATTAATCGCGTATAGCTCATATTTAGTAACATTTTACCGGGTCTTATTCGCGTATTATTGTAAACCGATTTCTACATCAAAATAAAAGTTATTAAAAACAATTTAAAAGAGACGTAGAAATATACATTATTCCTAAACAAGGTTACTATATAGCGCGATGTTGATCATAGATCATGGATCGAACATAATACAACGAAATTGGTCAAACAGGGTATGAATAAATGACAAAATGAGCACAAGACATAGTAACTACTAATAATGTTATATACTTACATAGTGCAAAGTATTATGTTTTTCGATTGTCATTTAATCAATTTATATTGGCATATAAAGATAATTTTAAAAGTTAATAAAAAGTTTAATTTTATGAACATTAGGTAGAGGAATGCCTAATAATAATGCCTTTGGTAATAAAATTCGCAGTATTAATATTTCATATCAAATATTGTAGAAGCATAGGATCCGGATAAGTAAACTATTTATTAAAATGACACTAGACTAATGCCGGCCTTCCACTGCGAGCGGAGCGGAGTTAAAAATGTGTCAGTTCAACATAAAACGGTTGTTTTCATAGTCATACAACTCTTTCGCGATATGGAAACAATCGTTGGATGTTAAACTGACACATTTTTAACTCCGCTCCGCTCGCAGTGGAAGGCCGGCATAAATCAGACATACAGCTATTTTTATTACTTGGTAATAGGTATACACCAGTATTCCAAATCAAAGGATGCCCTGATAATTGACCCTTTTTTTCAGATTGTCGACGATTTGTTCATCTTTGCCAGATCTGGACTCCTCAGCTACACTTTCGCCTTCAACATACTTTCCTTCCTTGAATACGAAGATGCTTATGCTCCGTGGATCGCAGCAATCACTAACTTCAACTTTGCCAATCGTAGGCTCGCACATGATAATGACAGCCGCCAAAAACTTCATGTGAGTATCCGCATAATTATAATGATTTTTGGTTTAAAGTTTTAGATGGCCTTAAAAGCCATGGCATTATCATAATCATTGATCTGATGATCATTGGCATCATGGCCTTGTTGGGCATCGTCAAGCACCTATACTTACTTGTTTACGAGTCAAACTTTTGCGATTTCCGTGCAAGTTGTATGCTAAACCGCGGACCGCGTATGAAGGATACTAAATTGATAGATATCGTAATGAAGTTTCTATATTTGAACTAAATAGATTCAAAATCCATTTCTACTTTTATTATAGGTACTTCGGAAAAATAAATTTTAAATATAAGAAATGGCCGCTAGACAAGGATATCTATTACTAATATGAAAGCGGAAGAGTTTGTTTCTCTGTTTGTTTGTTTGAACGCGCTAATCTCAGAAACCGCTGGTCCGATTTGAAAAATTATTTCAGTGTTGGATAGTCCATTTATTGAGGAAGGCTATAAGCTACTTTTAATTCCGATATTCTCACGGGATTGGGGCTTACGCGGGACGCTGCTAGTAATACATATACCTACATAATATATTATCTATAAATGCATGGATATATTAGTTTTCTAGAAAATTCCTCTTTATATACTCACAAAACCCAAAACCAATTATGTAAACAATAAATATTTATATTGTTTACATAACTCCATTGTTTACACAACATAATAATGTTCCACCCACAGTGGAAGTTGGACTAGGGGCATTCGGCAAAAGGCAGACAAAAAACTTTATTTAGATAACTGATTTTTGGCTTGTTTTTAGGAATACATTCATCAGTTCAGTACTGCTGTTGTAAATCGTCTGGGATACATCGACATCCAAGGTGAACCCTTCATGGATGGCCTTCTCCGGATGTATGTGATGAGCTTCCTCTGCAACGTTGGACACGAGGGTTGTCTTGCAGCGGCAAGAGCTAACTTCCAAAATTGGAGAGCCAATCCAGTAGGGTGAGTAACATATTGATATAATTTTTACACATAGTTTTAGCATCAACTACTTTGTCTGTTTTTTTAATAATGTTAATTTCAGCCTCCAGCATAAAATGTATCAAAGGGGCAGGGATTCATATCTAAATTACATTCCAAATCATCGGATTTCATACAGATATTTTAGGATTCCATATTATTAACTTTTGCTAGTCTAGTCAATTAAGCTTTTAACGCCATTTTGAGTAAACTGATTAACTTTGCTTTTGAATTTACTTACAGTCAATCAGTCAGACCAAACATGCGTCCATGGGTATACTGCGCTGGTCTTCGCCAAGGAAATGCGGACGACTTCACCTTCTACTGGAATCAATACCTGGCATCAGACCACGCTAGTGACCAGTTGGTCATGATTCAAAATGCTGGCTGCACCTCTGATGTAAATAGTCTAAACAACTTCTGGAATGCTATAACTGCACCAAGTACTGTAGATCTTCCCGATGTCGTCAGACCTCAAGACATTGCCTCGGCTATCAGTTCAGCTATAACAAGCAACGAAGAAAATACACTGAGATCTTTTACGTGGGTGCAAAACAATTTAGAGAGAGTGCGTAATACGTAAGTACAATATGTTATTTTTCAAATCTTTTATGAAAAAAAATATCATCTACTCAATCCTAAAAAAAAAACAAGTGTGAAAAGTGCCAATTCTTCGACAGAGGGCAAGCCAGAGCACGACACTTTCCAACCTAGTACATTGTAACTATTACTAGTAATGTTGTAACATTATAAACCTTTGATCCTCATTCCGAACACATTCCATCTTTATATGAGAAGCGTCTCAGAAAAAATGTCACTTAGCTGTATTTTTCAGGAGGCTAATAAAAACGGAACGCAATTGAAACCAAAAAATGAGTTTAATCTAAATATAATCAATAATAACATTTAATCTAGTTTGGATCTTAAAATATTTGTTATGTTTTTTTTTTCAGAATTGGAGTCTCTTCTCCTCTATCGTCCATCTTCTCACGTCTATTGAACGTCAACGATATCGATACGGTAATTGTAATACCAATATAATGAAATAAATAAGATAATTTCGAATAATATTGTAACTAAAACCTTCAATTTGTTCCAGGCTGCAAGTTGGCTCGATCTAAATAGGGCCAATCTGGGGGAAACCGTAGAAGCGTCAAACGCAATATTCGATTCACTAACTAACTCTCTTAACACGGCCAGAAACAATATCGTCTGGTACAACTCCAGAGGGTCAGAATTTGCTTCTTGGTTCGAAACTGGTTACGAGCAAGTTGTGATCGATGGTCTAGATACAACTCCAACTGAACCTACAGACACTACAATTGCAGTTACAGAAACACCTACTGTGCCACCTACTGAGCCACCTACTGAGCCACCTACTGAGCCACCTACTGTGCCACCTACTGTGCCACCTACTATTCCACCGACCGACCCTCCTTCGTCTGACGAAGACGACGACGATGACGATAACTCTGCAAATATTGCAACTTTAAGCGTAATTACACTTATTGTAACACTCAGTATTAATAATATATTTGCGTAAGTCATTTAGCAACAATATGGTTTATTACTAAATGAATGCAGTATGATGATTGTAAAGATTTAGTGATAGTCTGTATTTAATTAACATTTAAAAGAACTGAGTGTTGGATGTGAAATATTTTGTTTAGATGTAAGAAAATATTTTAATTTATAAATCAATAAAATATTTTTACAATTATATCTACAGTATGATTTTATTTTGGAACTCGAGAAAAATCGAAAAGCTTGTATACATTTTACACGGATTTATAGATACGTGGACATAGCGTCGGATCAGATCCGTAGTTGGCAGAGATTTGTCTTGCAGTCTCAGCGTATAACAGAGTTTAACTCTAGCATTTACACGACAAAATACAAACCTATAAAGTACGTTTTCGCTAGACAAATCTGTGTAGTGTGTAGGCAGCTAAAAGTAATATTCAATTTTTATTTTAAGTGCTTAAGCCAGCCCTTGGGTTTCAAATAAAAACCCTTCTTCTTTATGCCTTCTTTTTTGTTTCCTTTAAAATATTTGTGGCTAAAAGTAAAACGATGTTTTTTCCATAACTTTAGTGACAATACTAATAAAATAATAAATAAGTAAAAGTTCCTCACTGCGGCCCTAACCATCGGTAGCCTGGGCCCTGCCCCGCTGCCGACGAGCTTCTAGGTTTAGGTTTTTATAGTAATTTACTGTTGTTGTACAAGATTTATCCATTGTTTATAGGACCCAAATAGATTTAATTTGATACAAGTTTATTACTTAGATAGAATTTTGTTTGTAGGTTCTGTAAGTAATGTATATATTTTGTATTTAGTTTATTTTTATAAAAACTTAGACCTAAGAATGAAAATAAATAAGTGAGAAAAATAATAAAAATTGCACGACGTAACACACATCGCAATCTAATCCTAAACTAAGCACTAGGCTTGTAAATACATACACATGATACATGGAAAACACCCAGACCAGAAACAAATAGGTATTTATTTTTGAAGGATAAATATCTGCACCCGGCGGGAATCGAACCCGCAACCTTCGGCACAGAGGTCGTCAAATCGTGACTACCGTCAGTTCAGTTATACCGTCAGTTATACCAACAATATTTTACTGAATGGATCCAAAACAAAATGTATTAAATTCACACTTCCTAATGTTAAACATGTTAAAACTGTAGTGAAAATTAATAACGAGGAAGTCGAAAAGGTTGAGAAGGCTGTCTTTCTAGGTATAACTCTAGACTCTAAGCTTCAATGGGGCCCACATGTGAAAGCTTTGTCCGCTAGACTAAGTTCTGCAGCTTACGCTGTTAATAATGCTATTTCGGCTACTTCCACAGCATTATGTCATATGGCATCCTGCTGTGGGGGTGTGCTGCAGATATTAAGGATATCTTCATTTTACAGAAGAGAGCGGTACGAGCTATCTACGGGTTGGGCCCTAGAGAATCACTTAGAGAAAAATTTAAAGAAATAAATATTATAACAGTATATTCACAATATATTTACGAAAATCTTTTATACGTCCATAAAAATAAGGACAAGCTTGTTAAAAATCGGGACATACATTTATTTAATTTAAGAAATAAAGATGATCTAACTGTGCCTGTGTTAGGCGGGTTGTGTGTTTGTGGATGAGATAGTGTTTTAAGTAAATTATTTTTTTTATGTTTATTATTTTGTATATTATAACTTATTTGAACAGATAGACAGACAGACACAGTTACTTTCGCTCTTGTAATGCTAGTAAGGATTATTATAGTAAGTATAGATTATTGCTCCAGTTCCACTTTTCTTCAATAATATTATATATGCGACAATGTAAATCACATGATTACTGCAAAAAAAAAATATACAAAAAAAAAACCCCATGAGTTTCTTGTGTCTTCTTCTCATGTCATGGAGGTCGCGATCCGAAGACATAGTAAAGTAGATTAAATAAAAAAAAATGACATGTCAAAGAGATCTTGCTAATATCCGAATAAATAAACGTACTTTGATTTTTTTTTTTCTTAGATAAAACCTGAGACTTACCTACCTGTACTGACCTCTCAAGCGCTGTAGACTTCCGTAAAGCGTACGATTCTGATAGAACTCTACAAAAGTTCGTAGTCCCATACTGAGTTGTAATTAAGAGAGACATAAAGAAAATAACATATTTACCCAATAGTGTAGCTTTCATCATTATCTTAATAATGATGAAAGCTACACTTAATACGTTTTATAGAAATAATTAAAACACTGACTGAACATAACACTTAACAACTAAATATTATAAGAACACTATTAAAACTTTATAAATAAATTTAATCAAATATCCCAGAAATTGTACCCGGCGCAAAGGTATACCCATCACGCTGGCAACATTATCACATTATTACATTATTACGTGCTATATCATACAGCCTGTATGGCAATTGCGCCAGGTACGAGCCGGAGCGGGAGTCGCTAGTCGCGCAATCTGCGATCTATCAGGTCCTTCGTCTCTGACCCCCAACAACCCTTGGTCTCTACAGCCAGAGATGTACAGAGATGCAAATAAATAATGCGGCTCCATCGCTGCATATTTCCGACGCTTAATAATATTTAGTTATACAAACCTGTATCTCATTAAAATTGTCAAGTTAATTATGTTTAATTTCCTATTTAGAGCCCATTAGCTGCGTACTGGTACAAAATATAGATTGTATTATCAACACCTTCAGTGTAGCAGGAATATAGCCCTTTAGCCGTTAAAATATTAGTATAGACTGACAAATTGATCATGTTTTGGGCCAGTAACGCACTGCGTCCGAGAAAAGATGCACTTTGTATGTCTTGCTTCTATCACCCCATTATCCTTCACTGCGACAAAACAGCGCACGTCCCATTCCGTGTAACATATCGAATTCAGATTAGACGCAGAGCATAATCTAAATGTGAATAATTTCTGATCACTCCCAATGGAAATGAAAACCATTCCTGTGTTATTTTTAAAATCGGTTTAAAGCATATTTCGCTCCTTGCATCGTAATCCTCAAATCTAAGGGTCCTAACCTCTACTCATTATCCTATCACGGATGATGTTACGATCCCGATTCTTGGCGACCTTCGTAGCCTTCTGGTCAGACCAACGAATATGGCTCCGTCCTCGAGCCCGATTTCCATCATTTTAGCCGGGAACCATCAACGTTTCTAGGTTGTTCTCTGATTTCCTGGCTATGTGACCAAACTACTCAAGCACACATTTGAGTCTTGAGACAGATGGTAGAGTGTCTTGTGGTGATTTTAGCTGCTTGAGTATTGATATATTGGTCCGACGGGTCAACTGATCCGCAATATCTTTCTCCAGCACCACAGCTCAAAAGCATCAATGCGATTCCTGTCTGCTGCCTTAAGGGTCCACCTCTCAGGCCCAAGATGAATAGAGAATAAGAGTGTGCTCACTACAAAAACCAGACTGTACACAAGTTTGAAATCTTCACAACAGATTTTCTTCTTGTTTAAAACATAACAAGTAGGTTTAAAGTTTAACCGCTGAGGTTATTAACCTCGAGTTGACATTTTATATAATTTGGTCTATTACCATAGTAGGTAGAGAAAAGTACGAAACCCGATTAGGTAAACATTGCTATTACGATTAAACATTAATTGTCACTTAACTCAAGAGTTTAAAAAAAACCCTCATTCGATTGTCTGTCTGTTGCCAGTACAACATAATTTCAATATTGACTAAAAATGAAATTTCCAAAGTTGAACTTCTAGACTTCTAGAATTTCTCCCTTTCGCTGTAGGATATTATACAAAAAAATTTATTCTTCCTACTAATACAGTAAATGAATAAATAAATAGTAAAATATTTATTGTGAAACTTTACATGTATCATTGGGGGTAACTCTGACTTTTAAACTAAGAAAACTTGTGTTTTAAAAGCCAGTGTCTTCCCTCCGTTCAAATTCACTATACAAGTTTAACACAATACAAAAAAAATACATATACCTTACAATAATAATGTAAGTATCTACGACAGCGACAGTAATCGCACTCACAACCGCAACTAAGGCGGATGCTCATTATTGCTCATTCATTAAGCTATAACTAAGAGACGTTTTAAAATAAATTCAACCCTATTCAGCGAGGCTAAAATCTAGATACCTATTCTCCAGCCTAAGTAGAAGAATGTACTAATGAAAATAATGTAGGTACAGATGCACTTATTCCGTATATCATTATGAGTTTTAACACGATTATAATTCGAATCCAATTTGAATTCAGAATGTTGACAATTACAATTTTGTGAGGTTTGTAGATTCGTTATCATCGTCAAAGGCCTTTGCATCTCTTTCTGAAACCTCCGAAATAGATGCAATAAACATCTTAGCGTCTTTCCTAACTTTCGTTACAGTCCGCGAGCGGCAAGTGCACTTGCAATGCAAACAACTGAAAGTGTCATCTTGGGTGTTATTCCTGGGTGTGTTTCCTAGTGTTACACCTAGTTGCCATCAGGATTCAGGATGCTGAACCACGTTCAGTGCAATCATGTTTTGATTGACTCTCAACCACAAAATTGCGCCTTTTAAGTTCTGTCGTTTGAAGAAAAAAAAACTATATAACCTTATAGTACCTTTTATTGTTTTTCAAAGTATTCACCACGAAGTTTAATACACTTTTCCATTCGCTCGAACCAGTTATTATAACATTTATTCCACTCCAAAGTGGGGGTGTTCAAAATGGCTGACTTGAAAGCGTCGACCGCTTCTTCACTGCACTGGAACCTTTGACCACGAAGAGTTTTCTTAATTTTAAGAAATGTAAAGAAATCGTTAGGGCTTAGGTCAGGACTGTATGGAGGATGGTCAAGAATTTCTACGTTTTCCTGCTATACTCAATCGTTTGACGAGCGGTGTGTGAGCTTGCGTTGTCATGGTGCAGGATGATGCGTCGCTTTGGGCTAGATTTCCGAAGTTCGGCGATGACTTGTGGTAAACAAACTGTGGTATACCACTCCGCATTAACCATTCTACGATCTTCAAGTGCAATCGTCGCAACATGACCGGTTTTCGCCACGAACGTAGCCACCATCTTCTTTGAAGTGCTTCGAGAGCGAACAACTTTAGTCGGCTTTGGCTCGTTTTGGAAAACCCAGACTGTAGATTGTTGTTTGGAATCAGGATCGTAGGCATAGATCCAAGATTCGTCACCACTGATGATGTCGTAGACGTGATTTCACTCTCCTCGGTTGAACCTCTGAAGAGTTTTCTTACACCATCTGACGCGGGCCGCCTTATGATCGTCGGAAAGCAAATGCGGGATCCAACGGCAAACTAGTTTTCTCACACCAAGCGCCTCATGCAATATCTTTTGAATGGTTGTCCCTGAGATGCTTAATAACGCCTCTATCTCTCGATATGTCACATGACGATCTTCGACGATTAGTTGTCTCACAGCAACGATGTTATCTTCAGTGAAGGCGGATTTTGGACGTCCTTCACGAGATTTGTCACTAAGTGTGGTATGTCCACGCTCAAATTCCAAATACCAGCATTCGATGGTCCGCAGACATGGGACTTCATCATGGAATACAGATGTTAACTCTTCGAAACACTGAAGTCGCGTGAGGCCTCTTCGAAAGTTATAGAAAATTATTGCACAAACATTTTCCTTAGTAAGATTCATTTTCGTACGTGACCTGACAGATTCAAACCAACGCTGTGACTAAACAATTGCATTAATCCTAATGCTTTCAATTGTTTTGATATTCGAAATTCTAACAAATTTGAATTTTGAAAAGATCTAATTTTAAAATTGGCGGCAAATATACAAACGACAGAACTTAAAAGGAATGCCTAGTACCTACACCTTTCTATTCGTAGCAAGTCCCTTTTTGTGTGTTTTGTTCTTGTTATCGGAATGTAAGCAAAATTTTCGAAAACAGTGGATATTATATTTGTTGATTTGCTTCAAGGGCTCTTGACAGAGCCCTTGAAGCAAATCAAAAGTCTTTGTACTATTATATAATCGTAGGTAAGTGGATTATATGCCTAATGTTTTCATTATTTAGGTATGTAGGTAGGTACTCAAAGGATTTATCTATACTATAATACTATATATACTATTACTATTTACTATAATATATTATATTATATATTATTATTATTTGTTGTTACCATTACGGATACTCGGGGCTATGGAGCACCCGGACCTTTGGAAGGCGTGCGTGGGGCCGAAGCCAACACGTAGAGGCCTGTTTTAGTAACATTTTAATTTAAATTTTGGGCACCAAACCGGCGGTTATCCCTGTCTACACTATAAAATGCAACCAAGGACAACCCCCGGTTTGGATAGAACTATTGTGTAAACTACGGGTGAAAAACTACTTGGGCTATGGAAATGGGTTGGTAGTGGATTGGATACTGGGGGGAACTATGGGGACTATGGCGCCTGCCGTAACAATGTTCAATAAACATGTAAAAATGGCAGGCGGAGACTCGCCAACTCACAAACTGGGCCACCCTAATTAAGCCGAGCAAATTACAGCCAGGGGGCAACAGGGGCGTGAGTGGCTGAAGGATGGAGCAACCTCACCGGATTTTAAACCATCCTAGGTAATCCTGTGGAGCGGGCCAACTCATCACTGACGTGAGGTGTCCATCCTCCAAGCATTTCTGCTCTCGCGACTCCACTCCGACCGGCCGGTGAAGGCAAGCCAGAGGTGGGGGACCGCTTCCTCGTCAGTGTTCACTCCGACTAGCCAACTAAGGCAAGCCGGAGGTGAGGAACGGTGATTTCCCCCTGGAGCACTCGGGAAGCCGCGGGGTCGCTACTCCCCGACACCTCGCCTCAAGGTGCCCTGCGGGCTTATTATTATTATTTTTGTTGAATCTAATATATCTCTCCCCTCAAGGGGGGGTTAATGAGAATGCACGGGCCAAAGCCAAGTGCGTTTTATGAAATATTTAAAAATTTGCGAGTCAAACGGCAGGTATTTAATATTACAGCTTTTTGCAATAAAATATAGGTTGATGGACTGATGTTCAATGAATTCAAACTTGTGTGTAGGGTTATATGTATTATTAATTATTAATTATTATCTATTCTATTATTATTATTAATATTATAAAGAGGTAACGTTGGTAACAAATATGTATGTATGTATGTATGTATATTGGGGGTAATCTCCGGAACCGCTAGACCGATTCCAAAAATTCTTTCACTAATAGAAAGCTACATTATCATGGGGTAACATAGGCTATAATTTATTTTTAAAAAAATTAGGGATCCGTAAGAAAATTGCAATATTGTAACCAAAGGTAGAAAACTCAAAATAAAAAATAGCGTGCGCAGCAAAAACTGTTGATATTAGAACAAAATAATGTACTACAGGTTTGTAGTTCTTATAAATATCTACCAAATAGTCCGCGATGTAACACATCCAACTATTATAGTTAACTCACAATAACAGCTTTTGTGTTAAAAATTTAATTACAATGTAGGTAGGGACAAAGGTTGGTTATCTTCTTACAATAGTATAAACCCTTATCCAAATAATTTATTTTATAATTAGAACTATTTATTTCTAAGTAAATTCCTTTTTAATTCATTCGAATCGGATATTTGGTTTAGAAGTTATCACAAGTTTAAAAAGTACCTACGGAATCCTTAATACCGAATTCGAGTGTCGCATCGCACCACGCCCGCGCCCGTGCCACAAGTCGATTGTATTTTCATTTTCAGTATGGTGTGCTCTCTAAGGATTAATTTGGATGAAAGTGCGCAACTAAGATTTACTTATAGACTAGCAGTGTCCCGCAGTTTCACCCGCGTAAGTCCCGTTCGCCCAGGATTTTCCTAAAACCCTTTCTTATTGGATACTACACAGTACACAACACAAGAAACACTTTCTCCAAATTTAAAATTGCGTTGATATATAGTTCAGTCAGTCAGTCAATCAATCAATCAGTCATGCAAAAACCATGTCTTTGAATTTTATTTGTAGGTATGGATAATTGAATTTTGTAAACCACGAAACCAAATGGAATCGGAACCTGCCGAAACCTGACGAGTTTTGGGCAATATTTAAAATAAAGGAAAGATAGGTAGGTAAGTAGGTCAAAAAGTCTGTACTTAGACGCAAATAAAAAATATAAGTCTGATAAGGCAGTAAAACCAGAATTATCATAGGTCTCTTTAGGTTTCGCGATGTTGGAATGAAATTAAACTTAACTTATAATAATAGTTAGTAAAATGTATGTCATTCTGTCTGTTTCTCTGTTTTTTATATGTTTAAAAAGTAGGTACTTACCCGATTAAATTTGATTTTTACTACCGGGTATTTCAATAGGTATACCTACTCTTTTTTAAAGGGATCGAGACTAACGCGGGTGAAACCGCGGGGCGCAGCTAGTCATAAATAAATATGGAATGATATTTAAAAATATTTCGTTGGGGTGCGTAGACGATTAGACTTCTCATTCTTAAAATTTTAAATAATGTTGAAAGGAGCCGGCGTTTACCTGACAGCCTAAATTGGTGCGATTTATACCTGTTTAACTGGATTGTTTTTGCATATGGATGCGAAAACGTTTAAATTGTGTTTTTGTAATATTGTATTGTAATTAAGTTTGCATTTTCCTGTTTTTGGGTGCTGGAAGACGTACCTACCCCGGAATCGGATAGAAGTCTACCTCGATTCTGACGTCCGCCTTCTGTTTAAGATCGATTTTATGGAGATGGCCAAACTCAGCCCAAGAACAGAATGCTTCAAAAGATATACTAGGTATAGGCCATTTTACTCAGCAGTGGAACAACGTAGCCTAACAAAAAAAACTATAATGGCTTCGAATTGTTTACGAATTTAATTTAAACTTTACTCGTATTAGATTCGTATACAACTCGAAAGTAAGCAAGAATAATGCCATTTTGATAACACCCTTAAAAGTCTGAAAAGGCAAAAAAGAGTTATCGACGACTTCATAAAATTTAGTGATAATTTGATAAAAATTGCTGATTTCATAAAGTTGCTGATAAAACAAGTAATAGTGAGTAGGTACATATTTGATAATGATAAATGAGGTGATAATTTATACAAGTTATTTTATTAGATAGATGAGGGTCTAGTCGGTCATTTGCCGTTGTCTGGGCCACTATGGGTAAGTACTCATTTTGAATATTATAATTAAGTTATGAGACAGCAAATAGTCATAAACCTGAATTAGTCTACCTATACATACATACAACCGCATATTATATGTTACGGGGAGTTTATACATGACAAAATGCTCAGTTATTACCCGACTGCCAAAGAAAGGGTTATGTTTTTCCAGCGCATGTATCCTATTTTCGTTTGTCACGAACAGTTCGGTGGATTTTATATGAAGTATCATTAGATTTGTAATGACAACGCAAGTGTTTTTAGCAATATGACAATTACAAGGACAGACAGACAGACAGCGAAGTCTCAGTAATAGGGTCCCGTTTTTACCTTTAGGTACGGAACCCTAAAAAAGCTCAATGGAGAAATTTAGACGGGATAATGTAGGGTTCAAAAAAATATTTTCTTTCAACTATATCGAGTGATACTAATCAAATTAAAGGGTTTGAAAAGGTGATTTAACAATGTATATTTACTTAAATTTCTCACAGTTTCATGCACTAATATTTTTTACATTATACCTACTTTGATATGCCCTTTCGGTTTTTTGAATTCAGGGATCTCTATTTTCTCTTTACTTGTTTGTATATATTGTACTAGCTGTGCTCGCAACTTCGTCAGCGTTGTTCGGACATCTACCTATCAATGTGAAAAAATCCACACTTAAACGGACGACAAGGGAAATACTGATGCTGAAGAGAAGAGATTCATGGCAGTGTCGGTTTAAGTGTGGATTTTGCACAGCGGTAGGCAGCGGCGGTAACGTGTTTCATGCGCTACTTATCTCATAGATTTCTATTTATAGATGGTACTTAATATTATAAGAAGTATGTAGCCTTTGTCGAAAATGTTAAACAGCCATATAAAGAATTTCCATATGTCTAAACAAACCCGGATATATACGAACAGATCTGATAACTTGGAACCCGCGACTTTGTCTGCGTTGTTCGAAAGTACGATTTTGCAAACTTGTCCATGCTTTGCTTCTCTAAGTTTTCTTCAACTGTCTAAAGTATTAAGTCAATTCAAATCCAGTTAGACGACTGTTTGGTGTGATGTTTGACTTGATGTTATTATTCATAGACACTCAATCCATTAACTTAGGTAGGAGCGTTATATCATGTATTATATTGTATACAAGGTGGATAGGACTATACGACATTAAACAAAACCCTGGGTTGTTAAAATGTGTTAGAATAGTTTGGAATTGTATAATTAATCAGAGAACTGATATTAAAAAAGTAAAATTTTCAAACAAACTAAATATCCTAAAAAATTAAAACCAATACGAACACCCTGTACCAATGTGCACAGTGTAAGTACGTGCCGCGGCCACCGAGTATTAATCCTACAGAGCAACGCTTCATACAAGCCTGCGGTGGTAAATACTCCACTACATGAACAGCTATGTGTGGGCAAAGCTGTGAGAAGTCACTCATTGCTTTCCGCTCGGGTTTGCCGAGGCCGCCCGAAGAGCCTACTCGGCTCACGTACGTGAACCCGTCGGCACACAGTCGGTGAGAGAGGTCACGCACACATAACTGCGCATGTAGTGAAGTACCTACGCTGCGGGCTTGTATGAAGCTGTTTCTCTGTAGGATTAATACTCGGTGCCGCGGCCGCCTGGCGCTGGTGACAGTTTTGTTTATAGATACATCGTGTAGCAAATTTCAAAAATGGAAAATAGTGTCCTGTGGCTGAACTACTCAACCGATTCAGTTGAAATTTAGTAGGTGGACTTGGAACGTGTGTAGGTATGTCCAGTTAAAAAAAATGTTGTATTATCCTATCCACCTTGTATAAGTGTGTAACCCTAATAAACGTGGAGTAGGGTCGGAGAAGGAATAACATGCTTTGTCTTTTTCCGTGACAAGAGCTTTCAAAGTTGACAGACAGAGACAAAACGTAGTAAACCTTCTCCAACGTTATCCCACTTTTATTAATAAGGCTATAAGTGTATAATCCTAAAAAATAAAAGCTTAAAATTCTTTTTCTAATTGAAATCGGAGTATCACGTCCAACTTTTTCAAAAATCAATTCCTCAAAATTTATCTTAAGCCTCCGTAGTAGTTCAGAACTGATTTTTCTCGGGTGGTTAACTATAAAATTTATTTGCAACATTAGTTTTGAAATAATGCTTAGTAAAATTGAGAATATTTACTAGGTCCTGTATGTTGTGAAAACACGATTACAGAAAATTTTCTCGATGGAATTCTCAAATAAGTAGAAATAACGTCAGTCAATGTTTTACTTACCTATAGGTACTAATAAAACTTTGTAGATGAACTGATCTTAGTTCAATGCAGGGCATCTATGTTTTGATATTAAAAATTAATGTTTTGTTATCTTGTAATTACCATTTGTTTGATTTTACGCTCTAAAATTTTGCGTACTAGCATCTTACGTCCTTCATTAACACATCTGAAGGACCTTAACATCCAAACATTAAATATTTAATTATTTATTTTTAATATTTTATTTGGATCACCAAATAAACTAAAACGTTTTTCTAATTATATGATTACAGGGTCCAACATGTACTTTTTGGGGCTCTTATGCCTTCTAATTGGAGCTGGGGCTCAACAAACCCCGTTCGAGGAGCTCCGGTCCAATTTTGAGTTCGCGGATTTTAGTACCAACTTGGACGAACCGGCTTACCGACTCCTTGACACTGTCCACCCTACATATATGAGGGTGAACTTAGATGTGTTCCTTCCAGAGTCCAGATTTAATGGAGTTGTCGCTATAGATGTTCAGGTTTGCAGTTTTGACTTTAAGATTTTATATTATGTACAATAAACCATTTTGATAAACTCATAAATTACATATGTACCTATATAAGTTTATAAAAAAATCTAATATAAAATAACACGGAATTATATACTACGCTAAGAAGATTCAGCAAAAATAACAAAGTAAGTTACCGCGAGCGATGGCTGTAAGTCAGGAAACAGCGATAAATAGATATATATATAAAATAGATTAAATGCATATTAATAAAAGGTAATGCATCAAATAACTAAGGACTAACATGACCTTATTAGTAATCATTATTTCATAGAAATCGAGTCCGACTCGAAACAATTTTACTAGTTCATTCCCAATTTTTTATCAGAAGATAAAA
Source organism: Idaea biselata (assembly GCA_958496205.1). NCBI lineage: Eukaryota > Metazoa > Arthropoda > Insecta > Lepidoptera > Geometridae > Idaea > Idaea biselata. Next base: position 24,886,608 of record OY292398.1, read on the forward strand.
AAAAACTCAGCCGGATTAATTTTTGATAAAAAAAAATATCTAACTAATTGTTTCTGATAAAATAATAGGTTTAAGGTTTGATATTGATATGAGACTCACCTACGTCAATATTCTTTGGCCTTGAAATAATGATGTGCATAATATAGAAATTCAAGATGTAGGTAAAGCTAGAGAAAGCCCAAATTTAAGTAATACCAGACGAGTTTAGTTTTATAAAGGGTTTCATGATACATAAGTCAAATATTATGGTAATTCTTTTAGTGTTTCAATTTAGTTGCTTACCAATAATGATTTACATTTATATTTAGAACAGATTTAATCCTGATTTGTTTTATTTCAGGCTCGCGAAGAAAATCTCACTCAGATCGTTTTTCACCAGAAAGTGGTATCAATTGACTTGGTAGATGTAGTGGATGTTGTTGACGACAGACCTGTACTACTAGCCTTTCCAACCCCTTTCACGACTGACAACTATTATGAGTTAATTAAAATAAATTTCCATGATGTTATTCCTGTTAATAGAACACTACGCATTACAATTCAATACAGAGGACAGATAAATGAAAACCCCATTGACAGAGGTTTCTATAAAGGATACTACCATGTAGGAACTGATGTCAGGTAAAATATATTTAATGTATTTACTTATTACTTTTCACTCGACAAATAATCACTTTATCTTAATTTTAACAATGTTATTTTCAATATTTGTAGAGAATATGCCACCACACAGTTCCAGCCATTCCATGCCAGAAAAGCCTTCCCTTGCTTTGATGAGCCTCAGTTCAAGTCTCCTTATGTCATTTCCATCACCAGAGACAGCAGCCTTAGCCAATCTTACTCCAACATGGATATCGCAGAGACAACGCAGTAAGTACCTAAATCTATAACTAATAAAATCATAATTATTGAATGATTGTTATTTTTACGTCAATATTGTCTAGTCTAAAGATTTCTAGATGGATTAAAATACACCAGAAAATAAACCCATATTTAGAACATTGACTTTAGAAACATATTTCAAACAAAGTATTTACCATCCACTATCTTGTATGTTTGTTATTTTTATAACTTAAAATGATTACAGACTTGGGAATCGAGTCACTGAAACGTTCTTCCCCACGCCCATCATCTCGGCGTACCTTGTCGCCTTCCACGTGAGTGACTTCGTTAGCACCAACTCCACTAGCCTCGATGCAAGACCATTCCTGATCATTTCGCGTCAAGGAGCAACCAACCAACATGACTATGCCGCTGAAATTGGTCTCAAAATCACCACCGAAATGGACGATTTCTTCGGAATTCAGTATCATGAAATGGGACAAGGCACTTTGATGAAAAACGATCATATTGCTCTTCCCGACTTTCCGTCAGGTGCTATGGAGAACTGGGGAATGGTCAATTACAGGTAATTATAATGATTAATCTCCGATATCATTTTTACCGTTTTTTATAACTTTAAGGAAATATTTCTTATGTTTTATTGCACAAGGCATTTTTATTAGAAATATTTTTACAAGGAGAAATGCATCATAAAAAATTCTTCCGTGACAGGATTTGAACCTGTGCTTCTCGCGTCCGGGAACCCACGTGACACGGTTAAATTAACGATTATGCACATTGTTCTTTTAGGGAGGCATACTTGTTATACGACCCTCAAAATACAAATCTTCTAAACAAGATCTTCATTGCCACTATTATGGCCCACGAACTCGCCCACAAATGGTTCGGCAACTTGGTTACCTGTTTCTGGTGGAGCAACTTGTGGCTAAATGAATCTTATGCTAGTTTCTTTGAATACTTCGGTGCTCATTGGGTGAGTATTATTTTTTAGACGTAGTTTTCTTACTTTGTTTTTACATAATATTAATTTATAGTTGTCAATAAGTAACAATATTATTTCATTTATCAAATTTACTAACCGAACGAGCGCAGTGTCTCTGCTTCAAGTCTGCCAAAAATTGCTTTCGTCTGTCAGTATGTTTGTATGAACGTTATTCTCTACAGGTTGTAATTCTTAACTGATCTTGATGAAACTTAGTATACAGGTTCTATGAATTTATCACTATCTTCGGAGAAATGCTTATTATGATCAAGTCAATTATTATTGCTCACAGAATTCCAATATAGTGAGCCCTAGTCATAAGGCTCGCTATATTGGAGTTATAAGGTACGGATTTATGGCGCACCAAGAACTACCTTTTAATCACAAACTCTGTAATGTGTAACAGAATCTTTCCACAAATACTCCACATTTTTTTTTTTAAATCTAGGCCTTTCTGTGGTCTAAAATGGTGGAAAGTAACAGACATAAATAAATAAATATTGCACGACGTTACACACAGCGCAATCTAGCCCCAAACAAAGCACTAGGCTTGTACTATGGGTATTGGGTACTAGACAACGGATATACTACATATTATACTTTTTTTTTGTAAATACATACATATGATACATAGAAAACACTGAATATCCCATGTCTTCGGCCCGTGGTGAGTCCTAGGACATGTTGGTTTCCTCACGATGTTTTTCCTTCACCGTAAGAGCGATGTTATTAGCGCACATACCTTTTTCTCATAGAAAAAGACATTGGTGCGCGTCGGTCTGGATTCGAACCCACGACTCTCAGAATGAAAGCCGGGGTATCTACCACTAGACCAACACCGCTCATCTTTTATTGTTTTGTTTAACAGGCCGATCCAGCCCTAGAGCTTGATGATCAGTTCGTCGCTGACTACGTATTCAGCGCACTCAATGGTGACGCCAGCTCCGGAATCCAGCCAATGAATTGGACGGCTGTTTCTGATCAAACTTCAATTTCGAATCATTTCGGTACACCGAGTTACGCTAAGGGTGCCTCTGTCCTTCGGATGTTGGAACACTTTGTTGGACCGAGAAACTTCAGAAACGCTTTGAGATACTACCTTAGAGATAAGTACGTGTTATACGGACGATTTATTTTAATATTATTTAAAAATTTAAACTATTTAGGTACCCAAAGTGTTAACTAATCTACACATTCTCTAAAATTACTTCTTGTCCTAGATAAACGACAAAAGCGGGAAAGCGACGATGTAACGCTGATTATGCTCACGCATGTCGTGATATTGACATGGGACAAAAATGCTAATTACAATAGTTGTGATATATGAATGTGTAATTTATTCACAGTGCATATGAAATTGGAACTCCTGAAAAAATGTATGACAGCTTCAGAAGGGCTGTGTCAGAAGATTTAGCGTTTACTAATGAATTTCCCAACATAGATATCGGAGATGTCTTTGACTCTTGGGTACAAAATGCTGGTGCTCCAGTAGTTACTGCGATTCTAAATCAAGCTACTGGCATCGTGGTTCTAACACAGGTTGGTTGTCACATTAATTTTTGAGTGCTTAATCTGGGCTCGTGTTGTTGGCCGTGCCTGTCCATGACACGGTGGGACCTTCCACTTACCACAGTTGTCGGGCGAAGCTTCTTCGTTATACCTTATACCAAGCACCTAGCAGGTGAGGTTGATTTAGGCTCTTAGTGGCCTCTAAACACACCCAGTGGGCACAATATACAGATCCATTTACACAACAACTTAGCGTTCGTCCATCAATTAATTTTCTATATTTTGTAGGAACGGTTCCAACTCACCCCAAATCCAGCAGCTCAGGTCTGGCAAATTCCAATTACCTGGACGCACAGTGGAAATCTGAATTTCAGTAGCACCAGACCCACACACGTTATGACGGCAGCTGCATCTTCCATCGAAAGCGTTGCTGGAGATCACTTTGTTATTCTGAATATTGGTCATTCAGGTCTGTAAAAAAATAATAAGGCTTGAAAAAAAATGTTCCTTACTTATAATCATATCCATTTCCATATAATTTACTAAGGCAGGCTTGAACCAGGCTCGGTTTAAAAATTAACTAGCAAGGTGGCTAACAAGGTGTTATTTGCATATACCGTTTAACAAACTATTAGCATTTTACAAGGAACTCCGACTGGTGCAAGTTGGACAAAATAATAAAAGTTTAAATCTTTTCTAAGGTTTGTACCGTGTGAACTACAATCCTGAAAACTGGCAAAGGATCGCCACATACCTTCGTAGCAACAACAGGGAAAGAATTCACAAGCACAATAGAGCTCAGGTAAACATTGTTCTAAGGTTTAACTCATATTGGCAGATTACATAACGTAAAATGTGGGTATAGATAAAATTAAGCTCTTTATTTATGCAATTTTGCGGATTATCTGCTGATCATTGTTTTGATTGTTTTATAAAGTACTATGTAATCAAGCAAATAATTGTTCGTCTTTATTCCAGATTGTCAACGATGCTCTGTTCTTCCTCCGAAGCGGTAGATTGCAAGCCGATACTGTATTTGACATAATTTCATTCCTCGCTGACGAAACCGACTACTACGTCTGGGTTCCCGCAGTCAGCCAGTTGGATTGGGTCCTCAGACGTTTCGAGCACATGGAGGTTACAGCTCATAGAGCTTTTACTGTAAGTACAGCAAAGTAACCGTTACTTAAACGATTTTTAGCAGGAAAATACTCCATTAATAATGAGGCTTAGAGGCTTTCACATCGGCTTTCATTCTTAGTCGTAGGATGGTTGTGAGTTACAAATTTGTTCCTTGTAATTTTCAGAACACGTGATTTTTGATAAACTTCTTTATCTAATCGACCACCATCTAAATTAACGATAGTAATTTGAAACCTTGTTCAGAGAATTTATACGTAGGTAGGTATACTGTTAATTTAATACGATCAATTGTTGATAAATATTATTTCTAAATATATTATTTTCAAGGAAAAAAAGATTTATCCGCCTTAGCACAAACTCTGATGATAAATAAAGTATTGACAACCCCTCTAATTTCTAAAACTTTTAATCTCATTTTTTTTATATTTATAATTTTTTTTCAACTAAGATTTTTTATTTTTTTTGTAGATTTTTTTTTTGTAGGTAGATTAGTAGATTTTTTTTTTTAAAACTAGATATAGAATAAGCTATGTCTTGGTTACAAGATTCAGATTAATGTAGTCTTTGCCGGATAACATTAATCTTAATTAGCCGCCTTTTCGAAATCTGAAAACTTGAAAATATATGAAATATTTTAACTTTTTCAGCAATACATTTTATCCCAAGCGGATACCGTGATCCGCAACCTCGGCTACAACGAGCTCGAAACTGACTCCACGTCAAGAATCCTAAACCGCATGCAGATTATGAACATGGCTTGCAATCTTGGTCATTCAGGCTGCATTGCAGACAGCCTTCAAAAGTGGAGGGCTCACAGGGAAAACGTTGAAGAGTTGTAAGCTTCTAGTACCTATATTTGATATTTTATTTGCCTCTATAAGACTGCAGTATATTACTTCCTAAAACCCCTCTAATACCTTTTTCCTGTAATTAATTTCTTAAGTTCAAATCATTTTACACGTGATACCTCAAATAACATCGTCACTATATATTAACGACTACACAACAGCCTCTTTCTTCTTATATGAAATTTGTAGTTTTAATTAAACAACTAATTCAAGGTTGTACAAAAACGAATTTTCTTTGATTTGGTGTAGGTGAGCAACATCATATAATTTTTCTTTTTTTTCTCCAGAGTCCCTGTAAATCTACGCCGCTACGTGTACTGCGTCGGTCTTCGTGAAGGAGATAGTTCAGATTACCAATTCTTATTCGCAAAGTACAACTCATCAGAAAACACCGCTGACATGGTTGTCATACTGCGTGCTCTTGCGTGCACTAAAGATGAAGACTCTTTGAACCAGTAAGTTTTTGTAATCTATATCTATCCAATGCTTTGACCTGGCCGACTGATGGATCAACAGAGAACCTAAACCGGTGATAGTAGAATTTTGGGGTGTTGAACAGGCAAAGAAACAAATTAATTAACCCTGTTAATCTTTGGTAACGTTAGCGTCTACGTACAACATTATACACATGTAACAATTTACGGCATAATATATACTAAAGCTCCGTTGTGGGAATTTTAAATATTTGGTGATTCTAAAATATTCTTATAATTCCGATAATTTGAGCCATTCTTATATATGAAATTATGATAAAATAATGATAATAGCTGTGTTTCACCGCGTTTGTTGGTTAAAGATTTTTTTGAAATTTGACCAGTAGGTTTGAAACGTTAGAAACAAAAAAAATCTTTCTTGTTTGTAATATTAGTATAGATATGAAAATATATACTTACTATGCAATGAATGATGTAGATTGTTGGAATATGTACTTCTTTTGGGTTTAGTAACAAATAACAATAATTTTATTCCAGCTATCTTCGAGAATCAATGTATAACGACAAAATCAGGATCCACGACAAAACCAACGCCTTCTCGTTCGCTTTGCAAGGAAACTACGAGAACCGCAAGATTGTTTACAACTTCTTGTATCAGAACTTTGCCGAAATTAGAAACACTTACGGTGGAGCAGCTCGACTTACCATTGCCATCAATGCTGTTGCTGCACATTTGACCGATTTTACTGATCTTCAAGCGGTATGTTAAGAGGAGTATATACGCCAACGACCTTGAAACTGAAAATCCCTGTCGGGCTCATCGAAAATTGTTGATTATTTCATGACGGAATGTCGTAGAACTTTTTTTTGTGTACAGATTGTAGGCGACATTGTTTCCGATATTTTGGTGTAGTTTTAAGACAAGAACCTCCTATTGGTGCAAAGCCTATCCAAATTTTAGACAAAAAATGTCAGATTTGGCTAAAATGTCGATAGGCTTCAATACGTTTAGACATATTTGTATGGAAACTGCACTAAAATATCGGAAACAATGTCGCCTACAATCTGTACACAAAAAAAAGTTCTACGACATTCCGTCATGAAATAATCAACAATTTTCGATGCGCCCGACATTGATTTTCAGTTTTTCAGAATAGGGCCCTTAAACATAAGTTTCAATCTTAATTAATATTAAGATTGAAACTTATGTTATTTATCAAACTATTTTCGATTTTCGACATCCTGTTATTTGGGTCTGCGCAGTAGGTAAGTCCCGTCCGGGGAAGTCATCATTGACCATACCTTCTGCAAATAGATATGGCAAAGATTATCCGCCACTGCTTCGCGAGAACTTAAGGTTTAAGAACTTAAGATTAACTTAAGTTTCCCTTAGATCCCGTAGTCGCCTTTTACGACACCCACAGGAAGAGATGGGGTAACCCTATTTTATGCCGGGGCTGCACAGTATCCTAATTACTAAATAAGTAACACTTAATATTTCTTTATTTTACAGTTCCAAACTTGGGCTTTCGCAAACCAAGGGGCATTGGGTGAATCTTTCTCTGCTGCTCAAAACGTTATAAATACTGCAAGAAACAACCTGCAGTGGGGAAGTTCTAATGCTGAAAACATTTTCGAAAATGTCTTCAACTCTGCCGTTACAACTTCGGCACCTTTTGCTTTGCTCCTCGTGGCAATTGTAGCACATTTTCTTAAATAATATTTAGGTGTAGATGACAAGAAGCGTTAGATAGTCCTGTAATTAATACTACAATTTTAGTCATTACTTAACAGTTGTATAAATTGTTTACCTTGTTTAGACGTAGTAGGTATACCCACCTAATGGCATTATTATACTTGTTGTCAAAAATGTAAGTAAATAGGTGTAAAGTAATGTTGTTAATATTTTGTTTTTAAATATTATTGTTAGAATAAGTAATTTATTTTTACAGCATTATGTTGTGGCCTTTAACATCCAGTTTTTATATCACTTTTTCTGTAATAAATTGTTTTTAAGATAATGTTTACGTTGTTCTGTTATTTAATTTTTAGTATTTGAAATAGAGTTTGATCACTGACCTCACTCACTAAATTGTACCTAACGGTTGATGTGGGCTAAGATGTAGTTCGCTCGCGCAAAAAGTTCTTGTACCAACTAATTGATACTTTAGAACTACCTACACATACACGTATACCATACCTACACTACATATGTACGAAAGCCCCACAAGAAAACTAAACAATCGCAATTTTTCAAAAAACATATTTCATAATTACTTACTAGTAATGACTCAAGTAATAACTTGTGAGATGATTGCGGGGTGAACGGTAGTTCGCCCCTCCCCCCAAGCACAGGTTCCGGATGTTCCCAAACTACGATCTTCACGAACACGCTATCTTTCAACTTCTCTTGTCTTCGATTCTGGGGCCAATACGGTTCCAATGAATCACGAGGTCCCACTACTGCGCCAGTAACGGGCTATTTTGGTACAATTAGCTATTTAAAAGGTGCAGCTTTCTGAAGAATGACTGCCGATATCATGTAAATACAAAATAAGTTGACGTTAAATAGAGATTGCTTTTTGTAAATCTTCAGGCGTAAATCGGTTGAATTGCTAAGAACAAGGTACAACAACAAAATTAAATTGTGATATGGGCAATGTGTATTACATACAATCAATGCAATCTGATCAATATTTTCAATTTCCTAGAATGATTTTAATACTCTATCGGCCGAATACTGAAACGGTACTCAAAAGAGGGCAAGAGGCAATGAATTTAGTACCTGCTAAATAATTTAAGTAGTCCTTAAATTTTAAGTGGCATGCCTGTATTCGGCCGTTAGTGCTATATATAGGTATAGGTATCTAATTTCAATTTCAGATTTTTCTATAATTTAGCCGGTTGGAGCCTTCCTCTCAAATATAGTTATAAGAAGGTAAAGCTATAGCAGAATAAAGCAGATAACTCCTTGATCCGTTACGAAGGTTTTGACTTTAATAAATAATAATAAATAAATCCTGTGAACAACACACAGCGCCATCTAGCCCCATGGTAAGCGACTAAGCTTGTGTTACGGTGACTAGACAGCGGATATAATACTTATATTTATTTATCTTTTGTAAAGACATACATTTTATACATAGAGGAACACCCAGACCAGACACAAATATTTTTTTTTTAAGCATAAATACTTGCACCCGGCGGGAATCGAACCCGCAACCTTCTGCATTGCAGTCGGGCATTCGCACGACGCGCCACAGAGGTCGTCAAACTCGACTTTGATGAATATTATCGTATGGGTAAAAGAAGAACTTTCACTTTTTTATATCTATTGTTTGTTAACATAAGAAGTAATCTCTACAGATATCTTCTCCTTATTACATTGACGAAAGAAGTAAGGGTGACCGATAATTTGTGTGGTAAAAATCATTTGCTCGAGCTCCGCCGTGCTTTGGAAGGCACGTTAAGCAGTTGGTTCCGGTTGTTATCTCAGATAGCAGTCGTTAGGTCAAGTTAGAGGCCTTAGGGCGAACTGAGTCACACCACCACCGGTAGAAGTAACATGGCTTGGGGACTGGGGTACAAAAATGCAGATATGATTCACGCGACACGGACGGTGCTAGCGCCGTATTGTTATTAAAGTGACGCTAGCAGCTAGCGTCACTTTAATAACAATACTAGCACACTTTTGGATATTGTTTTATAAGTTTACAAAATACATATTATACACATAATATGCTCGTTTTATTTTAATCAAACTTTGTAAAGGATTCCTATTCCGTGGGAAAATAAACGATAATCTAATATGAATCTAATAAACACCACTAAAATATACACATTTATGTCTATACGATACGTTCTGCAGCAACGATGCCACGTAGGTACCCAGCCAGACAAATGTTCAGATGTCAAATTTATGAAATCTGTCTACCCAAACTAAATACTACGAAGGTATATACTATAATATCCACTAAGACCTTAAACGTAACAGTGAGTCAGGTCATGGATGAAATAATTTGTATCAGTCAATTTAATCATTAAAGATAAAAATGTCTAGATATCTAACGAGTTTCAATTGTTTTTTTGGCAATTCAGGCTGTTAATAAAATAATCTTAGGATTAATAAAATTGTACAAGGTAACGATTTTATAGTTACCAAATGACAAAACTTATATGTTTATAGGTACATATAGGTAATATCTGTGTATCGAAGTAGGTATGGTCACTAAATTTCAGATCTTATTATTGTGATTTTTCATGTACATATCACAGTCGATCCAAAACAATAGTTGTTGCAATAGATACAAGTATGTTTTAATAACATCTTTATAATAAACAAATAAAACACAATCGAGATTCAAAAGCTACCGAGCTTTAACCAAAACTTTAAAGATATATCAATATGCTTTCTCTAGAGTTTGAATTCACTAACGAATGTCTCAAATATAGGTACTTTTACTATGATATCACTCTTCTACAATGACTCTTAGGAGAATTTAGTTCCTATTCCCTTATCAATAACCTAAGCGATAAAATTAAAGTATTGGTATTTAAATAAATTATTATATTATCTAAGTGATTAGGTATTTATCGAAAATAATAATCTTTTATCTTCTTTTTAATCCTGATAAAAGTATGTACGGCACATTGAATAAATTTATTGTTGAAGTGACTAGCTTCCACTTTGGGGTTTTAGTCCTCATGACGTAGCGAGGAGAAAAGGTACGTTTTATTAAATTCATGTTTAAAAATTTAATTTCAACAAATTTTAAGATAACCTACAAATCATGATTTCTTAGATAAGTTAATTTAGTCTAAATAATTAAATTAACGAATATTATTAAATTATTCCCGTTTTTTAATTAGAATTGTGTGCATGTTTTATCATGGTACCGTTAAATATTATTAACATTTCTTTGTCAAACCGATGGTTGTGCTGAGCTAAACCGTTATCAAAATGTCGATAGTTATTATTAGTATCATGCAGATTGCGTGCACATAAACAATGTGCTTCATTAGATCGGTTATCTGTGTGTATCTTCCTCAATAAATATGCCAGTATCATTTCAAAAGTACGTAAATCTGATATGAAAGCCATAACTCCCATCGACATATTTCAGCAACATGTCGAACTTGGTGAAGCTAGTCATATTCTCTGGACTCCTTAGTCTAGTTGCCGCTGATTTTCCTTTGGACTCTGTGGACAGTGCCAACAGAGACACAACTAGAGATGAAACAATATTCCGTCTCCCAGAAAATGTATGGCCAATTCACGCAATCGTAGAGATTACACCTTACTTAGAAGATGCTCCATCACCGAACAGACAGTGGAGTTTTGACGGGAAAGTTATCCATACATTTGAGGTAAGTTTAGAAATAATCAAAATAAGTATAGGTGTAAACAAAAAAGGTAGATAAAGCAAAACTAGAATAATTTAAGAAAACATAGAATTTTGTTTGAAACATATGGTTATAATCTAAATATGTGTAGCAGAATAAGACATTAAATTTGAATGCATTTATTAGGTTCTCACAGATAACGTAAATTCCGTGGTGTTGCAAGATAATGTCCGATCTATTGAATCCTACGCACTTGAAAATGTAGCAACAGGATCAGCAATAACTGTAGCAGGAATTGAGAGACTCACAGACTATCATCTGCTAAAGATAAATCTCCCTGAAGGTCAAGTTCTACCGCAGGGGCAACAGTTTAGACTGACTCTTGAGTATATCGGAAATATAAATGAGACTCCGTTGCAAAGAGGAGTTTTTAGAGGAAAGTACATTGACGATGATGGAAATACCAGGTAAGTTTGCTTATACAATTAAAGAGTACTATACTATGAATGAATTCAATGGGAGATTTTTTATGAGTATTGTAATCTCTACTTTTATTAAAAAAAAAGTATTAATAATATGCTATGATTGAAGTTTCAGTATCCCTTACTTAGAGCAAAATTTCGATTACCTACTATCCGTCTTTTTTATTTTAGGTGGTACATTGCTACACACTTGCAGCCAGTCAACTCAAGGCAGGCTTTCCCTTGTTGGGATGAACCTGGTTTCAAGTCTACCTTTGACATTATCATCAATAGACCAGAGAGCTTCACTGATACATATTCTAACATGCCTTTAGTTGAACCTCCGAATGCGTAAGTTTAAACATTAGAATACGTTGCGATTTTAACAAGTAGGTAAAGAACAACAATTTAAATGAAATAATTAATATCTTCCAAAGGACTTTTTATGATTAAATGAAGTTTTCATGAAAAGTCCCTTAGTCAATTCTTTAGATTTTGATATATTTTTATTGATAAGATTAGAATAGGAACTTGATCACTATCAATACAAATTATAATTGCATATTAGGAAATGGATAGGTTTTGGTAGATATCCCGACTTTCATTCCGAGAGTCGTGAGTTGGAATTCCGGCCGACCGCGTGAGCTAATAACATCGCTCTTACGGTGAAGGAAAACATCATCGTGCCGAAACCGACATGTCCACACAAGACATGAGTCATTCGCCAATCCAGAGTAGGCTTCCGTGGCGTCTTACTGTCTAACCCCCAAGGGGGAGGCCCTTGCTTTATAGAAGGACAAATTAACGGGCTAACAAAAAAAAAATACAAATAATCATAATATAACAATTGCAACGGAATTTTCGCATTTATTTTATTTTATTATAGGTACCTAAGATCACGAATAGCAGCAATTAATTTATTTTTGCAGTGCCGTTGGAGGCCGTGTTAAAGAAGTTTTCCAAACTACACCTATAATGTCAGCTTACTTAGTGACGTTCCATATTAGTGAAGAATTCAAAGTAATCGCCAATAACAACGATACTGCAAGACCCTATCGTATTCTTGCACGACCTAATGCAGAGGGACAAGGAGATTATGCTCTTGAAGTCGGACCTCCTTTGACCACTTGGCTGGAGGAGTATCTTAGCGTTCCCTACTACACAATGGAGACTAATATAAAGAATGACCAGATCGCTTCTCCTTATTGGGCTTCAGGTGCCACTGAGAACTGGGGACTGGTGACCTATAGGTAAGTTTGGAACGATTTTGATACACACAGGTATTATGAGAAACACCATTGTAGAGAGGCGTAAGCTTTTTCATGTGGTGCCACATGCAAAAGTAAATTAATGGTTGGGTGAAATTATACGTTTAATGTAAGTATTTGTATTATCCAGGGAATTGCGTCTATTATACGAAGAAGGAGAAACTAACGCTCTCGACAAAATGTACATTGGTACCATCACAGCACACGAACTTGCTCACAAATGGTTTGGAAACTACGTCACTGCCCGTTGGTGGAACAATGTCTGGATTAACGAAGGTTTCGCTAGCTACTTCGAATATTTTGCCATGGATGGTGTAAGTATCATTAAGAAATCTTTATTTTTCTATGGCTTACTATGTTTATATTTATGATATAATTTGATACTTCATCGTAATATCTTTTTTTAAACAAAATTTAAATATTTTATTGTTGTTGCTCTCAAAAGGATCAGAAAACAGCAGGTATTTACTAATAGTTATTTATTAATGAAATGAAATCATGAAATTAAAATACCAATGAAATATATGACTGTTTTCCAGGTTTATAAGGACATGGAACTCGAAGATCAGTTCAACATCATGTACATGCAAAGCGCTTTAAATGCCGACCAAGCCGCTGGAACTAGAGCTCTGGAGCATACTGTCAACTCCCCGGCTCAAGTTACTGGACATTTTAGTGGAATTAGCTACTCCAAGGGAGCTTCGCTGTTGCTTATGTTGAAGCATTTCATCTCAGAGGACCGGTTTAAGGCTGCTTTGAATAATTTCTTGGATAACAGGTAACTTTCCGATTTGTAGGTCTTTGATTGATTGATTAATGCTTTATTGTACCAATAATACAAGACAAAATAAAATAAATTAAATAAAAATGTACAAAAGAAACAGAAAGATAATATATTAAAATTACAAAAATAAGACAGAAAAATTCAGATTTGACACATTTTTGTCACAAATCTCGGTCTTTCGATATATCGATATCCATACATTGAGTGGTCTTCTACTATCGATACTATGTTACATAGATTATTATAAATACATGTCGGGGCGAGGGTTGGCCCACTCGCCCGCTCGGGGCCAACCCTCGCCCTGAAGGCCAGGCTCAAGAGGACGAAGGGATACCAACACCGGAGATACAGAACTGGATGTCATCCATTGAGCAGTACCTAAACGAAGTGTGCACCATCGCATCAGAAGGAAAATTAAACAGCGACCAGAAATTGCGAATTAGTACACTATGTCGAAGAGTGGGTCACGGTACATCGCAGATGGCTGTGCAATACCAGGCGCTCAAATCGCAAGTTATTAAAGTACACTCCACTAATAAAGTTCTCAAACGCCAATTTGACCAATCCGAGCGGCTTCAAGACCTCAAGCAGACCATCGAAGAGTCGTCGAAACCGTCTACAGGGACTTCCTTTGCAGACATGGTTAAAAAGGGTGCCAATAATTACATCCAGCCGATAAATTTAAGTTCAGTGGCTATTTATCCCAATGACAAATTGCAAACAAGCGAGGAGACGAAATCTCTTGTGCAAAAAATCATCTGCCCAGAGAAAATGAAGCTGCACGTAAGAGGTGTACGCAAGACAAAGAACGGAGGCGTTATCATAAGTACAGACACTAAAGACGACGCCGAGAAATTAAAAAAATCAGTGCAGTTAACAGACTCCGGCCTCACGATCGACGAACCTCATAAGCGTAAACCTAGAGTGGTAGTTATTGGAGTGCCCACATCAATGCCGGAAAATGAAGTTTTCGCCTGTCTATACCATCAAAATTTAGCCGAGACACTTCAAGATACCTGCAGTCTCGAATCGTTTTTGAACTTAGTTAAGTTGAGCCATAAATCTGGCAAAAGGAATGCCGAGACATGTAATTATGTCATTGAAGTGTCTGCCACTATACGCAAAGCCCTAATAACTAATGATAGAGTCTTCATTAATTGGTCATCTTGTCCTGTGAGAGACTTTACTCTGGTCACAAGATGTTACAAGTGTCAGCAGTATGGTCACGCAGCCAAGTCATGTCGTGAGGTGGCCTACACTTGCGGCCACTGTGGCAATTTAGGCCACTCAACAAAGGAATGCCAGACTACAACAGAGGCAAGATGCGCTACCTGCTTGCGCTTTAAAAAGCCATGTGAACATAGCACAGGAGCTATTGACTGTCCCGCGAAAATAATTGCAGAAAGAAGGTACATCAATTCTATCGATTTTTTTTTTTTTTTTTTTTTTTTTTTTTTTAATAATTTTATAAAATACTTAAAAAAACAAAATGCAGGCCGTAAATCTCGAGGATTTGTCTGGCGTGCTGATTATGGTGGCACTTCACGATAATAATAAAAAAAATAAAGGTTCTCTCTTTTTAGGTATATTATACATTAGTATGAATCAACTGGGTGTTAATCTAGGTCAAAGTCAATATTGCTGAGACTATTTTGTTGAGTTTTAAAAGTGCAAATGTATTAGGTTTAGGTATTTAGAATTTCAGGTTAATAGGTCATGTTATGATCGGTTATTGTAAACCTAATAGTAATTGATGGTGAACTAGTTTTTTTACTCTAATTTACTAATTTTACTTTAATTTATATATTTTCTCCAATGTTTACCTTTACTTAGACATATCAATAGTATTTAGTAAGTTTCAATTTGTTTCTAATTATAAGTGATAATTTTAGTTTCTATTGTCTGCCATTCTCGCCTGAGATACAGGATTTTCCTAGTTCAGGCATTTGTGTAATTTAGATTTAAATCAAAATTTGACTTAAGTTATTTTGTACACATTAATTTGGAAATAAATGTATTTATTTATGTATTTATGTCAGTGTACCGGTCTCTGCAGTGTTTATGATCACCATAAATGCTTGTTTCTAGTTCTGGGTATTTTCTATATGTATCAAATTTAGAATAAGTATGTGTATTTACAAAAAAAAGTTTTATGTGTGGAACATTATTAGACAAATTATACTTTACTCTACCTTTAATCTATAGTATGTAGTAAATTAGTTGACTAGTCCCTACTCTTAGTACAAGCCTAGTTGCTTAATCTGGGACTAAATAGCGTTGTGTACAACGTATTTAGTTATGTGTTAAATATACTAACGTAAGAAAACTCTTGTTTGCAATTAGCAATTGGTAGATACGTGAAGTTTCAATCTTTAAAGTACAACCCGGTTTGTTTTAGAAAATACGATTACGCAAATCCGGAACATCTTTACGAAGCTTTTGCCAAAGCAATGACTGACGCCCCTACCCCAGCCCTGCCTGACAGTACTGACATCACTAACTTCATGACACCCTGGGTATTACAGGCTGGATCTCCTATTATAACAGTTGATGTTAACCACGACACTGGAGTAATGAAAATAGAACAGGTAAATTCAATAAATGAGAAATATCATACAATAACAAGACATTTGAATTATAAAAAGTATCCAAGTTAAGTCCCGATATTTTCTTTGTTTCTTATTATTATGAAAAATACACATACAAATGTAGGCATATAAAATATTTTCATAATGACAGTTATATTTTGTACTAAATAATGTGGCCAACAGAAGATTAATTTATTTAAATACCACTAATTATACAAATAAAATTCATCTCTCAGGAACGATTCTTCGTCAGCACCACTGCCACACCAACTAATCAATTATGGCCCATACCCTTGACGTATACAACTGGAAGCAATCCAAATTGGGAAAATCTAACTCCCGAACATGTCATGACCGGCGAAGACTACGAGATCACAAAGGCACCTGGACATGAATGGGTCATATTCAATGTTCAACAGAAGGGTAAAGTAGCTTATTATAATCTTGAATATAGTATTTTATTAATTATATTTAGGTAAAAATATATTATTAATTAAAAATGAATAACGTTTAACAGGTATTTATAGAGTAAATTATGATGACCATAACTGGGAAATGCTTGCTTCCGCTCTCAGCGCGAACCACAGTGCCATTCATCATTTGAACAGGGCTCAGGTAAGTTCCAAGTTTTTCAATAGTTTTAGTTATTTCGATGCAATGTACATGCATTTTACAAACCAACGCTCTTTCTTTTCGACAACATGAAGAACATACTCTCCAAAATTCATATCCCTAAGCCGGTTGGTCCCTGCATAGTTCAGTCAGTCAAGTCAGTTAATCAGTCTGGACTTTAAATTTTATATGCATGGATTTAATTGAGGAGATTTTTCAATAATACCATTACACCATAATATTGTCTTAAATTGATTTGTGTTTTCAGATCGTCGATGACGTCTTTGCTTTGATGCGCTCTGAGAAACTGTCTTACGAACTTGGTTTCCAAGTCTTGGACTTTTTGAAGAAAGATACCAGTTACTACTCATGGTACCCAGCCATTAGCGGTTTTACGTGGATAAGGAACAGATTCCTGCATATGCCTGATGTTTTAGAAGAGTTTGACGTAAGTTAAAATTTCTTAACTATACGTAGCTAGCGAAAGCTAGGCTACGTTGTTATACAGGGTGTTTGATGGAGGGTTAGACAAACTTGGTGGGCGTGTAGCTGGACCTATTTGTAAAATACAATTTGAAGGAAAAAACTCTAACTCTTCACATTTTTTTTAAAGATTATTTTTGTGATTTTTTTTTTCTTAAATTTTACCTCTTTAATCTTACAACTTTAATTTGAACATGTTTTCGCTTAAACTTTTTATTCGATTTTGGTCCCAGATGTATTCTTTATCTATCGAAGGCATTGTTAATCCAAAATAATTAGTTATGGGCTCTCAAAGTTAAGAAAATAAAAAAATGTTGCCAGAAAGGTCAACTAAACATCATTCTAAAAAAAAAACGAATAGTGATCGAGGAGTTCAGATACTCTTAAAAACTGCTCTTGACATCCCTTATTACAACGGTGTATTCCATGTATCATAAAAATCTACCAACTTGTCAAAAATAAGGCTTATGGGGAAAATGGAGTGAAAATTCAAAGGAAAAAATACACATTTTTTTTTCCTACACAGTGAGAGAGTTCATAGACAACGCGTTCCCAACTAGAGAGTTCACAAACTCGTGGATTAGATGACTTAGCCCCGTTTAATGGGCTCCACCTGTCGCGCACATTATGTATTGGAACAATGGTAGATGTTTTTGAACAAAATTCGTAATTAAACAAAATTGAAATGTGTATTTTTTCCTTTGAATTTTCACTCCATTTTCCCCATAATCCTTATTTTTGACAAGTTGGTAGATTTTTATGATACATGGAATACACTGTTGTAATAAGGGATGTCAAGAGCAGTTTTTAAGAGTATTTGAACTCCTCGATCACTATTAGTTTTTTTTTTAGAATGATGTTTAGTTGACCTTTCGGGCAACATTTTTTTATTTTCTTAACTTTGAGAGCCCATAACTAATTATTTCGTCATTATTTTGGATTAACAATGCCTTCGATAGATCAAGGATACATCTGGGACCAAAATCGAATAAAAAGTTTAAGCGAAAACATGTTCAAAAAAAAGTTGTAAGGGTAAAGAGGTAAAATTTGGGAAAAAAATAAAAAATCACAAAAATAATCTTTAAAAAAAATGTGAAGAGTTAGGGTCTTTTCCTTCAAATTGTATTTTACAAATAGGTCCAGCTACACGCCCACCAAGTTTGTCTAACCCTCCACCAAACACCCTGTATATTACTTATTAAAACAAAATTATGACGAAATATACGATTAAATAACTCTCTCGCAGCCGGGTAAAACGAAACCTGAAATAAGTCCTTTTTTGTCCCTATCAAACCCGCAATCTGATCAGTGAGATTCGAGTGTTTGTCTACTACGCCACAGTGGTTATGCCTACCAAAAGCGATTACTTAAGTACTTTGAATTAGATAGGTTGGTTTATATGGTTTCTGTATTATTTTATCACATAAAACCAGATAAGATTGTAAGTACATGTGATAAAAGTATAACTGTGATGCAATGTGTACCATAGAGATATGTATTGGCATTTATAAGTAGTTATTTGGCAAGCGAATAGCAGATAACATTATATTGATCTTGATTTTGTAACAAAAAAGGTAACAAATAGGTACCTACAAAAACCATAGATGATGTGAAACTTAATCTAAAAAAAAAATACTTGGTCTCTTGAGAAAACCACGTGAAGTTCATTGACGATTATGAAACTCTCAAAAACTTAGGATTTTTTTTCTTACACAACCTTGCCATGGGCTTAGATAATTAACACATTTAGGTAACCGAATAACCGACGGCGAGTATACTATTTTAAAACATTTCAGGTGTAAACTCGCCGTTTTGGCGAGATTTTATGGTAGCAAGTTCCCCAATAACCCTAGATTTTTAGTTTTCTTCGCTTCGTTTGCACCGGCCAGAGTTAGATACAACTTTGACACAATATAAGCAAATCAATAACACTAAATTATGTTGTCTGGTCACCGTGACACTAACTTAGTAGCTTACCATGGGGCTCGATGGCGCTGTGTGATGTTCACAGAATTTATTTATTTTGTGGAGTCGAGGAATCAAAGCTTTAACCAAGCCTGGCACAATAGAGTCCTAGCTAAATCCATAAAAGTTACATAAGAATTATTATTTTAGGAAGTAATTCACGAGTTTCTCGACGCTGTTGTCACCGAGCTGACTTATGATGTCGTTCCCCAAGAACCACTGACCACCACCCTGAACAGATTCTTCGTGCTAGCCTTCGCGTGCAATGTCGGACATTCTGGCTGCATTGAAAATGCTGTTGCAAGATTTGCAGGATTCAGAACCGGTAGCACCCCGTAAGTATTTTTGCAAGAGTTTTATATAAAAGAAGTCGGTTAAGAATGACGATTGATTGAAGAGGATGTTTTTCCTACTAATATTATAAAGATTAAAGTTGTATGGAATGTGTTTGTTGTTCCTTCAAGCAAAAACCGCTGAACCTTTTGCGATGAAACTCGGTATGTAGATAGCTGGAGACGTGGAGTACCTAACACATTTCATTCCGATATTCCCACGGAATCGAGACTAACGCGGGTAAAACCGCTGGGCGCTGGTAGTTCGATATAAAATTGTTTCAAGCTTATCTTTATAAATTTGAGTTTGGATGTTCACGATTTGCAATTATTATTTTGATAAATGGTAATATTATCAGCAACTTGCAATCGGTAATTTAATTCAGCTTTCTCAATTTTTCAGTTTTTGAACTAACAGTTTGTCAACTAAGCCCCTTACTTATAAACAATGAGTATCTTTATGTAACGTTTGTCTTTTACTGTGTGACATGAAGTTTCATAGTTAACAGACAGAGACAAACGTTACATAAACTTAGTCATCGTTTATAAGTAAGGAGGTGAAATTTTCATGAACTTAGGTATGAGCTTTTTCATACACGCTATAAGTAACCTAGATATAAATAGCTAAATATAATGCCTTTTAAAGGTAAATGTAGCGTGACCAAAGCTATTGAACATGCGAAAGATAAGTTATTACCTCATCATGTAAAGTAAACGTCTCAATAAAGATAGAGGAAATTGACCAAGCCTTTACTTGTACTTTGTTCAATCAATTGCATGCTATACTCCTATAGCTTTATGTGCATGTTTTCACAGGAAATCCTGACAAAGACTTTTGATCACGCTGACCAACAAAACTGAGCGCAAATGTACCCAAATTAATTTTTAAAAATCTATTTGATTCTATTATAAAAGTCTAGTAAAAAACCCGACAATTCGCCATCATAATGCAATAAAATAATTAAAATTAAAAATCCAAAAATAAGTCCCTAGGTAGGACTAGGGACTTATTTGCTGCAGCTAAAAGGCTGACTACATTGCCTTTTTAAATAGCAATACCTATTCGTTGGCCAAACTAAACAAAATTCGTTGGCCAAACTAAACAAAATTTTGAAAATTTTAAAAAATGCATAAAAAAAGCATCGGTTCTCCACTGGCCTGTCTCGATTGCAAACGGCAGAAATTTGTATTCATCGCCAATGGAAGACTAAAAATACTTTACGAAATCGAAAATTGAACTCTATTTAAAACTATGTCTATAGATGTTCCAATTTCTTCTTTGTGATACTGAACCCATAAATGCTAATGTCTGTTATGCTTGATGCACGCGCAATTTTGTCATAAATCAATAACGTTAATCCACCTACGAAACTATAAAATGCAAAGCTACGTGGGATCTTTAAATAAAATGTTATATACAACGGCTAATTCATTTTAGATATTTATTGCTTAATTGAGCCATTATTATAACATGCTGCGCTTCGTGGTTTCACTCGTATAATGGAATTCACAAAGCGGTAATTTCCGAGTCAATCCATTGAGTGCCTCTTTCACGATCCTCAAGTAAAATCCCATTTAACTTTTGGACGCGTCTCACGATTCTTAAGGGCCCTATTCTGAAAAACTGAAAATCCATGTCGGGCGCATCGAAAATTGTTGATTATTTCATGACGGAATGTCGTAGAACTTTTTTTTGTGTACAGATTGTAGGCGACATTGTTTCCGATATTTTAGTGTAGTTTCCATACAAATATGTCTAAACGTATTGAAGCCTATCGACATTTTAGCCAAATCAGACATTTTTTGTCTAAAATTTGGATAGGCTTTGCACCAATAGGAGGTTCTTGTCTTAAAACTACACCAAAATGTAGGAAACAATGTCACCTACAATCTGTGCACAAAAAAAAATTCTACGACATTCCGTCATGAAATAATCAACAATTTTCGATGAGCCCGACAGGGATTTTCAGTTTCAAGGTCCTTGGCGTATATACTCCTCTTAAGTTACACTACTCATTTGTGAGTACCTCTGTGATGCTGGTTTTTACCTACCTACTTGCCAATTAACGTTACTTGATTACTTTACGTTACTTGAATAATAAGTACTTAAATTAACTAAATAATAATAATGTCTAGTGCACTGAAAACTAAATGAAATCTCAAACGAAATTAAATCTATAAAAAGTAAACACAATAAATATTAATTAACTATAACTCCATTACGGACCGAAAGTGGCAATTATGCTGCCTGCATTTCCCCGCTGAATGGCCAATTGTTATAATTAAGTTGACAAGACTTATATTAGTTAATAATGCTTTTCTGAAAAAATGCTTTCAAAAACTTGGCGTGGCGTAGCGGCTATCTCGCTGGAACGGAATACCAGTACTCGCGGGTTCGAGTCCCGCCGGGTACTAGAGTTTTTGAAAGCATTTTTTTCAAAAAAGCATTATATTACCTAGTGTGGTAATCACTAAGAAATAATGTTTAGATTATTGAACATTTCTGATCATTAATCAATTTTATTACTTATGGCACAAGAAGACTTATCTTAGCCAAATGAGATGTAACATGGAGTTATTAATAAACAATATTTTATTATTAACTCCATATCGGATTGTAATCTACTTCAGCTATGTCTATGTCTATAAATTGTTGTTTTTAAATACTTATACTTATATTTTTATGTACCTACTTATTGTCTGAAATAAATTGTTTTCTATAACGTTAAAAAAAAATACTTATAGCTATATTTTATAACATAATGTGTCTAAACTCATAAATAACTTATTCTATATCAGAGTAAACCCAAACCTGCGGCGTCACGTCCTATGTGAAGGCGTCAAAGACGGCGGTTACGAAGACTGGAGTTGGTTGCGGGAGCGCTGGACAGCGTCTAACAACCAAGCCGCTGAACTGGTCTTCCTGAGGGCTTTGGGATGCACCACAAATGAGAGGGCGAGGAACGAGTGAGTATCTTTTGAGTTACCTAGATTATTTAAGACGAACCATACATTGTTACCTAGCAACTAGGCTTATTATATAAGCCTAGTTACTTAGTTTGGGGTTCCATGACGTTGTGTAATACTAATAAATAAGTGCTGAATTTTTTTTTTTTTACCAAACGTGGAAACTGATAACGGATGCATAAGTCGTATGTTTCTCCGCCGGCTGAGGTCCGATCGTGATGATTCTTTTTCTATTAGAAAGGTTTGGTTCTATTTACAATTGGTAAAGATCTGATGAGGACCTTCGAAATGTTGAGCAGAGCAGCATCCCAGAATGCAGTAAATTACTAATTTTTACACTTCTTCCCAAAGAATCCGCTCCTAAAGAACCAGGGCCTCTAACCCTGAAGAAAATCTGTCACCCATCCGTGACAGACGGGTTTTGATGAACGGTTGACCGATTTTCTTTCTTTCGTGCATACGTTCGTAGAATTAAAGTACTTGTCTTACTGATTATGATATTTTTTAGATATCTTACCATGATCCTGGATGATAACCAAGTCAAAGCTCAAGACAGAGTGAACGCGTTCAGTTTCTTATTGATGGGAGACCGATCTAATGCGCAGACAGTATTGAACTTCCTGAAGGAAAGAACCGATGACATCAGGAGGGCGTAAGTTATCCATGATACCTTATATCATTCCTTTTGATTCTTAATTAACACTCACGGTGTGATGATGAAGCAAACAACTTCTCAAATATGTGTCGTCGTCTATACTTCGTAAGGCATAGGTACTTTATTATTCAAAAGGGTAGAGGACATACTCATACAATACCTTTTCGTAATCGGAAGACTAAAGATATTATGGAAGTGTGTTGTAAGTATGTACCTAAGTGACGACGTAAAATAACTTAGAGCGCCGATTAGGGTAAACTGTGGTATTACCTATCACTTGTGGTCTTTTCAAACGGGGAACTTCAAGGGTATATGACGCCCCGCCCATAAAACTAGTACGTCTCCTTAGAAACTTTTTACTCACAATTTAATATTAACTATTCAATTACAGGGTCGTTTTGCAGACGTGGTTCGAGAGCGTAATTTCTAGTGTGGCTTCCTATTTAGCCGAAGAGGGACTTCAAGATGTAAGTACTATATTAATTAGGGCTGGCTCTGCCACAAGGTTTTACCCGGGTAAGCCCCGACTAATAGTAGTTTATGTACCGAGGTACTGAAGCCCTGTCTTATGTAGAGGGTGTCATATTGAATTCAGAGCGTACGAAGGACTCCAAAGTTAACCCCGGAGCTTAGGAAGGTTGTTAAAAAATTAACTCCTTGGCGAAGCGAAGTTATGTATCTAAGGTCCTGAGTTAAAAGCGTGGGATTCAAGCCGCCTAACACTAAGTCAGGCAGGACCGAGGGACTGAGGGGAGAACTCTACTTTACACATACTGGGATACATACAATACAAAAAGGCTACATAAATATGCTTTTAATTAACGACAAAACAATAAAATAAAAAAAACATAGTGATTTTATTAAAACTAAAACTTTTGGTCCTTTCGTCAAAATAAAAAAAAGAAAAAAAATAACGTTTTTTTTTTATAGTTTTGTCACAGAATACATAAATAGTACAAGTAGTTATGTCTAGGTGGCCAGTTCGAAATGGCTGTATGATACCAAAGCTTTCATTTACTTACATTTACATTACATTACATTTAGTCTCTAGGGCTTAAACGCGCAGTTAAAGCCTATTAGCCTTATTAATAAACGTAAAGTAAGGTCTGAATAATTTTACCACTTTTTGTTTCTGTCTGTGAACTTTGGAAGTTCTTGATTGTCACGGAAAAAGACAAAATATTTTTTCACTACTCTGACCGTACTCCACGTTAATTAATTAGGCTACTAGAGGCTAATGACAAATAAGTAACCAACCAAGGTTTATTTTACAAAATGATTAGGTAGGTAATTATATGAAAATCCATTAAAAAGATTTTTCTTCTGTTGTTACGACTTTGGATATAAATTAAACTCATTTTTCGATTTTAATCGGGTCATGTTTATTAGTTGTAGCAATAATTTTAAGCTTAACGTTTCGAGACATTTACAGGTCTCTTCTTCAGGATTGACAATCCTGAAACAATGCTAAAAGTAATAAACACCACGCGATTAAAACCGAAAAATGAGTTTAATTTCTGAACTATTCAATCTCAAACTCAGCTTTACGAGTGTCTTGAATCTAGGAGATCATGGTATCATCTTCTTGTTTTATAGATGGAAAGCTGGCTCGAAAGGAACCCAATTCCTGAAGCCCAATTTGCTCGGAACAGCATCTCATCAGCACGCCTCAACATGCAATGGGGTACTGATAAAGCCCAGCAAATCATCCAAGCAGTTCGAGGATCAGCTGCCAGCATTATTCCTACTACTTTAACTGTATTCTTAGCTTTATTGGCAATTATGCTTAAATAAATCTTTTAACAAAATAGTATTTTACAAGGCATTATTTATTATTTTTTATTCTTAACAGTAGGTAACTCGGTGGTTTATTAGACAATAAATGTACTTCATTTTGCATTTGTTATTTTTTCCTTAACGAAATTCGGATTAGTACCTACTTAAAGCTTATATTACTGTTTTATAGTCTTTTTCCGTGACAAGAAGTTTCAAAGTTAACAGACAGAAACAATAAGTGGTAAAAATACTCGTTCCGGAACGTAGTCTACGTTTGTATGGAGTATTCTTATGCCTATTTCATGATTAAGTACTTAATTTAATATATAAAAAACATAAAAAAATAATAAAAGACATTTTTCGGTTTGAATCGCGTGGTTTTTATTACTTTTAGCATTGTTACAACGCTCAACGTTTCGAGACCTTTCCAGGTCTCTTCTTCAGGAAAGGAAAGGAAAGGTCCTTCCTTTCCTTCCTGGAAAGGTCTCGAAACGTTGATCGTTGTAACAATGCTAAAAGTAATAAAAACCACGCGATTCAAACCGAAAAATGTCTTTAATTTCAATACAACATCGCGAAAACAGAAGAAGAATCTATAAAAAAATAAATTATGTTACCTATTTTTATGCTATACACCAGTTTGGAGCTGGGTCGTCTTGAGATGACTTACCTCTGTATAACAGTCACGTCATGTTTCACCACTTCAAGGTACACCTAAGAAAAAAATGGTGCTAAAACGTTCATAAATAAAGGTTTTCCATTACGTAAAACAGTAATAAAATAATATACCAAAATGGAAAATGCCTCAACGCACAATAACTGCTCGAATTGAAGTATCTATAAACATATCAAGTAGGTAGGTACCTACATATTATTGTCTAAGACTTTAGATAAGTTTAGACAGTTAAGGTACTCACTCAAATATTGATAAGACGTGACTAATCATCTATACATATAATAAAATTGTAACTCAGCGGTGTCTGTTTTTGGAAGATATAAAAAAAATATAAATTGTATGGGTATCTATTAACGCAGTAGAACCTATTTTTCTGTTTTTCTGGTTGTCTGTTTGTCTGTTTGTCTGTTTGTCTGTTTATCTGTTTGTCTGTTTGTGTGTGCCTTTGTGCCCGCTAATCTCAGAAACGGCTTAACCGATTTTAACCAAATTTGGTATTCAGATAGCTTTATACCCCGATTAACATATAGGCTATTTTTTATCCGGCTATTTAGTCCGGTTATCCGGATAAAGTGTTATTTCTACTTTTACCTAATTAGTTTGAATGTTGTATTGAAGAAGTATGTTGTGTACACATGATTAACCGGGTATCCGGTAGGTAATTAAAAAGCCGGATATCCGGCACGTTATTAAAAAAGCCGGATATCCGGTAATTCCTAAAATACCGTATACCTATGTCTCTCCATATATTCGGATCCTTCGGACATACGAAAATTTATAATGGTTGTTTTTAACAAACTTTAAAAAAAGAGGAGCTTCTCAATTCGACCCGCATATTGTTTGTATGGGGATATGTTCACGCCGGACTCCAGCATATGAATATTCTTTTTAGATTTGGAAAGTGAGAGTCTCGAATTGGTCCCACAAATCGTTGGTGAAGATCTGATGAGAACCTTTGGAATGATGAGCAGAATAGCATCCCACAATGCAGTAAATTACTAATTTTTGGAATTCCATCAATATAATCAGCTTATAAAGAACTCGATACGAATTGATGGACGACCTGAAACTACCTTCTCATCAGAAAACTCCTCAATGATTAAAGTTACGGTTACAATTTTGATATTTTTAGTGGCAGTCGAAAATGCACCTAAAAGAGAAAAAAATATAGCTGAAATCGGGCAGATTTACGGGGTAGATGCAGATTGCATGTAGTTTACAAGCACGATGGCAGCTGCGGCAAAGTGTGGATTCCGAGTCGAGGGTACCGCGTTCGAGTCCCGAGTCCCGGGCACGACGTTACGTTTTACCCTCCAGATGTCCCGTAAACCCGCGTCAGCGGGCTCGGAGGTCCTTTTCGCAAGAAAAGGGCCGCGTGGATGACAACCACTGTAAAAAATCGCTTAGTCTCTGGTGGTGGCGGTGGACTCGGGGGGGTTTATCACCGGTTTTGGGGGCCACGAGACGGTAGTGTGACCGTGCCGAGAGAGGGGGACGGAGAGGGATTGTCTTTCGGGCAGAGATGAGGCTTGGAAAGGCCGCCGTTGTCGGGGTTGACGGATGTAGTCCATGAGGAATTCCCACTGGCCTCGACACTTGTGGAGCGATGGACGCCTTTGGGGTTTAGTTGACAACCTGTTGTAGTGAGCCCAACAAACCGAGTCATTTGCCCCGAGAGTGGCCTGACGGTACACAAGGGGCATCACCCACGTAAAAAAATATTGCATTTAGTAAAGTTGGCAGACTTTAGATTATATAACAAATAGCTGACCCGGCAAACGTTGTTTTGCCTTATAAATTATAGATAATTCAATTTTTCCTGAATTTTCTTTGCTATAAACCTCACGGAGCCCGAGACCTTTCCAACGAATGCAAAACCGTGGAAATCGGTTCGTGCGTTCTGGAGTTATAGCGTCAGGAAGGAAAACCCGACTTATTTTTATATAGTAGATAGACTAGCTGACCCGGCAAACGTTGTTTTGCCTTATAAATTATAGATAATTAAATTTTTCCTGAATTTTCTTTGCTATAAACCTCACGGAGCCCGAGACCTTTCCAACGAATGCAAAACCGTGGAAATCGGTTCGTGCGTTCTGGAGTTATAGCGTCAGGAAGGAAAACCCGACTTATTTTTATATAGTAGATAGCTGACCCGGCAAACGTTGTTTTGCCTTATAAATTATAGATAATTCAATTTTTCCTGAATTTTCTTTGCTATAAACCTCACGGAGCCCGAGACCTTTCCAACGAATGCAAAACCGTGGAAATCGGTTCGTGCGTTCTGGAGTTATAGCGTCAGGAAGGAAAACCCGACTTATTTTTATATAGTAGACTAGCTGACCCGGCAAACGTTGTTTTGCCTTATAAATTATAGATAATTAAATTTTTCCTGAATTTTCTTTGCTATAAACCTCACGGAGCCCGAGACCTTTCCAACGAATGCAAAACCGTGGAAATCGGTTCGTGCGTTCTGGAGTTATAGCGTCAGGAAGGAAAACCCGACTTATTTTTATATAGTAGAAGATAAGTCGGTTGCTTTGTACAAGCTTATTATTTTTATTTTATCCTTTTTTTCAAAGTCGGATTTTAACTTTTATAGATTTTCGACACTTCTTCGTATAATAATGTGAATAAGCATGCAACAAGTAACATACCGATGTGCAAAAATCACACTTAAACAAACTCTGCCATGATTCTCTTCTCAGTACTTTCCTGGTCGTTCGTTTAAGTGTAGACCTTTGCACAGCGATGGGTAGATGTTCGAAAAACGCTGACGAAGTCGCGGGCACAGCTATCCTAAATAAATCTACAGCATGCTGGGGACCCCATTCTGGAAGAAATATAAAAAATATGTGTAAATAAATAAATATTGCACGACTTTACACACAGCGCAATCTAGCCCCAAACTAAGCACTAGGCTTGTACTATGGGTACTAGACAACGGATATACTTCATATTATACTTTTTTTTGTAAATACATACATATGATTCATAGAAAACACTGAATATCCCATGTCTTCGGACCCTGGTGAGTCCTAGGATATGTTGGTTTCCTCACGATGTTTATCCATCACCGTAAGAACGATGTTATTAGCGCACATACCTTTTTCAGAAAAAGACATTGGTGCGCGGTCGGTCTGGATTCGAACCCGCGACTCTCAGAATGAAAGCCGGGGTATCTACCACTAGACCAGCACCGCTCATGCCTGGTAGGTAGGTAAATGTCTAATACCTACCTACCAGGCATAAGTTTTATTTCAGTTTGCCTTTCCTCTTCTTCTTATTGTATAATGGTGTAGCTCACCTGGTGTTAGAGTTTTCAGGTCGTCCTAAGGCCTCTTACTTGACCTAACGACTGCTATTAGAGATAACAACCAGGGCCAACTGCTTGACTATGCCCTAAACTGATGTTTTTTAACATCTGATTCTTTATGGGACGCGATCTTGTAGGTACCTACTATAGGTAAGTAAGTATATAACATTAAGTAAGTAGGTTGTCCCTGGCTTTAAATTGCACAGAAAGCTAAATTAAATCCAGAGAATCACGTGACACTACAATATAACACTTTTACACCAGTCTAGTCTGGTGTCAGACAAAATTCAATAGAAATAAATTTTAAAACGTTAGCAGACCACCACAAGGTAACAATTTTTACTTCACATTCACGTGTTACGGAGTTTGGTGACATCTTGGAATTCATTTTAATCGTGAACGTTATAAAAATTTAATAATTTAAATTTGATTTACTTATGTAACTTAGTCTAGGAACAAACAATTGAATAATCTGAGAGATGCTCATCCTACATAATATTTCATACAGTTTGAAACCATTTACTTTGTACATAATTCATCTATTTTAGTTATGTAGTGCTTGCATTGTTAGAATTGCGGCTGTGTGCATATCTCAGGTGATGGTGATAACGTAATACTTGAGATGGTTCATATCAGTGGCTTAAATAATACTAGAAATTCACTGTAGTTGAATTTAGAATTTAAGAAAGTGAACACTTATCTCAGGTATGTGTTTTAATTAATTCAATTTATTTTAATTAAAATTATACCGCAACTTCAAGTTTAAGTAACTGAGAAAAATGCTTTTCAATTAAAAACGCTATTTATTTATGTTTAAGAATAAACGCTGGCTACATTTTTTATCATTAGAAAGTACTAACAATATGATTGTCTAGCCGAAAGTTTTACATTTATCTATTTTTTTTCACAGATATGTTTCGTAAAATATTATGTTTAGTAACACTCTGCACGATAGTTTTGGGTGATACAAATTTTCGGCTCAACTCTCCAATAAAGCCGAAAGCTTACTCTATCGCAATAACACCGTATTTCAACACTAACGATGGAAGAGCTTTTACTTTTGACGGTGAAGTGGATATTACTTTTACAACAGAGAATGTTACTAATCAAATAAAGCTTCATTCTGAAGATTTGATTTTTGATGAAAGTGCTATAACAGTTACTAATGGAGCTTCGAACATCAATCTCGCAGTGAACAATGGATTAGAATTCGATACAAATTATACATTTGCATACATCAATTTACAAACGAGTTTAGAAGTCAATTCAGAATATTCTTTGAAAATATTTTATCAAGGAAATATAAGAGAAGACCTTAATGGATTTTACAAGAACAATTACATTGAAAATGGTGTTAAAAAGTAAGTAAAAAGATAACATTATTGGCCTTATTGACATGCAGTGGTCTGACTCAATCCTAATAATACTAATCCACTTCAAAGTTTTTCAAGTGATGTGTCAACATAGATTGTTGTGCAATTTTAAGTGATAGTGTTTATCTATCTTAGAAATGTATTGTTTCAACGTAAGTTATTTACGTAAGTGTTTTAAATATTAAAGTGTACCCAGTTTAGCCTATTGATAGAAATTATAAATGTGAAAAAAACTAAACTGACTTCAAGTAAATAAATCCATCCTCAGTGAAATAAGCTTCAAACTTGCACAAATCAAATCAGAGCAAACACCCATGTATAGACATAAAAAACTGACAGGTCACCTAATTTCAGATGGCTCGGCGCCACACAAATGGAGCCCACACACGCGAGGAAAGTGTTCCCTTGCTTTGATGAACCGGATCTTAAAGCTACCTTTACACTGACCATTGATCGTCCAGCAAACTACAAACCGTCTCTGGCTAACACGAAATTACAGTCGAGTGTCGCTTTGTAAGTATGTTGGTGTGACAGAAATAAATCTTCGAGTTAATAATACGCTTGTTGTTATAAAAAGGTAAACTTTGGGAATTCCCAAGCGGATGCACGATATTACAGCTAATTACAATAAGTATAGGCACTTATTATAGTAACGTTACTACTAGATACTTACGATTGTTTGTTGATGAACATAAAACACTTTAAAATATTTTTACAAGGAGAAATACATCATCAAAAATCCTCCCATGACAGGATTCGAACCTGTGCCCCTCGCTTGCCGGGCGAGTGCGCTACCGCTGCGCTACACGGGAACCCACGTGTCATGGTGAATTTTCGATTATGATCTCTCACTTGTTTTTTGTTTACCGACTGAGGCTCGGTTTAAACGCCATCTACCAGTACAGTTTTACAACTATTGACTAGCTCAGATGGTTAACTTTACAGTTAACGCTTCCGACGTGAGATGTCGTTCTTTCTCCTATTATCTATCGTATAAAGTATACATAGTAAGAATTAGATAACATTGTAACCATCAATATTATCCATATGTTACAAAATTATGCTCGTGTTGTTTCAGACCAAATGGCTATGTAAGAGAAATATTCTATCCCACACCAGTGATGTCCACCTATCTGGTCGCTTTCTTGGTATCAGAATTTGATGGAGTTACTGCCATAAATGGCACTAAGGAATTTGGAGTCTATTCTCGACCTGATGCTATAAATCAAACAGATTATGCGTTTGATTTCGGCCAGAGAGTAGTAAATGCCTTAGGAGATTACTTTGGAATCGATTACTACTCAACAGATGCTAATCTGAAGCTCGATCATATCGCGCTCCCAGACTTTAGAGCTGGAGCTATGGAAAATTGGGGTTTGATAAAATACAGGTATTGCGCTTTGTAGTAAACTGAAATACAGTATGTTTCAAAAATAATATTGAGAGTATAATGCAATTATTCGTTTTTCTAGGGAAGCTCTATTTTTATTCACTTCCGAGGATTCGAATCCCTATTACAAATACAGAGTGGCACAGATAATTGCTCACGAAACCACGCACATGTGGTTCGGAAACCTCGTCACTTGTCACTGGTGGAGTAACACTTGGCTCAATGAAGGTTTTGCTAACTATTTCCAAGATTATATTACATCACTGGTAAGGAATTTATGGATACAATTTTAATGTGGCTTTGTATTACGAATTATGAACAAATAGTTGGAGTTACTAAGATTCTTTCTAATATTTATAGTACAATTATGGTTGTTTATTGGTTCTATTATTTTCTTAATTAGGTAGTTGGAGCGAGTAGACTCCAAGAAATCCATCATACCTAGTAAACATATTAATTGGCTCGTGTTTTAGTGATTTGACGACCTGTCTGTGGCGTCGGGGGAAAGCCCGACTGCAATGCATAAGGTTGCGGGTTCGATTCCTGCGGGGTGCAAGTATTTGTGCTTAATAAATAAATATTTGTTTCTTATCTGGGTGTTTTCTATGTATCGCATATTATGTAGGACGTAGGTATGTATTTACAAAAAAAAAGTATAATATGTAGTATATTCGTTGTCCCATAGTACAATCTTAGTTAGTTTGGAGCTAGATTGCGCTGTGTGTAACGTAGTGCAATATTTATATATTTCTATTTCTAGAAAAACAATTAAATAAAAGTTTTGGTGTTTATTGCGACTACGTTTCAGATTGAACCTGAAGTCGGATCGGGCAACATACTAGTTACAGGTTCAGTATACTCAGCCTACGATGCCGATACAGCTCCTACATCTCCAGCCATCACCAATAACAATGTCAACTCACCAGCCGAAATTAGCGGACATTTCGGCACTATAACGTATCAAAAAGCTGGTTCTGTTATCAGAATGATGCACCATCTGATTGGTGATGACGCTTTCAAACTTGGATTGCACAGCTATCTAGAGGCTAAGTGAGTTTAAATAAGTTGTACTCGTATTATGTATTGGTTGAAAATAATTGCAACTTGCAATGAAGGTAACTGACAACCGTCGGGCTGCAGGCGAGATATTTGGGGTCCGGTTAAAGTATTTAGGTACTTAAAAAACGCTTTACAGTACTCACCATGATTCTATGACATGAGACAAATTATGCAAATGAGGATTGAAATTCATTTACGCATTTTACTGCCATTCCCCGTGCGGGAACTGCAGAATAACCCAAATACCCGAGGCTTCTGCGTGGGAGAAATTATAAAAAATTACATATACATATATATATAGTTGTATTTAGTATTTGGATATTACCTAATTGGTTAATTATAGGTATAATGAAAATGTTTTCTTCCAGTAAATTCAATTCCGGTTACCCTGATAGAATGTATGAGGCTTTAGATCTTGGAGTGCGGAACTCCAGTTCTTTGGAAGCTTACCCTGACACCACTATCGCTGAAGTTATGAGCTCATGGATAACACAACCGGGACATCCTACATTACATGTACAGATAAATTATGAAGATGACACAGTAGTTTTGACACAAGTACGCTATGTTTTATTGCATTCTAGAGATTACAATTTTTACTGCACAGATAACACGGTCCGTGTAAATACATATAAAAATAAATCTTACCATGATTTTGTTTTTTTGCAGAGTCGTTATTATAGTAACGCAAGTCATTCTTCAGACGAGATTTACAATATTCCTATTACGTTTACAACTCAAAGTGCTGCTGATTTTGATACAACTAAACCAATCTTTATAATGAAAAATAAGACACATCAATTCACCATTCCAAATATTAGTCAAGATCACAGCTGGGTGATTTTTAACATTCAAGAAACTGGTAGGTAATTAATTAACCAAGAACTATAATAATAGATAAACTACTGTTTTATAATAATAAGTTATATAAGTTTTATCAAGAGAAAAAAAAAAATTGCTGTAGGTAGTTTTGTAATTTCGGCGACATATTATATGACTATTCTAAAATTAAATGACACTACATACTGTTTTATAAAACACAGATAAAGTTCTTAGTAATTTTACTACAGTATTATCTTAATTATCTTCACGTTGTTTATAAAAGTAACCATGTTCCTGCCATTTTAGGTCTTTACAGAGTGAACTATGATGATCACTCGTGGCAAATAATTACGAGCGCATTGAAAGGGGATGAAAGAACAAGAATACATCATTTGAATAGAGCAAAGGTAATATACAAAACCGGCTAAGTGCGTGTCGGACTCGTGCATGAAGGGTTCCGTATCACTATCACAATTGGGTCCACCGCAACGCGAAAGTTAACATTTATTTTACCATTGGCGGCAGTTTTTCACTGTCTCGTTGCTTTTTTATATCAAGAATCACTTTAGTTGTATGGGAGTCCCCTTAAATATTTGTTTTATTTTGTTTTTAGTTTTGTTGTTATAACGCCAACGGAAATATATCATCTGTGAAAGTACGGTTCATGAGATACAGCCAGGTGACAGACGGACAGATACCCAAGTCTCAGTAATGGAGTCCCGTTTTTACCCTTTGGGTACGGAACCCTAAAAAAACCGCTACCTTAAATATTGCAGTTTGTAATGTTAAATAACGAAATTGTACATCTATTTCTACGCATCTTGAAATCTTGGAAATATTTTTTGAAACGGGAGTTGGAGCAATCTTGTTTTTTTTACATGAATACGAGAAACTTGTTTTTTAACATAATAAAATCCCTTTCTTTCTACAGATTGTCAATGACTTATTCGCCTTATTCTATGCCGACGAAGTAAACTTTGCTCGTCTGAATGATGTATTGGAATTCTTAGTCAATGAAGACGACTACTCTGTATGGCTCGCTGCCGTGAAAGGGTTGACTAAATTACTGAGTATGTATCAAGGCCATGATGAAGTTGTTGATATCCAGGTAAATATAGTATAATAAAACTTATATTTTAATTATAAAATATGGCTAAAACATTGCACTTTTGCCACATATGACATAACCATCTTTTTGTTAATAATATAGTATTAGCAGTGAGTAGAGCTCCTAGAGGAGTCTAGTAATTGCTTGGCCTAAGTAAAGTCTACATTTACTTAGTCCAAGTATTTAAAAAAGTCATTACCTAAGTAAAGTCTAGATGTCATATTGTCGCTCATGTTGACATTGATAAGAAACAGACAGGTGCATTACAGTCAAAGTAGTTAAAAGCCGAAGTTATAAGACATTATAAATTGTGTGCTCTTTGAACCGACTTCAAAATAGGTGGAGGTTCTCAAATCGGATTATCATAATATTCGTATCAAATCAAATCATATATCTATTTTTTTTGGGTTTTAACCTCGTTTCCTTTCCTTTTATTTTTTATATTATCTAAAAATTATAGTTAAGGTAATTACAATTAATCATCGCGAAAACCAAAGAACAAACTTAACATTTCCAAATATTTTTAGAATTATGCCCTCAGAATCCTTGAAAGTGGGTTAACTAAATTAGGCTATGAAGTGAAAGCAGCAGATGACTTCGAAACACTCAGAAACAGGATGCAAGTTATGGAGTTGGCCTGCAAGCTTGGTCATCAGGATTGCAACGACCATGCTGTGGCCATGTTTAGGGCGCTAAGAGATAATGGAACTGAGTAAGTAATAAAACATACATAATTCACTTATAGCCCTATTAATAAACGTTATAAGGCTATTATAGTCTTGTCCTTGTAAGAGAGCCAGGAGATTGTTTTTTTTTTGTTACAACGACGCTAAAGTTTGTCATATTTGGACTCAAATGTCAAAAAATGTTTCGAGATGAGTTGCTTTCATCATGTACCACGCATTATCGTGGTCCCGTCACTCACCACACGTAGGTGAGATAGCGGAAAAACGCTCGACAATCAATAAAAATGGAATTATCCATACTTCTTTTGAAAAAAAAAAATGATTTAATATTTTTGTACCCGGCGGGATTCAATGCTGCGACTAGTGTGGTTAAATTTCTTTTTGTTTTCATTGCAATCTGTCACTAAGACATTCGGCAACTGATTTGGAAGATGAGTTTGCTGTCCTGCATGGTGTCCGTCCAGTGACGAACCCAAACTTTCTCATTTTAGTCCAAGAGGTCTCTTGGAGCTGTTCTTTTTAGACAAGAGAACTTGGTGCTCTCTTGCAATAGCTCATTAGCCAGTTTGTTTGGGCGCAATTCGAGTCTGATTTTAGTTAACACTAAGAAATATTGTTTAGAGGAATTATCTATGCATGTTTTCAACTTGCAGAATTTCGCCAAGTCTTCGACCAGTTGCGTACTGCGCTGGATTACGCCACGGCGACGCAGACGATTATGATTTCTTATGGAATCGAATGTTTAATACCAATGTAGCTAGCGAAGCGAGAGTCATTAGTGAAATCATGGGTTGTGCTACTAACGAACAAAAATTAAGAAGGTAAGTTAGTTTGCAGGACAATGGTTTGAAGATTTTGTAGTTAAGAATTAATGAGGATGTCTCAACAAAACGTTAAGGATGATATAGGGAAAATAAATAAATAAATATTGCACGACGTTACACACAGCGCAATCTAGCCCCAAACTAAGCACTAGGCTTGTACCATGGGTACTAGACTACGGATATACGAAATATTATACTTAAAATAGTTTCCGATTTTTTAATTTACACTTATGATAACTTATAAAATTTAATTAAAAACACAAATTAACTGAAAACATAAAAATAATATGGAGAATCATAGATTAAAGCTTTCGTTTCAAAATACTCCTGTCTTCCAGACCACCACCACCGCTACCATGGCAGCAGCATCAGGTTATCTTTCGTTTTGGTGTATTGTTTAGTAATCAGAATTTCGATTCTTGTAATAACCCGATGTACGTTGTACGTGGATATCCATGCAAAATTTCATATCTATGTTTCTAACAGTTGAGGAGTTCTCCACATGAGAAGCCACTCCCGGTTGAAGCATCGGGTTATTTGTCATTTTAGAGTATTTTAATCAGAATCGAATACCCATGCAAAATTTCATATCTATGTTTCTAACAGTTGAGGAGTTCTCCACATGAGAAGCCACTCCCGGTTGAAGCATCGGGTTATTTGTCATTTTAGAGTATTTTAATCAGAATCGAATACCCATGCAAAATTTCATATCTATGTTTCTAACAGTTGAGGAGTTCTCCACATGAGAAGCCACTCCCGGTTGAAGCATCGGGTCATTTGTCATTTTAGAGTACCTATTTTAATCAGAATCGAATACCCATGCAAAATTTCACAACTGTGTTCCTAACCGTTGAGAAGTTTCCTCATGAGAAACTACTCCTGACTGCGGCATCAGTTTATTTCTTATTTATTTCATCAGTTACTTTAGTGTATTGTCACCGGAACTGAATAAGATTGCAAAATTTTACGATCCCAAGTGCAGTTTAAATTTCAATGACATGAATCCAGGAACCCCAAAAGTAAAAATATAACCTTCAAAAACGTTTTAATAATACTATAACCATCTAAAATAATAAACAGCTTACTTGCAGAGCCCGATAGTCCGAGGACTAACTAATTACTCCCGTGCTAACTGTACAGATTTTAACCCATATGAATGAATGAATCAACAAATTATTCATAGTTAATTGTCAATTGTTAATTGTCAAATGAAATCTATGGCTCTCATAGTTTCTTAATCCTCGGACTAGCAAGCTTTGCAAGTGAGCCTCAGTCTCATTGCTATTGAAATAACACAAGGCGTAGTTTAATGTTTTTTAATAAGTCGGCTACTGAGTAACTGTATTTTATTTACTTAATTTTCCTAGTTACCTGGTATCGATGTTAGTGGAGGACGGCCCAATCAAGACTCAAGACCTCACAGTACCTCTAGTCCAGGTCCTATCTAATCACAGTCACTTGCACATTGTCATGGATGAGCTGAGAAACAATTACACTTTCTGGAACACAATGTAAGTGGAAACTGTGATATTTTAATACAGGCGAATTATACATATGGCCGTTGTCTCAGGCACAATAGTTATGAGCCTAAAGTGACCTAAAAACTTTTAAACCCGGAGGGTTACTGCGGTTCGTTTCGACACGACAACGATAATAAAATAAAATAAATAATAAATAATATCGTATCGGCTGAAATTATCGTATCGTTGTCGTGTCGAAACGAACCGTAGTAACCCTCCGCTATAGCTAGATTCGCGTGCTACAACCCTATCGTTAGTTATTTACCATCTAATGTGATAGTGGTTATATGTAATGTACTGGCATTTGTGATTAATATTTCTTTAAGTTTTGTTTGCTCAGGGCAGTTTTACTATAAATATTTTCACAAGGAGAAATGCATCATTAAAAATTCTTCCGTGACAGATTTTTTAACCTTGCTCGCCCGGCAAGCCAGAGGCACAGATTTGAATAATTTCACGGTTTTTTTATATATATTTCATTTTTCAGTTACCCGTCGATGGAAACGGTCCTCAGTACCGTTGCGTCAGCATTACATACTGAAGATGACTTTGAACAGGTAATAAATAATTCAACAGCACCTCATATTTATCTTGAAGTATTTTACCGTAAGGCTGGTTGATAACGACTCGTAAGGTATTTCCAAGTAAATAGGTCACCATTCTTTCATTAGCACGACCCTTCAATTCAAATTTGCTTTAGCCTCATCAGTGCCTGTTTACAAACACTCATTGGGGTCACTTGGTGTGTACCTACTTGATTAAAGGGGTTATCTATTGTTTACTATGTATCTTTAGAAAACTGGTTAGGTCAGTGAGGGTGACATTGCTAACGACCTACCTACCCATAGTTAGTGAAATAAATAAATTCAGCGAACATCACACAGCGCCATCTGTTGAAACGGATGAATTGATAGTATTGTTAGGTTAATGTGCATTTAAATATACTACTGACGCTCATTCTATTCCTCACGCTTGGATTATGACTACGTTTAAATGCACATTGAGTTGCCAATGCGATTGACGTACGTCATTGTCTTACGCATCGATTGTTTGGGAATTACTGCCAAACACTTAACACACTTCTAGTCCAGGATCCGTAGTACATTTTTGCAAATTGATTACTATCAAGCTAGTTTTCCGTAAGTAGCTTCATTCTGATTAGACGCCCAACAATTTCCTATACGAAACTTTCGATTGTGGTAGATAACAGAGGTAGGATCAGAAGTAAAAATAAAAAAATCAGCTGGTTGGTAATGATACCTATATGATGATCGATTAACATACGAAATCTACATTTAGTTAGTCCATTAGTTAGTATTGTTCACGTTTTTTTGGTGGGATATATGTTTTTTTTAACAGGCGATAATATTAACTGTCTTACGAGGCTATTTGCAGCCTTTTTGCATTGGAAACCGGCACCATCTGAATGTCCCTCAATTCATTTGTAAACTAGCGGTCGTCTAGCAATTAAGTGAGCACTAAGTTAGTGCCAACAAATACCTAATTATGAACAATTTAAATTCGTTGTTGCAATTACAAAGTACATTTTCATTAGAACGTTACGAGGTGGTATTAATTTAAATATCTAATTGGTGGAATAAGGAAATTGAATCTAGTAATTGATGAATTGCGTAAGTGATTAAAAACTCCTGAAAATATGGGGTGTAAAACTGTGTCTCTGTTGAAATGAAGGACTTTAGAACTAAAGCCCTAAACATAAAGATCGGAGTGGGTTCCTTTTGTTAGGAACTTTGTTGGTTCCAAAGCCCATACGAAATCGTGTAAGCCAGTTTTACTCCACGCGTATCAATATGTAGTTCCTACCTTGCAAAGAGCCAGTGTAAGAAATCGCTTTTAGCGATAAGGCCGCCCATTGTACCTATTCTAAAATTAGTTGTAAGTTTTTGTTTTTGTAATGTGTTTTGTAAATTTTTGGTGCAATAAAGTTTATATCAATCTATCTATTTTTTTTTTCAGTTCGAGTTATTTCTGGCTGATTGCACAGAATGCACTGCCCAAGCGAAAACCAGTGCACAAACCGCCTTGGGTCACGCGAAGAGCGTAACCGAATGGGCTATCGACCATAGAGCTGATATCCTGACAACTTTGAGAAGCAGCAGCGTTATTGTTACGCCATCATTGCTGTTAATTGTAGCCGTGTCTTTTGTTTTAGGGAAATTCTAAACTTTCGTAATTAATTAAGAGGTCAGTCTACCTACTCTTTCTCCATACAAACGTAGTCGACTGTTTCCTCCCTGGATAAAGACATTAGAGCAAATATGTTTATGCCATAAAACCTATATCTGCCATGCTTATGCCCCTACGTTTTGTTTTTTTTTTCTAATTAGAATAGAAATAAAATTCAGAAAAATTATTATGAAAATTAGAAACTGAAAAATATCAAAACGTAGGGGCATAGTCATGGCAGATATATTTTTGATGGCATAAACAAATTTATCTAATATCTTTATCCAGAGAGGAAACAGTCGACTACGTTTGTAAAGTTTGTATGGAGAAAAGATTAGATAGACGTAACGTACGTAACGTAACGTTAAAATAACGTTTAAATATGAATAAGCTTTAGGTTTTAAGGACAAAACGAAGAGATTAATTCCACTATATTAAATATTGTAGTACTTACCAGACGTACGACTAGGCAATTATTAAAATATGTATATTTGTACATCTAAAATTATCTGTAAAAAGAAAAGAGTAGAAAGAAAGAAAAGAAACGTGGTCGACTGTTTTCTGCCTGAATAAAGCGCAAATATCTTAATGCCATAAAACCCATATATGCCAGCATTATGTCATAACAAATGGCATAAATAATATATTTGCTCTAATGTCTTTATCCGGGATTAAAACAGTCGTTTCATAGATAGAGAACGAGTAAGTATCTTTTCCTTTTAAGTGCATAAAATACCCATTTATATTTTGTTATGTCTACAGTGTATTTTGTAAATAATTTACAGATAAAAATCTATCGATACCTATATTGTGTTTAATTGAAATACAATTTTATTGCAAAATTATTACTTATCGACGAACGAATCACAGAAAATCGATATGCTTAAAACCAACTATTAAAATTTGCTCTACCGGAATCAAACCCACAATCTTTTGGGTTCGTTGAGTATTCGTCAAATATTTCTTCAAACATCGGTACTTTCAGAATATCTATCAGCCTTATTAATAAACGTGAAGTAAGGACGGAGTAGTGAGAACATGCTTTGTCTTTTTCCGTGACAAGAACTTTCAAATTTGACAGACTGAAATAAAAAGTGGTAAAATTACTCCGACTTTACTCCATATTTATTAATAAGGCAATAATGCCGTATTGAAAAACAAACTAAGTAGGTAGGTACCTACATTGATTTACGAGTAAAAATGTGGTAAATAAGTGGAGCATGATAAAGTCTTTGTCAAGGCCGAGATTTGAACTGGTGATCTCATCACTGCAACTGAATGAAGGCGATCTATTTGTATGATTTAGTGCTTTAATTAATGCCTAGGTACTTCTCCAGATTAAATACAGCTATTGTTTAAGCTTAATATGAACATTTTATTAGCATTTCGGCATCGTTTCGCCATTCGTCTTTAAACAGGAGCCAAAAAAACAACTAAAAATCCTGTAAACAATACACAGCGCCATCTAGCCCCATAGTAAGCTAACTAAGCTTGTGTTACTGTGACTAGACAACAGATATAATATATATTTTTTTAAATACATACTAACTATACACCCAGACCAGAAACAATTTTTATTCTTTAAGCATAAATACTTGCACCCGGCGCGGGCGGGAATCGAACCCGCAACCTTCTGTATTGC
Organism: Idaea biselata; assembly: GCA_958496205.1. Classification (NCBI taxonomy): domain Eukaryota; kingdom Metazoa; phylum Arthropoda; class Insecta; order Lepidoptera; family Geometridae; genus Idaea; species Idaea biselata. Next base: position 24,928,201 of record OY292398.1, read on the forward strand.
AGTGGAGCATTCGCCCGACGACGACGGGTCACCAGAGGTCGTCGAACTCCAAAGTTATAGCAAATCCATGACTTTGATTGATGATACTAAGTACCTGATTCGCTGACCCAAATCGTGACAAGCATTTTTATCAATAACATTTGTCCCAATCAATGAATATCTAATCTACAACTAAGCAGATATTTCTCATATTACCCTCAGTTAGCCTGTTAACCATGTATTTTTACCCGGCTGCAAGGAAAGGGTTATGTTTTTCGCGCCTATCTTGTATGTTTGTAATATTCTTTATTCCCTCGTATCTTCCAAACCACTCCACGGATTTCTATTAATTAGGGTATCGTTAGATTCGTCTCATCCCTTGAATGGTTCTATTAGATTAGATAGGTGACATAAAATAAAATTCAAAATGGAGACCACTAGACGCCATATTGTAAAAAATAAAAATTGACTGACTATGTCGAGTCAGTCAGGGGTATCGTCGAATAGGTATTCAAAAATAATTTGTAAACGGTTAAAACCTGACGATAAACCATGGTTTATCTTAATACATGATAAAACTTTGTTTTGTACTAAAGGTGAAAACACATTTTATAAACTAACATGACTTCTGTTTATCAATATTATTTGATCTAAATCGTGTCTTAGATAATTTTATTGCTTTAAATTACGTGGTTTGCCACGGGTTACACCGGCCGTAGTCCCGAGCAGTCAGACGCGGTGTTCAAATATTAATAATATTAGTAAAGATATTATACTTAATTAATTATAGATATTAAACTTATAATAATATTATAAAAAGGAATGATTTGTATTTTGTGTGTGCGTGTGTGTGCGTCTGCATGTTTGTTATGAATAAACTTAAAAACTACTGGACCGATTTCAAAAATTCTTTCACCATTAGAAAGCCACATAATCATCACCCTGAGTAACATAGGCTACTTTTGATTCCGATATTCCCACAGGATCGGGACTTACACGGGTAAAACCGCAGGACGCAGCTAGAATTAATAAAGTAAAAATGTCTAATCATGCCATAACATAAAATCATGCATACTTATTACCGGACCGTTTAACATTAGAGAGCAAGACAAATAAAAAGCCTATTTGCTTTTGTAATAGAAAATTGGAACATGATACCACTGCTTAAGTACAACATAAATAATGGCCTCTGTGGCACGTCGGGCGAACTACTAGCTGCAACGCAAGGTTTGGTTTGGGTTTGATTCCGGCCGGGACAAGTATTTGTGCCAACCATAAATATTTGTTTCTGATTCTGGGTGTGTCTTATTATGTTGGTATCTTAAAAATGTAATTACAAAAATATGTGTGTATTTTTATTTTTTGTATTGTTTGGTTTTGTTTTTTAAAATTAAAATTTTTAAGGATTTATTTTAAATTTGGATTATCAATTTTATTATGTAGGTACTTATTTATATAATAAATTTAAATATTGGTTTGATTACAAAAAATAATTATAATATGTAGTATACTTATTTTATTGTACCCATAGTACAAGCCTAATTGTTTAGTTTGGGGCTAGATGGCGTTGTGTTCAATATCCTGCAATGTTTATTTATGTATAACCAGAGATATCTATACATAACTATAAAAGTTAAAATAACAAAAAATCTAACTATAACTATAATAGTTAAAATTAACAAAAAGAAACGCATCGTGTGAGAGCGCGCCCGTGGCATGTGGCAGCTGTTAAGGTAGTAATCTAGGTAATTTTGCGTAGGCTTTCAATGGCCATTGTCAGACTATAGTAATTGACATGTGCATCTGATTGCACGCACAACGCTAGTGATGACCTAATTCTTATAATATAGTATTATCGATTTTGAAAAAATGTTGCTGTCAAAATCTTTATATAAAAGGCTTTGTCCTGACTGTCTGATCAAGCCCAAACCGCTGGTCCTAAAGACATGAAAAGAGGATGCCCATTCATGGACCCAGTTTTGGCGCCGTGTCAGAACGTTATATAGTTGTAAAAATATATTTTAATTTTTGAGGTTAATTTATGCAATTTCTAGCATTTTTCACCCTAGAATCCTAAATGGTACTAATTAAAAGTTTAACTGAACTACCGCCTCCGCCATTGCGTCTTCCATATTGCACCAAAACGACAAAATAATCTATAAAGGAGTTTCTATTACGATAAACTCGAAAGTTCGCGCGCTTACCCGACCTCTTTCGTTCGATTTCAGCAATGTAAATAGTAAGATTTCTCATTATCCAGGGTGAATAAAAACTAAAAGTTTTCACAGGATAAAACTACAATTATGTGCCTATCGAATAGTGTTAAAACCGTTCAGACACGTCTACTATTTTTGGGCATTTTCTATATGGGTCTGAAGCCCCTGGGAAAGTGAACAATCTCCTTTGAAAAGTGTGTTCTTTATATGATGAAAGCAACCGACATGAAATGGATTTTGCAAATTCTCATGGGATAGGGACTTATGCGGGTAAAACTGCGGATTTACAGCTAGTATTCAAAATAAAATTAAAAAAAGCTGTTGACAGCTGATCTGGATATCTATAAGAGAGCAAATAAAGAAAAATTGAAAAAAAAAGTAAGTACATAGGTACTCTTTAAGATATTGTAATTTACTAATTACTTTGACATTACGTAAGGGTTTGAACCCAAAACAAATGGTAATGTATTAGACCAAATAAAATAAATTGGTAACTCTATTATAATCGACAGTCCACATACTTTAGTTTGTAAAAAAAAATGTAAGTAATAATAATAAAGGTGAAGTACATAAACTTAATTAGCGATAAAATAAATATACCTATATCGATGTCGATAGTCATTTTTGAACTCACTACCTCCCACTTAAATTAAAATACTCAGTTAAGAATGATCTTGCATAGAAACCGACCATCGAGTCATGTTTTTTTTATTATTTGGTAGAATATATACTGTTAAGTGCATTGTTAAACCTTGATTACCTACCGACCATTGAATTGAGAAGTAGAACATTGTGTGTAGGACGAGTGCAAAGCAGCTGTACTTTACTATTTACTCACTTTACATTTTTATTTTATTTAATTAATTCATTTTATTTTAAAATATTTACTTACATTATTATCTCGTTCTAACATTTACGAATATTTTGTCAATAGTCAGATTGGTAGTTTGACAAGCCAATAATAATTAAAACAGCGAAGTCTCAGTAAAAACGCACTGGACAGATATACACTTCGGATACTTACAGTCGAATACAGAAACGGCACTTAAAATTTGAGGTTTACTTAAATAATTGAGCAGCTTCTAAATTTAAAAATAGTATGGGAATTTTTGGTTTTGAGACATGCTTAGTTGTTTAAGTAGAACTCAAATTTTGAGTTGCGTTTCTGTATTCGGCCGTTATAATATTGAATATTGTATCTCACTGAGTGCCCCTGTCAAGTTGAGCAAAGCACTGCCGTATAAAATTGACCTAACAAGTAGGTCAAGCCAAACAAGGGTTACAGTTGATAAATGTTTTCTCTCGCTACATACTTAAAATAGCAGAGTTATTGCCACATTTTTCATATCAATAGACTTATTTTTTAATAGTTAATTTAAAAAAAAATCATTAAAAATTAAAATAAGGCAATACAATAAATATCGGCAATTACCAAAACTACTAACCACGAATGTTTTTAAATATTCATCATTATATGTATAGGGGACTAGGAACCCGTAGTTTCTAATTCCAGACCGTATGTCGTAGTTTGGCTCAGTTAAGACAGCTTTAGTATAAAGAGAGGGAGGTAAGAGTTCTTGGTAAACTGGTTTCGCAGTTCTGGCGCCATATCAATGTGTTGGTAATGTAGATTGGACTCAAAGCTCCAAGAATCACTCCGCGGTTGCCCCGAGCGGACGTATGCTCGATCTCTATAATTTGGCGCGAAATATTTACGTTTAGTGGAGTTCAAATACAACAAAAAATATGTTACAAATCCAGTCAAAGTGCTTGTGTTAAATTTTTATATTAATAACTGACCCGTTATAAAAATGTTTGAGAAAATGATTTTCGCGATTCTTTTGTTTTTATTTGCTTCTACAAAAGCGTATCTTCTTGAGGACTGCGTGAACTACACAATTTATCCTTTACAATATGAACTGACTATCATTCCTTCAATTTTCAAAGACGGAAATTCTTTTTACCACTGTGATATTACTATAGATGTGATCGCAAACGCTCCAGATATAAGGGTGATTGAATTGGACGCTAAGGATTTGGAGATACGTGAAGGATCCATAAAAGTGTTCTATGGGACACGCGATATAGTAAATGGGGCTCGACCATACGTGTATGACGAAAGAAATGGAAAATTGTTCATACATTTGAGGGAACCGCTTCACGTGTACGATTTAAAGAATAGCGGCCAATTTGTTTATAAAATACAGATGTCGTTTACAAAGTTTGTTACTGAAGATACGAAGGGAATATTTTTGGTGAAGTATTTTGATGAAGAGAGCAAAGAATTTAAGTAAATAAACCTTTATATCTTTATTTTTAAACATCACATCCTTCTTTAGTGATAAATAAGGGATGAATAAGTCGGTATCAATAATGTGAGATTGCTAAATTTTAGACTAACCACCAACCCTGACATAGGTATATATACCCGTAGTTAATATTTTGTCGACTCTAGGGTTTTCATTATAATTTAAGGTCGATTTTAGGGGATTGTTTAACTCTTTTTTATTAATCAGCGAAGTATAACATTTGGAAAATACCTGGCATTATCGTGAAGTGTGTAGAGGACTAAATCGGGTGTAACCGAGGGTCACAAATTGTAGTTAGAGTTTTGTAACCGCTAATTCTGAACATGCTGAAGAATAATTTGCAAAATTAACAGTTTGTTAATTAAATATGCACCTATCATAACTTCTGTATGTAGGCGGATAGGTACGTCAGTATATTTCTATGCTAACATTTTTACTTGTTACTATGGATTTAATACCCACAAAAGGAAAATATGGCGGTCGACCTCGTTGTGTTGTTAATTTTTTATATAAGTTATCATGCATAGGTTTTATTAAATTGTATGTATTCACTACTCTTATCGAAAATTTGGTTTTAAATAGTTAAACATTTGTCGCTAAACTCATAATATGCGAATATTCAACTATATTACCAAGTGGTAAATGTCTGCTTCTATTATATTACTCACATTCAATTAAAAACTGGCCAAGTGCCAGTCGAAGGGTTCCATTATCACAATTGGGTACGGAACCCTACAAATGAACACTGGACCTACCAATCCGTGAACGCAACGTGAACTTTAAAATGTATTTTACCACTGACGCCATCTAGTGATGGAATGATAGATATTCACTCCATCACTAGATGGCGCTAGTGGTATAAATATACCGCGGTATCGTTGCGCTTTTATGTACCTATATCACGTTTGTTGTATGGGAGTCTCCCTTAAATATTTGTTTTATTTTATAATTTTAATGTTTTTTGTTATAGCGGCTACAAAAATACATTATCTGTGAAAAATTAAAATTTCTAGCTGAAACCGTTCATGAGATACAGTCTGATGACAGACGGACAGACAGGCGGACAAACAGTCAGCGGGGTCTCAGTAATAGATTCACGTTTATACCCTTTGGGTATGGAACCCTAAAAATAAAAACTTATAATAAACAAAAATAATAATAATTTATTTACTTCTACTACTTGTACTGTTTATATATTCTGTGCTACTACTATGAATAAATTTATCTTCTATTATTTATCGAGTTCAATTACTAATAACACAGGATAAAGCAATTTCATATTAAGTAGTTAGCTACATTTGTAACAAATCTCATCAAGAACCAAGTTATAGGCTATAAAACTTACGATTTATGGATGTTATTTCAATTAATCTTAAAAGCTTGAAATAAATCAGTTGCCACAAAGGTACAGCTGAGTGAATCGGTGTAATATTACGTTTATTTTTAACTTGAAATGTGAGTTCTTAGCCTAATTTTACTTTGCGACAGATTAATTACATTAGATACCTATAGCGTTCTAAAAGTAACTGTTTAAGGGCCCTATACCTGCTAAACTGAAAATCCATGTCGGGCGCATCGAAAATTGTTGATTATTTCATGACGGAATGTCGTAGAACTTTTTTTTGTGTACAGATTGTAGGCGACATTGTTTCCGATATTTTAGTGCAGTTTCCATACAAATATGTCGAAACGTAATGAAGCCTATCGACATTTTAGCCAAATCAGACATTTTTTGTCTAAAATTTGGATAGGCTTTGCACCAATAGGAGGTTCTTGTCTTAAAACTACACCAAAATGTAGGAAACAATGTCACCTACAATCTGTACACAAAAAAAAAGTTCTACGACATTCCGTCATGAAATAATCAACAATTTTCGATGAGCCCGACAGGGATTTTCAGTTTCAAGGTCGTTGGCGTTGTTATTCCTCTTAATACCTATTTCGAAACAGAAATGAATACTTTTATGTAACCCGCGGTTTCAACTGCATAAGTCCCGATCCCGGCTATTTCAAATATTCTTTGTTATCGTATGCCTATATCACATAAAGAGAACATTCTCCAAACTTCTTAATTCGTATTGAATGTTCTGAAACAATATAGAATACATTAGAACAATCAAAATAAGCAAACAACTATAGATGATGCAAAAACAAAAACGACGGTGACAAAGCTAATACCTACTCAAAAATTAAGCAGCTCTCAAGATCAAAAATCTTCATACAAAGCTGCTCAATTATATAAGTAGTACCTACCCCTCAAATTTTAAGTGGCGTTTCTGTATTTGCCCAAAAGTCTTGCAAATAAATGAGACCAACAAACGTCGGGTTTAAACCGACTATATAATGTAAGTAGGTATTCGATCAACAACTTCAGTTAAAACCGTTTAATAACATAATAGGTATTATGTAAATCATACAACATATCAGCTCGTAATATGGATATTTTACGTCTGACTATGTTTTTAAAGAAGTCGGCCTTCTCTCCCACGTGAAGTCTAGTAAGGCATGGTTAGGTTAGCTAGGTTTTAAATCCATTAGAATATCAATTAATTTGTTTACTTCCTTCCATTATATACTGAGTTTTTATTTGTTCTTGCTATATGTTGGTTGCAAAAGAACTTTAACGATTTTTTTGTTAAAGATCTTTTAACAACCTATGTCAGTCAGATACCTATATTCTGGATGGAAAGTGGAAACAAAGAACTGTCAATTTGCTTTGATAAAAAAATATTTTTATATTAAAGATTTTTTAATAAAGCTTCATTAAAAATTTGGAATCGTATGGAATTTCTGTGTTTAGATATAAATATGGCAATACTCCAATATCCAATACTTTCAAACCAGAATATCAAAGCAAAACAGTGTGGTTGGCGGCACGGATGTCATTACATCTCACAATAGTATAAATCTACAATCTTCCTGGGTGAGATTTGTCAATTGCAGGTACTCATTATACTTACCTAATAATCACTAAATCTAAAACATACTTTAATGACCAAATTAGAGGGGTGCAATTTTTAATTAACTTTGATCTTCTTATGTAACATTCAAGATCAGCGAAAAAAGTACCTACTGATGAGCTTTTGAACAATAGTTGAATATTTCTAAAAACTATAAATATTTTAATGGAAAAAAACATCTGCAAAACACAATCGACGCAGAGCGGAATTATGTCTATGAAAGTCTAGTGCAGGCTTAAACACTTAAAATAAAAATATTCATATAGTCAATTCTGCAAACAAACCGAATTATTTCTTCTACTTTTCGGCCTCCGTCATAACATGTTTATAAATGTCTATCGTACGGCTCGTTAACCTAGCAAGTAGGACAATCGCCTATTATAACTGAATAAATGTGGGACAAAAGGTTACTGATACTACCTAAAATGGAAGTTAATGAAGGCTTCATTGGCAAACTCTAATTCATTGGATTGTGTACTCGTGGAATTGCTCTGATAAAGTGTAAATGAGTAATTATGGATCACTTAAGTTTGCTTTTACTTAATTTAAAAATGTTTTTTTTAGAAAAAAATTAACGGAAAAATACGCGGTTTGCCGCGACGACGCCTCGGCTTTGGCTTGAACTAGAGTCTTTAAATCTGTACCCAACGTCTATTCCAACTAGACCATACGAGTTCCCTCTTCGAGCGATGAATTCAAGAACACGTATTATAACCCTTATTTCGGTTTGTCCCATTTAAGAATCGTCTGAACGCCATCTATTTACACTACATTAATGAAACATTGATACTGACACTGTGATCGTTTATTTTTTCAGATATACCTATACGACAAGATTTTCGCCTAACAAAGCAAAGTATGCGTTCCCCTGCTTCGACAACCCTAGATTCGAAGCTGGGTTTAGATTCAACGTGTACATATTGGCGCAGCGGAGTGACATGCAGTATACCAACACAAGTCTGGTTATAGCTGATGTGCTGAAGAAGGATAGGTCAGTAAAGAGATTGTAGTAGATTGCAGAAGGATATTTACTCTATTTCAGAAACTTAGACCAAAAGTGTAAACAAAGAACTGTCAATTTTAAAAGAAAAAGTAAATAAAGAGCTGTCACTTTCAAATAAATGTACCTATATAGGATTATTGATCTAAGTTTCTGAAATGGAGTATAGAGATAAATTGTGTATTTAGTTTAGGCTTCTTTAATTACGCGTTGATGGATGTTAGGATCATCTAACACTATGACTAATAACTATGGAAACTGGTCATTTAGCTAAATGAAAGTGAAATTTTATCGGTATTAAATATTGATTGGATATTGGACATAAATCTCTTTAACATATTTAACTTATTTCCCACTCAGTAACGCTTATCAATAAAGGGTTTGTTTATTTAGGTTCGAAAAATTAATCTTCCAGTCTGCACATGGCCTGATTTAGATATGCAATTAAATTCCACAGAAGTGTAGGTAACATAGTTAAAATATAAGATTGTGTGGATGAAAATTGCTTTTTCTAAGACTTTCCCTTTACTATTTTCTTTATACGGCAACTTGTAATTGCTGCTACAGGCTAGGAAACATTTACGATAGCTAGATAAAATATCTAATAGAAATGTATTGCTTTTTAGGGTTCCGTACCTAAAGGTAAAAACGGGACCCTATTACTGAGACTTCGCTGTCTGTCTGTCTGTCTGTCCGTCCGTCCGTCCGTCCGTCTGTCCGTCTGTCCGTCTGTCACCAGGCTGTATCTCATGAACCGTAATAGCTAGAAGGTTGAAATTTTCACAGAAGATGTATTTCGGTTGCCGCTACAACAACAAATACTAAAAACAAAACAAAACAATTATTTAAAAGGGGCTCCCATACAACAAACGTGTTTCAAAAACTACAAGGGAATTCTAGTCGCGTAGTTGAGGTCGCTTCTGATTGGTCAAGTCAAATCGAGTTGGTCATGGAATTCAAAATGGCTGCCCTATCTGTCAAATATACTAGTCTGCCTTCACTGTCCAAAGAGTTTTTTATAGTTTCAGATTTTCTTTGAATCAAAGTTGTTGTAAACCATTTTAGGGTTCCGTACCCAATTGTGATAGTGGTACGGAACCCTTCGTGCGCGAGTTTCGCACTTGTTCTTCTTGTGTAGTGATATGCTCCTATATTTCTCTAGATACTAGGATTAGCAGCCGGCGGCGCTTACGACTAATGATGAATTTCTATCTTCAAAATTAAGATTTGATTTAGTACCTAGTTTAAGTTACAGACACAGGCATTACGTTAGGCATCATAATCCTAGGAGACTAATCTTTTAATGCATTACATATATTATTAAATAACGTGGTACATATTAACCATGATTAAATCTGAAACGAAAAATTTAAATTAATTACAAATTTAAACATGGTTAATACTCCGTTACTTATAATTTATAATATTTGGAGTGAATGTATAAGTTTAAAATCATATTCTTTTGTCAAAAACTGATGTCAAATTTTTAAAACATTTGACCTACCACGCATGCATACAAATTAGATAGTTCAAAAGGAAGGTTTCTTCTAACAAAGAGACTACATATTTGGCTAAATAATGTATATCTATTAGTGATTTCCTCTGACTCCATCCGCAGTTTCCTCGGCGCTACCCACATAAGGTAACCGTACCATATTCGGATTCGTTGAATGGTGCCAATTATTGTGATCGATGCCTCACATCAACCGGTTACAATGTAATCCATCCCAGAAAAGGCTAGTTTCTTTTAAAACTCAATGTAATATAGAACTTGTTGAGTAGTTTAATAAGGTTTAAAATAGTGAACAATTCATGTTTATATTCATGATCTCTTTGTGGGATTAAGAATTTGGTAATGTTTTGTCACAGGGATTTTGAATTTAAACTAATTGAATAAAGGTTTTCCAATTAGTAAATAGTTTCTGTAGTTCTATAGTTACTTAAAAAAGTCATAGGTAATTCATGAATCTATAGAAAAGTAAATAATTCATGATTCTAGAATTCTATAGCAGTGCGGTCGTTTTAGTACCTTGTCAAATCCTCATATTTAACTTGCTTCGCCAAAACACAATCGCTTGTAATATCTGTATGAGAAATGACAAGACAATCAAACTTTCTGTTACAGCAACAAAAACTACCTCACAATCAACTACATGCCATCTCCACAAGTAGCACTCCACCAAGTCGGACTCCATTTCTCCCAGTTCGGCAGCATCACGAACAAAGCAACACTCACCAACGATACCTTGACAGTTTGGGCGTCTCTTGAAGATCTGAAGAAATACAACTTCATACTGAACTATGGAGTGATAATCATGGACTTAATCCACGGGTTTTCGAAGACAAGACGACCATTACTGGATGGGACTATCAATTTAGTAGCCGTACCAAAAAATCTTGATGGTTACGAAGTATCAAGTTGGAATCTATTGACTAATAGGTAAGTCAACTAATAGATAGACTAATATTATAAGACTAATAGTTTGTTGATGTCACCAGAACGGCTCCAACGGAAGATCAGCGTCAGTCAAAAGACTGGCTTAATTCTGAGTTGGAGCCGTTTTACGACAAAACTATTATCTGTGTCTTATATACTTGTATGTTTTATTGTGGATGTTTGTTTTGATGCGAAATAAATATTGCAATTTCAATGTCTGAAATACACTATTAGGCCGAGTAATTGGCAGACTCACTTAACGAAAACTAACCAAAAATCGAGAAAATTGCCAAGCGTGACTTCCCTGTGCAGTGTAACCCGTGTGACACATTATTTCGATTTTGTTATTGGCACAAAGTGTACAGTGTTTTTTTGCTAGAAATCAAGGAGATTTAGCTGCTAATTTATATGGGAACTAAAATAATTAGTAATTCTACTCAGTTGCGCTTCGTCACACAGAAAAATAAACCAACGCTTAGCATATCTAAATAACAGCACTTAAAATAAACAAAACTATAAAGAGTTATTTGCTTTTGAAGTATTCGTTTCCATAGTAATAACAAATGACCTACATTCGTTATTTTGGCACCGGTGTATTTGCGAACACAAGGTCAAGATTTCAATGTTACTTCTCGCGAAATTCTGTAGTGCACGCTTGTAAACATATTGTCGACTATGAACAATTATTACAAGTATTATTGGAAATTATATGACTCAGATGTTGTGATGTTTCTTTTAAGAACTTCAATGTGTCTTTATTATTTTAGGTTTTTTAAATGATTGCTCGGGGAACCGTACATTTTGACAAATAAGATATACTTCCAAAGCAAAAACTGCTTTGTAAATCTGATAAATTTTATTTTTGGCGAAGATCGTGAGAAGTGGAGACGTAAAAGTAGGAAAGCAGACCCCGGGCTCCCGAGAGTTATGCAACCGGGAACATGGCTCGGATGATAATGATGATGATCATAATTTTTTCTCTCTTTTATTGCCAGTGGATACAAAATAGCAAATCAAGAGCAGTACTCAAGCATAAAGCAAATAGAGCGGATGAAATTCGAACTGGCCCAGCAATTGAGCAGAATCTGGTTAGGGAACCCTGGCGAAGCACAGGTCACGAGGTGGAGAGAAGAGTGGTTCAAGGAAGGCCTTGCTACTTATATGGCTTACTACCTGCTGGCACAGGTAAACGTTTTAATAATGAGTTATTAAAGTTGTACAAAATATATCTTAAAATTCGTGATGCCACGACTAGAACCAGGTACCTATAATATGTGCAATTTCTGCTAGCAGTATCTACTGTTGCAATGTTTTACTCATCTCAAGCAGCTGGACCGGTATTACACTAAATGACACAAGATGACAATACTATTACGATTATATCGACACACTATTGCCATTATATCGAGACTGTGACAAATTTGGTAGACTTCAATAGTATCGTAATGGTGTTTCAGTGGAATTGTAATAGTAACCATGGTAACCAACCTTCTCTGTCTGTCAAGTCTGTTAAAAACTCTGTTAATGACTCCATCAGTGGCATCTCAGTGGTGTCTCAGTGGTGTGTCGATAGAATAGTTAACATAGGAAACTGCCAAATGTGTCAAATACACGTCAAATATGACGATTAATATTCTATCGACACACTATTGAAACACGATTGCGGAGCGTAATACCGACCCTGGAGTAAATAACAAAAATGTCAGTAAAATGTTTTAGTTAAATATTTGTATTCTGGCAAAGAGATTATAAAAAATGTACTACTGTAACACGACGTATTACTTAAGAAAAGTAGTTCATGAACTCTACCAACAGATGGCGCTGCTAATGAAACAAAGCCCAGGCTAGATCGCGCTATCGTTGCGTTTAGCTGATTCATAGACCTCGGACGTGAACATTGTCCAATGTATCATCCTCGGATCCTCAGATCACCTGCAGGCTACCTTGGTACGCATCGGGTCTCTGCATCCTTCTTGGAACAGAGCACCTGAACGTCCTCGGTCTATACGCTGAAAGCGTGACAGCCTGAACGCCGCACCTCTGTAACAGTGCATCCTAATTGGAACACGGTGTGGGACCTGTCCGCGTTAAGGCTGTTCTCCTGAAAGCCCTGAAACTGTAAATGACGACCTGAAAACCGTGTAATATATTCGTATCGACTTGAACCTGCGTTTTCATCACCTCCACCGACTCCACTCCCCTACACTACGCATTTTTATGTAAGAATTGCATAGTATCGTGAATAATAAAATGTGATGTATTTAAACATTTTACGATGCGACACAACATAAGGTTAAAGGAAGTGACGTCATTACTTGTCATATGTACTATGATTTTACTTCGTATCGATGTCAACTCAAGGCTAAACAATTATTTTTGATCGTTTTTAATTTCTTCATCTTCTGATTGTTAAGAATATATCTAAATAACCTTGGATAACATTTTCAAGGCTATATATTTTTCTGTAAGTGCGACCTATATTGTGTGAGTATGGCAATATAAAGTATGGCAATGCAAAATTGAAAGCATTCTAGTTTTGAATTTGTACATGCATATTTTTATATCCTGTCCGGTTAATTATCATTTTAATTGCTTAATTCATAAAAGATAATTAAATTTAAGAAAAACCTAAATATTCTTGTCTTTCAATTGTTTAAAAAGCATATTCAAATTCAATTTTCAGTACAATTACGGTATTCGAGCGACCCTAAGACGGCCTCTTGGCAACTATGGACTCCAAATGAAGCAGAAGGCTATGGAGTCTGACTGGCACCACAGTACCCCTGCACTGATGAACTTCAACAATACATTGGCTGTGGAGATACCAGCGAGGTAACGTGGATAAATTTAATCAGGCAACTTTTTTTGAAGTTGTAATTTAATGATTGTCGATCAATAATTATTTTTTAATTTTTTAACCTCTTTTTTGTTATTTTTTTTAGGTACAAGGAGTTAGTAACGATGAAAACTGGAGCAATTTGGTGGATGTTAGAAAATTGGTTGCCAGACAATCAGTTACATGGTTCATTTGTGAAACACGTTAATGCAATGTAAGTTTATTGTTCTGTATCAATCGTAAAGCTATTTAAAATAAAATTCCTAACGCGATGTTTAACTATGCTAAGTCTTAAATCTTTTAAAATTTAAAACGTATTCAATTTACGAAAAAAACACGCCATTTTAACCGACTTCATATTAAATAATAAATAAATAAATAATGCACGACGTTACACACAGCGCAATCTAGCCCCAAACTAAGCACTAGGCTTGTACTATGGGTACTAGACAACGGATATACTAAATATTATACTTTTTTTTTTGTAAATTCATACATATGATACTTAGAAAACACTGAATATCCCATGTCTTCGGACCGTGGTGAGTCCTAGGACATGTTGGTTTCCTCACGATGTTTTCCTTCATAAGAGCGATGTTATTAGCGCACATACCTTTTTCTTAAAGAAAAAGACATTGGTGCGCGGTCGGCCTGGATTCGAACCCACGACTCTCGGAATGCAAGCCGAGGTATCTACCACTAGACCAACACCGCTCTTATTCTCGTATTAGATTACTGTGTACATCTCAAAAACTATTTCACCGAGTTCTTTAATCATTAATCATTTGCAGGAGAGGTCAATACATCTCACTTTGGGATCTAATGAAAGCCATTGACAAGGACACTATAGAGTGCACGTATCAGTTCTTCAATGGCTCCACGCCAACGAGAATTTTGAGGTCTTGGTTTCAGCAGTCAGGGTACCCTGTTGTTCAAGTCAATGTGCTGAGGGACAGAACGCCGAATGCTATACAACTGAAACAGGTAGGTACCTACCTTAAATAAATATTCGTAAATCTTCGTAAAATTTCGTAAATAAATCGGTATCGTATTGACTAAACGACTGACTCATTCATTTCTCAAGCTTTTCTTTGAATTAAAACATTTAAAGAAATGATAAACATATAGATATTTTATAAAATATTCAGACGCAGTTGGGAGGCCATTGTTGATTGACAATGATACTTCTTAATTAATAAAGTTACTGTTGCAAGTTTGATAATTTAGTGCTACATTTATTGTATAATATTGAATATTTTAATCTTGAGGCAGTTGAAAGCATCTAGAAATGATTAAATAAATCAATAAATATCATGGCATGCTTTTCTAGTCTTCGTATGGTTATTCTCGATTGATTGCTAAACACTCTGTTTATAATCTTCCAGCGTCACTTCAGCTACGGCCCCCGCAACCGAGAACCCACCGACTACCTGATCCCGATCTCATATATTGTTCAAAGCAACGACAACTGCTTCAACTGCCACCAGCCAAGATTCACTATCGGAAGCCAGACTTATACCTTCGGAGAAAATCTGAATGGAGGATGGATTGTATTGAACAGAAATGCTTCAGGTTTGTAAATGTCTTTAGTGTCTTTTTTTGTAGTTGTAAACACGAATGTTTTTCTAAATTTGATAGATAATTGGGTATCGTTTCTAGGAAATGCTTATTCTTGCTTTGTTTTGTCCACTTTTAAAAACCATTCATTCTTATTATAAGCGTGTGTTTGGTTTCAATATCAATCCTTGGCCGTGCAACAGATGTTTATTTTAGTTCAGCCCACGCCAAGATTACGCTATGCATACATTTGCTTCATTTACAATGTTATATTCCCATAGATGTAAGATTTATGAGTGGATGTAAACACATTTTCTGATACAACTGACGTTGAGGTCATGCTGGATACCATTGTTAGCTATATATAAATTACCTGTCAATAAATAAGCCTTGTGAAGTATGCGGATCTTTCCAATGTTTTTTTTTTGTTTAATCTGCATACCGACTGCTTTTAATCATGGTATAAAATTATATTTCCAGGTTACTACCGAGTTAACTATGACGAAGATACATGGAAATTGATAGCAAAATCATTAAAACAAGATCCGACATCGATAGATGAAATGAATAGAGCCCAAGTAAGTAAATCCGCTAAGACCATCCTTCGATTGCCCAATGGAAATTATATATAACGTAAACACCCTTACAAAATGTTGATTATATGTATTTCACTTTAATTTTAGATAGTAAACGACGTTTTTGCACTATATATGGCGGGAGACATAAGTCGTCCTTTAGCTGAAGAAGTGCTTGATTATTTAGATAAAGAAAGAAGTCCCGTAGTTTGGGATGCGGTGATAGATGGATTCAATATGTTGAGAATAGAAGGCGCCAACACTAGGATGACTAAGACTATGTATTGGGAATGGGAGGTATGAATCATCGACTATTTTGAAAGCCAATTATCTTCTAATATATAAAATTTCCATGTCACAGTGTTAGTTACCGTACTCCTCCGAAACGGCTTGACCGATTTTTATGAGATTTTGTATACGTATTCAGTAGGTCTGAAAATCGGCTACTATCTATAATTTATAAGGCAAAACAACGTTTGCCGGGTCAGCTAGTAATAATATATATTGTATCGTAATGTAAGTATACCTTCTTAGCAAAAATACAGAATGTAATGAAATGACTTTAAATATTGGTACCTAATGCCAATCAACATTTAGTTCTGAGTCATATTGATTTTTGTACAAATGATATTATTTGTTGATTTTTCGGTTTGCTTTTAAGGAATTAATGGGCAAGAAACTAGGTCCAATATTCAACACTTTAGTGAAAAGTAACGACAGAACTCCCCAAACGAGACTTTTCAGAAATAATATCGTCAATTTCGCTAGTGAAATCAATTACAAACCATGTTCACAATACTTGAAGAATGTTTACGATGGGTACAGAACTGGGAGACTGAGGTGAGTCAGAAGAATTAACTACATAAGTACTGCCACTATATATGTATTCATATCTGCTATTACGCATCTGGACTACTTAAAATATAGGGATCCGACCTTGATTGACTTTGACTTTATTTGCAGCTCTATGATCGCAAATACCGGCACATATTTATCGACACACAACTTCTATTATTTCCTTTCATTTCAGACTAGATCCAGATCTTCGTGAAGCAATGTTTTACGTGTATGAGAACAATACAAATTACCACTACGTTACCAAGAAATTGATTCCAATAGAGATGGAAGACAAATCTTCTGCTGAACATAAAGTGTAAGTTTCTTTGTAAAGTTTATGTGGAATTTCAACTTCAATCATTTATTCATATATAGGTATAATGTACAGATGGTAGTAGGTCAACGATAAGTTAGATAAGTTCCTCAAAAAAAATACAAGCTTTGTACATTTTCATATAAGAAATCGATCTAAAGATGATCCAACATCCATAGTTTAGAATTGACTAGGACCTATAAGCCAATAACAAATTTCAATATTTTTGACAAAAAACATTAATGAAACCACTTTCGTTAAGTGCAAATAAAGCGGAACAAGTAACCAAATTAGGAACGGATAGGTAAATAAGATTGAATAATAAATATTCGGAACGTCTTATGTTTGTAAATATAATCAAACTGCCACGTTCAGAGACGTTTAATGGTATGGTTATTGAAACTATCACTAAGTAAATATTTTCTTTTTGAGTGCGGCGGTACGACTTTTTAACATAATAAGCAATAAATTTGTTAAATTTTCTTTCAGGCGAGAAAGGAATAGATTTTTAATGAGATGTCCTCACGGAGAGCCAAGGCCCATGCCCATTATTTCAACGGAAATGGTAATGAAATTCATGAATATCGTTTTTTTATTCAACTTTCATTTAATTTAACCTTTATTTAACCTTTTGCATATAATAAGTTTCAATTTCGCTACACATAAATATGCTAAATTGAAATGGAATTGAAAATGGACAAAAGCTCTGCGTAAGTCCGTGTGAGGAAATCACATCGTTGGGTTCCACCTATTTATGGAAGAAGGTCGTAAGTCTACGAACTGTTAAGATAATGCTTAGTGATATTTAATGCATTCCCTACTACATCTGTACATTTTAAATATGTCAATGTTATTTTTCAGCCCCAATTAGCAGTAACTGAGAAGTTAGCAAATCCGAGTGTACCGGATTCTTCAAATGGACTAATCTCTTCAACAAGCGCTGTTATATTTATTTTCTTACTTTACGCATTGGTTTATTAATTTTTTTATTTAAATACCATCGATATTTCAAAAAGTTTGATCTAAAATTAAATTAACTCACTTTTCAGTTTTAATCGCGTTGCTGTTATTATTATTAACATTAATTTATCTCGAGAATTCTTCCTGTGATCAGGAGGTACTGTAAAATTTTCTGGCATTAAAATGCTTAAAATAATAATGGCATTCCGATTATACATGAAATATGAGTTACATTTTATATAAGCATCGCAAGAATCGAAGAAAATTCTGTGAGTTTGATCTAGTCATTTGCAGTAAATGCATGCTTTTATAAATGACAAGTATTTAATTGATTACGCGGATAGTTTTTAATCTTATTTTCGTGTGTATCAGGATGGCGAGTGTAGGTCTTAAAATCGTAAAGTTATATACCAGAGAGGAATGTACTAGCAATGTACTGAATGTACCTAAAATTTGGAGCAATGTACTATTTCAGGGCCAAAGTTATTGAAGAAACAAGGTACACCCGCCAACCTGCCGTCAGCTTGGCGGGTGTACTTTTATTTTGAGCCAACTAGACACTTCTGGAAGTGGAATAAACTGCCAAAGAAATACTATTAGGCGCGGACGTGGCAGTGACGTGGCGGTGGTTAATATCTTTTTTTAACACGTTAACCACCGCCACGTCACTGCCACGTCCGCGCCTATTAGTATTTATTTTCTTTTGATGATATCTCTGTAACCTTTCGTTATATTGGGTTGGGTTTTTAATACGTGAGAGTACATTCCTCGTACATTTCTTTGGCAGTTTATTCCATTGCTCCAAATTTTAGGTACATTCAGTACATTGCTAGTACATTCCTCTCAGGTATATAACTTTACGATTATAAGACCTATACCCGCCATCCTGATACACACTTATTTTGGATAATAAAATTCATACTTTGTATCTGTATCGATATCAATTTGACGGTCAATTTAAATTTATTAGTCGTCTTATTAGGTAATAGTAGGCCCGCAAAAGTGTTATACGCATTTATTTAATTTCTAATATGTTTATTGGATGTAAATAAAAATACTTTTTACTTACGTCTAAAATAATATTTAATTCATTAAAAACCATATTGAAATATGTACATATTACAATTTAGTGAGTAGATAAATTAATTACAATAAAATACGCTAATTTATTAAATTTGTAAGTGTAATGTCTAAGAAAATAAGTGCCCTTATAAGTAATATTTATTAAATGTATAATTTTATTTTAAGGTGATAATTTATATTATATACCCAATAAACTTAAACTGAATAATTATTGTACTTATGTTAATTAAATACCGTTATTATATAAATTATAACAATATTTTTCTATAAATTTACCTACACCAAATAAAAACAACAACTTACCAATACAATTTCGCTCCGCAAAAACTGAATTTGAAGCAAGAGGACGCATTTGTTCCAAATTTAGCTTTTCTTCAAATTGATGGTATAGCATAGGATATAGAGTTAATAAATAGAAATAAAATCTAAATAGAGTTAAAATGCAGTAAAAAATCTAAAACTAAGACTTATTTGTTTTTTAACTATTAATCAAATTAAAATATAATAATTTATATTTTGTATCATTAAATAGTCACCGTAGACTATCACTTTGTGCAATTTTGATTTTTTTTTCATTACATTCAATCATTAATTTTATTGTATAATTATGATTTATTACTACCCATACCCAACTTAATTTATAAAATAAAGTAAACCTCAATCAAACAATCTTAATACATGTGTCTGTAGAAAGATGTGAAACAAATAAAGCCTAAAAAATAGTTATACATCTAACATTGGATCTAGCAGAAACACTTAACTTTATCATAAACGATAGAGTAGAGTTTCCAGTAGGTACAATTTCATCTAAATCTGCAATAATAATATATCTATAATTTATAATAACTGTGTGTATACTTAGTTATTACTTAGGTAAGTAGTTATAACTTATATCTTTTCGTAATCTTTAACACAAACTTTAAAGTGCCCAATACTATTTATCTTAATTAAATCTTAATCCATAATACCCAATCACCAATATTATAATAAATCTTTAATAAACGTTTAACCGTAGGTGTACCTAAATACAATCAAAATAGGTTATAAAATTAAAATAAAGGTACGAATATACAAACACTTATGAAAAAATAAATTAATTGATAAGCTAAACCTATTACTTGAAAAATATACCTAAGCTTATATAAAACTAATGGTTGAATAAAGTAATTATAAATGAAATAGATATTAAAGCTAAGGATACCATGAGCGTCGGCGCATCGTTCTCATCGATCCATTCGTAGACATATTCCATGAACGTATTATCCCATACCACATTGTCATCGGCCATCTCGACGGCTCTGTTGGCTGTATGTTGAGAATCTTCAAAGTCGTTGTTTTGATTAAACGCGAAGTTTCTGAACTGTTATAAAGATAAAAAGGAGGAAATTATTATATTAAGTCTGTCAGTTACAACATAACATTAATCTGAATTTGTCAGCAGGGACATCTTGTCGAGCTTCATCGTTACCTAGACGCAACTGTTATTATTTATTACCTAATTTTATGTATTATGTTTGTTATATATTATAATGCTTGCACACATTCAAGCTACTCAATTGTTTGAGAAAGAATTATAATCTACATGACATAGGTATAGTTTTGAGTCTCCAGATATTTGTATTTTTTGTAACTCTTGAATATTATTTATTAGTTAGACACTTACTCTTTCCGTAGTGTCAAAGTTTGCCATATTTTCACTAAGCGCGTATATTACTTCTTCTAATTGTTGTGCACCACCGTACCTGTAAATAAGATTTTAAGTTAAAGAACTTTGACATTTCCTTTTTGTAACCTCCTGTTTGAACCGTGGAAAACCCTCATATTAAGAGTGCTGAAATGCATGAGCAGTATGTACTTACATATTCCGTATTTGATTGACATTTATAATGAAGAAGTTCAAAGCAAGTTGTGCGTTTGTAAAACTGCTCTCTGTGACTGCTTTGAAGATCCGCAATCTTTCTTCTGTTGTATACGGATTATCTGATGAGATCGTTTCCGTAAGTAAACTGAAATTTCGATAAGAGTTATTGGAAACATAATACAAACATTAATATTAATTTAAAGTAATGCAATACTTAAAAAATCTTACCCATTAATGAAGCTGTTATCTGTCGAACAGGCCATCGATTCCAGAATAACTACACGTTCGTACATGCTTGGTTCAATTTCCAATCTATTATTTAGGGCTTCAATAACTTCGTCGTCTCCTTCCTTGACCATTGTGCAATATACTGCTGGACGGAGCTCACTCGGAATATTGGGGTTTCTGTAAATGGAGCAATAATGAATGAAATACAACTAAACAAGGACAATACATTGACCGCCTGACAATTAGTAAATCATTGTGTCATAATAAGGCATTGGATTTATTTTTGGTTTTACTGAAATATTGTTCAAGTATCAAATTTAAAATCATGTGGTTGTGCTTTTGTAAAACGTGATAGAACTTACACCACTGGTTCATTGGCATCAGGATCATAGAACCAATCTACAGCAGCAGCGATACAAGGAGGATGGTTGGCTCTACAAGCGTGGTCCATGACGATACCTCGAGTCATCTCGATCATGGCTGTATCGTCAACGTCGGGCTCGTACCCTATTTCCGCTTCGAAAGTTGGTATTGCTCTGCGGACCATTCTCTGCAAATAACGTAAAATTAATATATCATACAGAGTGTTTTTCATCCGAAACCATAGATGATACAGATAGGTCTTAGGAAACATCAATTCTTTTTTTTTGGATATCTTTTTTGGTTTTGTATTCATTGTTTTGTTTAATTCGGTTTCTCTGTATCTTCTAAGGATTCGGTTTTCCTTCTAATTTTACTCACTCTTCTGACTCAGCAGATTTTGTTATTTAACATACCAAATAAATATCCGGATCCAAATCCTCATCTTCCTCAACCATGGCAACAAGTCGTTTTCTAAGGAAATTCATATTTCTGATGAAAGCCCTCCAAGGTGCATACTCAGTCTCATGCACCCAAGTTAAAGCCACACTTAGAGCAGTCTCGTAGTCTACTCTACCACCTCTCGCCAGATTCAGTACATCGTCTATAAGCTGAAAGATAACATAATAACAATCGTTATATTACTGTATATGTAGTAAGCAAATACTGTAGGTTTATGTAGGTATATGTTTCTGTACTCACTGTAGCCCTATTTAACGGATGGATTTCATTTCTACGGTCTGGATCATCAAGAGCTTCCAACATTCTTTCCCAGAGTATAGTATCATAATTCACTCGATAATATCCTGAAATATATCAGTTTTATCATTATGGATGTACCAAATAGTAAATTACAAAATGATATTGTTATGCAACTGGCAATCATAACAAGTTTAATAAAAGCGTCGGTCGTCGGTCAGATCTGGGGGCCTCCGGCCTATTAAAATTTCAGACGAACAAAATTTAAAACGAAGTTTCTACCATGATATAATTTTTTTTTCGATGGGATCAATAACTTCGAATCCGTAGACAATTACCGTGATGAAACTTGAAATTAAAGAAATGTGTAGGTATTTTAAGATAATAGCTTCGAATCCACACGCAAATTTTCTTCTGACACTTGGGACTTACAGTAGGCTTCGGAGACTTCGGACGAAGTCCGCAATTGCGGAAAGAAGTAGAGCCGTAGTAGGAAATATACAGCCGCATTGTTCGTCTAAACATAGTATCATGTCTGTCACCCAGACTTCAAATATAGGTAATCCTAATGAGCAATATAATTTGGAGGCGATTTTATTCACACTATTCCAGCATTTTGCACATTTAATAATAACATATTGTTTTTATTTTTACAATAACCTCGTCCTGCCCAATAAAAAAAAAACAACTTAATAAGTTCTGCCCAATGTAATTTATAAAGCACAATTATTTTATAGGAGCTTCTGCCCAGAACAACTAATGTAAAAAAGAATCCCTAATGTTGCGATATACCTCCATTTCTATTTTTTGGGTATATATTTACCTTTACTTAATCGATTCGAAAAATTTTGAAGTCAATATCTTTTGTTCTTTTAAAAGGTCATTGGGCAGAACTTTCAAAACCGTCTTCAGTTTTTTTGTCCATTATAAATGACATTGGGCACAACTTCATAGATTTCCCAACGAAATCTCCCATAAAACGAACGATGTTACCAACTTTTGAGACAAATGTTTCTTACAACATTCGAAAATATATGATGTTAGTTACTTATGAGAATATCCGAATTGCAATAAAAAAACAAGTAATTAATTATAACACCATTTACTTAATAATAAAAAGAATCATGAAACACCACATACTCATAAAATCTTATTTTTAGGACGTTTAATAATTCAAGCAGTCACAGCTCTCAATAAATCTAGACCTATATTGGCGTCATTTTGTCATGCCACATAGAAATTATCAAAAAATAATAACACAAAAAAATATCTTAAATATTTAGTCTTAGGACGTTATTCTTACATTATTCAGTCTGAATAAACATTGTTATCATTAACAGTCACAGCTGCAACTAAACTTCTCTAAGTTTTATTCTATTGCTTCTAACTCAGTAGAATCATAATAAAAAAATATTTTCATCAAAGTAATCACAATATGTTTGCACTTATTTGCTAAGTAAAATCTAAAACTAAATGGAGATCAAAAATAATCACAGCAATCTTAATACAATAGTTTGAAACTAAAAACAATCTTCTTCAAAAAAACTTAACCAATTCTTCAATGCCTATTTTTGTTTAAATATCAGTACGTAAAAAACAGAAACATAAATCAAAACAAACATAAAATCTTCTTTATAAAAACTTAACTCAATTCTTCAATGCCTGTGTTTTTTTTAAATAGCAGTAGGTATAAAAATGTTACGAAATGAAGCTTTATTCAACAATTGTGAAAATCATTATAGCAATTTCTCCGTTTAGTAATACATAAATAGATGTTACACGTAGTGCACCTAAAATGAGTTTTATTATAATGGCAGGATCTACACCTAGATTGTTTTTCGTCGACAGTAGGCAAATGTTTCGCTTCGAAAGTGCGATGTTTCTTTGATGGTATAGGAACAACAGAAGGTTTTCCTCTTTTACGAGGCTGGTTTTCTAATTCATTTTCGTCGGAAAAATCTTCAATGGGCCGGTTAATCATGTTTACTTCGTCAATCATATCTTCACCAAGTTGTAGTTTAAATTCTCTTAGCATCATTATTTTTCTTTTAGGAGTACCTTTCTTAATTTCAGCGGCTTTATATTCTAACCAAGCGTTGCTCACACATAAGTCTATCATGTGCGAAAATATTCTTTGCGTCCATTTATTGGTTTTGTATCTGTTAGGGCAAACAGCAAGAAGACGATCGGCAAGGTCAACCCCGCCCATATTTTTATTATACTCGCGAACTATTTGCGGTCGCATTACAGTCACATATCTTTTTGTTGACTTACACCAGCGCGAACAAAAATCAGATGTTTCTTCGGCTTCCAGGGTTGACATAAAAATAACAGGTTTATTATCAAACCATTTAGTTACAGCTATTTTTTGGTCTGGCCTTACTAACACATGACAGCTCCCTCTGCCTTCTGCTTTCAAAGAGCGGTCGTCTTTTAGCTGACACCCAGGTGGGATACGGTTTTTCATCAAAGTACCCGAGCATAATATTCCTCTTGAATAAAGTTCTTCCGCTAATTTTTGAGAACTAAAATAACGATCGAAATATAGTACGTGACCTGGAACAAGCTGATCCGCAAGAGATATAATAGCTTTTACAGCTAGACCAAAGTCTGTGTTATCGTACTCTGGATATGTTGTAGCGCCTTGATAGATGTGAAAATCACACACTACTCCGTTTGGTTTCGCCAAAACAAACGCTTTTAAGCCCACAGGATTTGGTTTTCCTGGGCAATATTGTTTTATCCCACAAGCTCCCGTAAATGGGACAATCATTTCATCGATAGATAAGTTTTGACTCTTATTTTGTTGTTGACAACCTTTCTGAACTCGATTTAGAAGAGGTCGCACTTTGTACAATTTGTCATTGGTTTTCTTTTCTGGAGTATAATCGTCGTCAAAGACGAATTTTAAAGAATTTCGTAACTGCTGGAATCGATTACGGGACATTTGATCAGAAACCAAAGCAAACTTCCATCTCTCCATCCAATACATACGAAGGATCGGGTAGTTGATGCTTGCCATTATTAAGCTCAAACCGATGAACAACTTAAGCTCTGATAATGTAAGATTTAAGCTCTGTCCTGATAACTTCACTGCGGTTTGATTTGTTTTCTCTACACATATGTTTAACAAATCATCATCGATGTACTGTCTGAATAAGTCTAATTTAGAAAAATTATTTGTGTCATTCGGCACATATGAAGGTTCTGCTAAAGTAGGATAACTAGGATGGAATTCCTGTGGCGTCCATTCTGCTTGTGTGGACCCAGATCTAGAAGGTGTGACAATGTGTCGCACGCGCAGTCGACGTCCACGGCTAGAACCACCACGACCCCGGCTAGAACCACCACCACGACCACGAGAAGTCCCGCGTGATCGTCCTCTAATAAAAGATGTACTCACGTCAGGTTCTGATGGTGATGGTTCTTGAAGTTCATCAGAGCTATTATTTTCAGAGCTTGAGGAGCTCGCAGGTTCTCTTACGCTTACAGGAAGATATTCGTAATCGCCTAGGTCTTCGTCTGAGGGTACGAAGTCTCCAATGTCTGAATCTTCCAATAAATTTTCTATGTCTTCTTCTCCTAAATCTGTAAAAAAACAAATTTCTTAAAAAAAACAAGAAAACAACCTCATTTTAAAATTAGGTAAATCACGGAACTAGCTTTTTTTGCTAGTAACACTAAACTCTACTATCAGTAAAACTGCCCACTGTGACTTTAAAAGGACATAAAAACTTTTTCTTTTCTGTAAATTGAAATAACTAACGAACATTGAAAATAAGTAGTACACAGTGTTATTTAATGTTTTTTCTTCATTTTTAAATATAGGCTTTTAAAAAAACTCTTAATAATTCTACATAAAATAATAGATTCAACTTACCCCGGGTTAATCGTGACGGCATGTTGAAGTTTCGAAGGGCATCTGACATTTGAACAAGTTGTCAAATGTCACTTCACACTGGTTCACCGATTGGCTAATATTTCAACCAATCACGATAAAAGGTTACAAAACGGTCCACAGAAGAAAAATCATACGTGACGCGCGAAATTTGAATATGTCAAGAAAAAAGAACATTGGGCAGAAATTCGAAATTTCATATTTTTTGTCTGGGCAGGATGGCTCATGGGCATTTTGTGATTCTAGAATACCATTGGGCAGGACGAGGATAAAGACTTACCTTGGCCCTGGAGATTAAAAAGCACATAATCATCTTCATCCAAAAACATTGGCAAAGAATCTGTGCCATCCAAAATAGAAACTGGAGCTAGATTAGTATCAAAATTAGGATTAGTACTTATGGAGTACGTGATAGGTATTCGCACGTTCGGAGCCCACGGTGCATTTGTAGGAGTAACAAACCGGAATCGTTCCTAAAAATAATTTGATCCTAATTATTAATAAAATACCTACCTATTTTTTAACTAAGTGCTCTTTATTATTAACCCCCGACGGAAAAAAGAGAGGTGTAAAAAGTGTGAGGTGTCTAGTATCTGTCTGTGGCATCCAAGCTCCCGAACGGATGAACTTATTTTGATATAGTTTTTTGTTTTATAGGTGACTTATGTGCGAATGTTCTTAGCTATATTTTTTGTAAATATGTAATAGTATAATATTTTACCAGCTATTGACTTCGTGGCACTTGATCAAGACGAGCGAGGAAATAAATAAACAAAAAAAATATGATGGTTTCATAAACTTTTAAATAAAAATGTAAAAACCAACAGTACATAATCAGTAAACACAGACATATTCCCAGTTTTTGAGTCTAAGTAAAAAGCGTTGGTAATAATAATACCTACTCTATATGGACATAACTTCATAAATAGGTCTAGCTAGTTAACATTTGATTGTATCTTACCGTAAAACAGCAAGGTAAGGAACATAATATATTTTTAATAATTACCACAGAAATGGTGACGCCCCCCGTCCACCAAGCCACGTTCAAAACTGGGACACCACTATGTGTCAACAAAGGTTCGAGGAAATCCTCCATTTCGCCATCGGGTATTATTCCCGTACCACCATTTGAATTTAAAGCATCCAGTGAATTTAGGAAATCCAATGAAATTACTCCTGTAATAGCCCTGGAAAACGATAACTTAATAATTTTAAAAAATGTTTTGTTTTTGTCAACTTTAAAAGTTTTTGTCGGGACAAATTTTAATGACAAAACATGGTTCAGCTAGCTATTATTAATAGCTCTGCATCTGACAAATCTAGGGGAAACTTACATAACATTGAGTAACGAAATTCCTGCACTTTGGATTAGGTCATCGTTATTTGGACTTATAATCCAGGACAACATTTTCAAAACTGATGGAGCCTTGTATTTCATTAGTCCATTTAAATGATCTCTTATTTCATCTTCTTCAAATAGATCGTCATTTGGTTCTAAGAATGTGGCAGATCTGTATGCATCTCTCAAAAGACTTTCTTGAAACACTTCCGTTACAAACAAAGTTCGAATATCTAACATGTCTGAATCCAATTCACCCATTACATTCGTTTGGAACTAAAAATAAGTAATGATTACTATATAATTGTAAAGCTAAAACTGTAAGAAAGATACTAAAGTACCTCTCAGATTCTGTTACAAAAGAATATTGATACGATGAAAGCTGCTGATAATGCTTATAATTAATGAACCATAGGTACCTCTGTTAGCACATCGAAAGCAGCATAAGAGGCCAAGCCAGATATAACCCACTGATATCTAAAGTTATCTGGATATACTAAATATCCATACCACTGGCTTGCTATGCCTTCAGCCAATTTAGTGAAACTTTGGAATTTGTGGTTGTTTGAAACTGAAGTTTCCATCATAACATAAGGTTCCCTGTAACAGATATAATGTTTGAAACAGAAAAATACTAATCTATAATAAATAAATCATACATAACAATAATATGAGTAAGTATATTGTTTGACAGTAAGTAGGTATCTAATCCTATAGAATACTACCTAGATAATATGAGGGGTGTAAAAGCAAAGGTGACTCTGTAAATTATTTATTTTTATTGTTTAGATACATACTTACTGCAATTTTATAATAGGTGTAATGAAACAAAGATTTTGTTAATGTTGGTTAGGTACGTTAATGGTTTGAAAAACTGTACTTACCAAATACCAACCGATCCCAGACCAATCCAGCTCTTAGAAGTATCAGGTAAAGCTACAATTTCTAGGTCTTGACGTTGGTCTTGTATAATATCAACAAAATCTTTATCGGTCCAGTCCTTTAATCTTTCGAAGAAATCAGTCATAGCTACTCTACCCAGAGTCTCTAAAGTATTGATACCTTGTCGGTAGGACAAACGCAAGTTATTGGCCACATTATTTGATGAAAATGTGTGAGCTACCATCGCCCAACGTTGTGGTGGACCTGGTAGTATTTGAAACGTATTTCTGAAAACAAATTGAAGACAAATTATGAATATTCTTAAGGGGAAAGTCAACCTACTCTTTTCTCCATACAAACTTTACAAACGTAGTCATGGATAAAGACATTGGAAAGATATGTTTATGCCATAAGTCCTATATCAGCCATGGCCATGCCCCTACGTTTTGCTTTTATTTTCATTTTCAAATTTTTCTGAATTTTATTTCTATTCTAAATACAAACTGAAAAAAAAAAAACTAAAACGTAGAGGCATAGTCATGGCAGATATAGGTTTTATGGCATATTTGCTTTAATGTCTTTATTCAAGGAGGAAACAGTCGACTACATTGGTATGGAGAAAGAGTAGGTATATTGTCCTCTTAAGATAAAAGATTGATAGAGAGAGAGAAACAGTTAGTATGTCACCCAATAACTTTTTTTACTTTGATGCAACTAATTTTTTAACTGAATGATAAAAAGTTACTTACGCATCGTCGGTTTCAACGGAATTAATGACAATGTTGCTATATGGTATATCGTGGAATGTGAAACTAATAAAAGGAGTTTCTGAGAGCTCATCTATACAAGGAAATACTCGGCGCGCGTTCGTTGGACTTAGGTTCATGGCCAGATAAGTACTGAAAGAAAAATATCATAAATATTAAAAATATTTTTTTAAACTCAAATTAAAACAACCACATAGAAACGTTGTTCAGCGAAAATAATTGTGAAATTGAATGTCATGTACGTCAATTAATCTTCTTCTTTTCGTAGGTAGGTCGTAACCCTAGGTGGTTAAA
Source organism: Idaea biselata (assembly GCA_958496205.1). Taxonomy (NCBI): domain Eukaryota; kingdom Metazoa; phylum Arthropoda; class Insecta; order Lepidoptera; family Geometridae; genus Idaea; species Idaea biselata. The sequence goes on from OY292398.1 coordinate 24,957,591, forward strand.
CTAGTGTTTTCAGGTGGCCTTAAGGAACAAAAGCCTCAAGTAATTATTTTAGCAGAACCCCAAAAAGTATGTATATAAAATAATTCCAATATAAAATTATAATTATTATTATTGGAATGTTCTAAAGGGTTAAGTATGTTTGCGTGTGTCTGTGTATGTCTTGGTTAATATTTACGTGTCCTTATAGCTGCCGCGAAAAAGCCCGGTTCCAACTAGTGATAGTGATCCAGTATAAGTAATGATAACAAAATATGTCAATGAATCCTGTTCTGGAATAATTTCCAGTACATCATCGTCAACATTAATCTCTGCCGGCCTTGTATCAAGTTGGGAATATACACCGGTATCTACAGATATTATGTTTAGATTTTTCACAGCTAAAGCGATAGGGTCATCTCTCGTTGCTAACGTAAGTGACACAGCTAATACAGCTCTTCCGGTAAATGTATCATCATCATTGAAAGTTATTTCTATTGCATACTGTCTTACAGTTTCGCCAGGTCTTATTTGTGATATTGAGGTTCTTCCTAAGAGTCTAGCTTCAGTCAAATTGATGTGAGATTTACTGTTAAAACTGTAGGGTTTGTTTTCAATTACTCTTTCCCTATTTTCAGTCTTAAACATTTCGTCATATTTTAAAAATATATTCGATGTTGATCTTTGTTCTAAAGGAAACGACACTGCAATCACTATCACTAAATATATTATGAAAATTTTAATTTTCCACTTATTCCGAGACATTTTTGATGTCCGGAGTCACTTATAGTTACACATGTGTAACACATCGAAGATCTCGGAGAAATGCGAAAGATTTATCTGTTTGTGTTATGATCTCGTTTTCAAAGATAGAGACGCAGATATCGATAAAGTTGAGAAATGATAAAATCTAAAAACAACTTTTATAATTAATAAGTCGGTCTTTTTTACATATTTATTGTTATTTTCTATTTACATAGTATTTATAAAAAACACTACTTAATTTAGATTTTAAATTCTGTTTCAAAACTGAAGAAAATTCAAAGGGCCCTATCTCATTTCCAGCATCAAGTGGTTACAGATGAAGATAATATTTAAGTGACAGGTTTATCGATACATTCCTCATCTATTTTACAAGATATTTCATACCAAATATCTTATCAGTTTTACGTTATTGGAAAATAGTTTCTAATAATATATATATTTTGCTGTAATTATATGTATAGGTACCCAATGAAAAATTATGATAAAATGAGTACAAATCGTGTTAGTTTAAAAAGTTTATCATCAGCAAATTTGATTATGTCTTAGTTTAAGTAGTATCACAGTTTACCCAATAGTTGGTGCACTTCGCGAGTTTTACCATGCGGAAGAGGCTGGGGCGTACCAACTATAAGGTAAGCTGTGGTGTAACTCTGATTGTAGAGATAGCAGGGCATTTTGGTACACGTACACCTTTCGTCGGTTTCCGTTCCAAATAGTTCAAGTAGAATTTTTAGTTCACTGCCAAAGGTTAACAAATATCTTGTTTTTATAGCGACCTAGTTCAATTTAAATTTTGACTAAATACTTAATAGAAAAAGAATGATTGTGATCAAATTTCGACCTCAAACGCTGGAAATATCCAGTAAGATAGACAAAAAACAGACAGACAGACAGACAGCAAAATCTCAGTAATAGGGTTTGTAATTAAAACCTTTTTTACCCTTTGGGTACGGAACCCTAAAAATACACCCTATAACCTCCAACGATATTCGGAAGTCGATTAAAAATCGTTCCGATGTTTTTCGGTAATAATTTCATTTATAATGATAAATGTCAGACTTTAAAAACGTCTATTTATAGCTCTATCTTTTTATATTCTAAAATTAATAAGAAATAACACAAAATCTACAATTCTGATATTTTAATGTTTAAACCAACCTTGTTTCAAATCCGCCACTGAAAAATCCTTGCCCGACATTCGATAAACTTCCAGTATACTCAATTCTAAGCCTATATGACGTAGATTGGGCCCCAGTTTCAATTTCAAGTTGTCCATCGTCTTGATCTATATTTTCAACTGGGTTAAATAAAGTAAGACCACCTACAGCGTAACTCGCTGCAGTGACATCTATATCCTCGGCATGAAATACTAGAGGATCTTCTCTAGAAGCTTGACTTACAGATAGCCCAATTTCTACCATTCCAAAGAAAGTTCCATCATCTTCATTTGGTGTCAGTTGAACATCATATCTTGTTACAGTCATATCAGGTCTAATTTGATTTCTTGGTTGGATTGATGAGGCACTTTCGCCAGTCTCCAAAAAACCTGCAGTTTCATTTTCTTTCACGGTGTCGGAACTGGAGATATCTGTTGTTTCTTTTCGATTTTCATTTACTTCGATACCACGTAAAACATGCACCCTAACATCATCTTGAAGATGTTTAATAGGCAATGAGAAAACTATAGTCAATGCTAGTGATAGGACACAAAATATATTTAAGATGGTCATTTTGACTAATATTAAGTACACTGAACGTCACATGCCGATCTTTAAATTTAAATGTTACTATTGTGATAGCAAACGGATGACTGAGACGTAAAATATTATTTTTATAATATCCAACAGTTTCAGTGATGTGGTGATCAATATCAAGATAACGTCTCTCAGATATCTACTTTACAGGTCATGATAACGTACAAAACTTTTATATTTGATAGATCTAGCTATATATTTATGTTGTGTGTGTGCTGAATGGATAAAATAAAATACTACGTATGAATATCTTACAAATCATTTATTTACATATTAAGTACAGTACTTCAAAGTAAATACACAAAATACAATACAATACAATACAATAACGTTATTGTTTATCCTCTATTACCTTCATTAAAAATATAAAAATCTATATTCGGAGATCAGCATTAGTTATAAACTGCGTCGCTGTCTTTAACGCTCTTCCGTTATCTCTGATGCATGTATTATTTATTTAGATAAAGATGTTTCGAATACAGGAAAACAGACTTGAAAAAGCATTATACATACAAGTACTACTACGCTTTAAAGATCTTCGCCTACTTTTAAATATTACTATGTTATCTACTTAGTACCGAACAGAGAAATGATGGTAACAGAAAGTAATAAAATAATACTAGCGGTGACGCCAGTGGCACTATTGTCATCATCGTCTTCATCATCGTCATCATCATCGTCGTCATCATCGTCGTCATCATCGTCGTCATCATCGTCACCATCATCCTCGTCTTCTCCTCCTGTAGCTGGAGTTGTTGTTGCAACAACATCTCCATCGTTCTCTTGAAGCCATTCTTCAACAACGGCAGCGTTCTGATTACTCCAAGTAATGGACGAATCAATGTTCTCTCCTATAGCTCCTACTAATGCAGCTTCAGCAGCGGTGAATACAGACGAGTGTCTTGACGAGAATTCATTTATCTATGTACAAAAAATATTATATCAGAACTAGGTAAAAAATATATATCAATCAACATGTATAATTCTATATAGGGACATATTTTATATCGAAAGTGGTTCAATTTTATGCCAGTCTGCAGAGGGAACCCAATTCCATGGCAGATATTAGCAGTGAGTACAAACTATTTAACGACCTCTGGCCACTGACGACTTTATTTATGTAAGACCAAAGAAAACATGTTGATGGAGTTCAAATTACAGCATTATCGATTTTGTTTAAAATATTTACCTTTTCTCGGTGAGCCTCAGTGGTAAGTCGTCTAGAAAATGCAGTTAATATGTTATTTGTTCCACTTAATCCCTGCACACTGAAAACAAAAATAACTACGGTTATATTCTATGCAACACAATAATGAAAAACTAAGATAAAGAAGGTAGGTACCTAAATAAAATAACAAGCTTTAAAAATATTCTGATCCCTAAATTTATTTTAGTGTGTACTTCATTGTGCACACATGTAATCTATACTTCTACTAGCTGACCCGGCAAACGTTGTTTTGCCTTATAAATTATAGATAGTAGCCGATTCTTAGACCTACTGAATACGTATACAAAATTTCAAAAAAATCGGTCAAGCCGTTTCGGAGGAGTACGGTAACTAACACTGTGACATGGTAATTTTATTTATTAGATTATATACTTAGAGGAAAGATTTCCTGTTCGTTTCCGTTTTTGGGGATTGTTTGTTTGTAACGAATAGGATCCGAAACTACTGGATTACAAAAAATCATTTACCAAAAGAATTTCTATTACTAAATTTCAGATCTCTACTTTCAGTGGTTTAGGCTGTGCTGCGCGTACATCAGTCATCAGTCAGCCAGACAAAGCATTTTAAAGATATAGATTATATCATTAGAAGGAAACCTAGAAACTGATTGAAAACTGGAAAATATACGTGTTTAATAATAATATTAAATGTGAGTAGATAAATAAATGAGGTAAATCATACTTATTCTGAATATTGGGCCAATGGTCAATAGCAAAGTCGAGAGCCACATCCATGTTCTCAGGACTCGAGTTGATGACGGATACGAGAATAGTATGTCTATCCTGTTGCCGAACAAGCGTATTCGGGTCTACTATTTGATTCAGGTAGCTGTAAACAAAATAAAATAAAATTGAATGTAATGGTTAGTACCTAAGCTCTTTAGTTTGAAGTACATGGCTTTAAGTTTTTATTTCATACAGCGTCCAACATAACTCTACAGGTGGAGTTGCTATAAACTTTACTTGGTAAGACATAAAATAGTCGGTATACCAAAAGCATCTAAACCAGTTTAAGAAACAATTTTATAGCCTGGAAATTTTCCCATCTAGTGGAATCTACAGTCACCTACCTACCATAAGTTGTATTTTATCTAGAGCTCTCGTTAATCAGATGATTTGGGGAAATTGTATGTTACAAGTACAAGGTACAAAACTGGATATATGGCAAAGGAATTTCCGTTGTGATATTGATTAAAATCAATGACAAATGTTTATACGCACTTCAAAATACAAAAAAGATAAGCGAAACTATTTAATCTAAAAGTCATGTGAATGAATCAATGATGGAAGAAATACGTGACTCATACTTTAGGAATGAAATATTTTTTAAACCGATATTAGTTTAGTTTAGAAAACATGACTTTATAAACCATTATGACTAAGTGCCTATAGAAATGGCAAACTGTAATTTTAAAGTGAATTTTCTTTGCCTCAAATAGGCGATAACAAAACTATAGGGTTAGATATATAGATGAATGTCCAACTTTAGCCTAACCAACAATTACAGTCAATATAGTTCAAAAGAAGGACAAATACACAGAAAGCTTAAAAAATCACGAAGAGAAGAGAATAACGTATCGTACAATATCAACTGTACCATCCTGCTACTAATACTTACAAATCACGAAGGGCGGCATTAGAAGTGCATCCCAAAGCTCCCAGTAAAATGGACTGCTCACTAGAGTCAGTAGATGCGAGGTATCGCTCCCAAAGGAAATTGAAATTGTCAGCATCTCCACCGCGAAGACCGGAACAGTAGACCAGATTCTGGATGTCGGGGTTTAGAGTGTTGGCTGAAGAAAGAAATACCAAGTTAGACAAATTACAATATTGGGTTTCTAGAAAATTAGGCAACAGCTAATCCGATTTAAAGCTACGATTAGCCTATCTCCTCTAAAATATATGGTCTTTAATACATTTGAAGGATATTATAATTATCATTGTTTGTAGACACTCACTGTGTCTTTCTCTTTATGAACGATTTCAATTTCTTGCTTTTTTATTGTGTGTTTATTTTTATCAATAAAATTATTTAGTATAACTCACTAGGATTATCTTTGAAGTTCGCTAGCATCTGTGCAGCAGTTGAAATGCATTCTGCGTTTCCATGTCTGCAGTTGAGATCCAGGATAATGTTTCTGTGGTAAGGAGTCACATGTTCTTCTGAAGCAGCGGGGTTGAAGCCGAGCTCGGCGTACAGAGGTGCTGTCAGCTCCAAAAGATATGCCTAAAACAATAATAAATAAGTACTTATAAAAAGTTATTGTTTACATCGCACAGCGTCATCTAGCCTCATGCTAAATAACAAAGCTTGTATTTAGTGAATGGACATCAAATGTAATAAAACTTATAAGTTATGTTATGCTATGTTACTTTGTATTTTAAAATGCATCCAGACGAGATACAAATATCTGCCAATATGTTTAATAAATCAAGGAGTTGACAAAATATTACATTTTATCTAGGCATTATCTTTGATGAGATACTGCGTATGTACTTATTTAGCTGAAGATGGTAAAAAATCAAGTAAAGTTAGTAAGCATACGAAACTAGGTACCTACATCAATTTGTAAGGATAACAAACTAAACAAGTACCATACGATAAAAAAATATACAAACATATTTTAAAAAAGGGAGAGGACAGGGGACCCTCGCTCCGGCTCGTACCTGGTGCAAAGGTTAGGTATTGCCATTCAACGCGGCAATGCTGCCAGCGTTATGGGTACCTTTGCGCCGGGTACAATTCGGGGTGGGTTATTTTAATATAAGTTTTTTTTCTTTTTTTCTTTAGTTTTATATATCGTATATGTACCTACCTATGTAAATATATGTAAATAAATTTGTAATTGTTTTTAGCTATAAAGTTATATAAATTATAAAGTGATATAATTTTTAGCTTTTAAAAAAAAGTACATAATAAATTATGAAATACCTGGAATAGGTGATATTGCTCGGAACCGCTTAAAGCCAAATCCAAGTAGCTGAATGCAGGATTTACAGCAGCCCAGGGAATGTAGTCCTTCTCGTTTACCAAGTACCGGGACAGCTCGAAGGGGAACCTGTAATTCTATAAAAAAGTACACTATAAATACAAAGAATCATACACAATACGTTTACTTGTTAAGGGCCCTATTCTGAAAAACTGAAAATCCATGTCGGGCGCATCGAAAATTGTTGATTATTTCATGACGGAATGTCGTAGAACTTTTTTTTTGTGTACAGATTGTAGGCGACATTGTTTCCGATATTTTAGTGCAGTTTCCATACAAATATGTCGAAACGTATTGAAGCCTATCGACATGTTAGCCAAATCAGACATTTTTTGTCTAAAAGGGGACCGCCAAGTTACGGCCCACAGTGAACAAACTTTTTGAAACGACAGAAATCATCGTATGATTTAAATAGTTCTGATGTATTTTTGCTACATCAGTAAATAAGACGTTTAAATGAAACCAAAATAATAAGTACATTTACGATTTGCTGTCGTTTTTTGGCCATTGTTTTACACAGCTTCCGGTTTTCTGTGTAGCCATTCTTCATTTGTCGGTAGTTTGTCGATTACAAAAATCGATACCTCTGTTGATTGTAAAAAAAACGAAAATCGATTAAGTATTTTATGTTATAAAAAAGGGTACTTTTAACCGACTCAAAAAAGGAGAAAGCTATCTATTCGCCAGTACTAAAATATATTTAAGTATATTTGATCAAAAACAATTGGGTTAAAAACTGCCATTTGCTCACTTCAGACGGCGCTACTGTAGCACGTCTGACTTTATTTGACACCTTCATAGTTTTTTCATAAACAAACATGGTTATTTTGAGATAATTTTACAAAATCTGGGTATACTATCTCTATACCCAGATAGGAACAGCTATTTTTGGCTATAGGGATGGCTAGTTGACGGCCACCGTGGCGCGTCGGGCGAGGGTAATGTTAAGTTCATATTATTTGTAAAAATTAAAAATAATAAAGTGGAAATTCAAACACTTCGAGTACTAGTTTTAATTTGTAATGACGTCTTCTTTTCTTAACTAATATGTTTTAGGATGTGCTTGTATAACCCTAAACTATAATGTCGTAGGCTATTAACAGGTGTTCACTGAGGGCCAAAGCTTGTAGGGGAGGTGGTCGACCTCCTTTGGATAGGCTTTGCACCAATAGGAGGTTCTTGTCTTAAAACTACACCAAAATGTAGGAAATAATGTCGCCTACAATCTGTGCACAAAAAAAGTTCTACGACATTCCGTCATGAAATAATCAACAATTTTCGATGAGCCCGACAGGGATTTTCAGTTTCAAAGTCGTTGACGTATATACTCCTCTTAAAACTATAAGAAGGTACTAACACGCACTATATAATGTAATGAAAATTTTGGGATCATAGAGACCATACACATTTTGGGGGGGGGGTTGGGATAAAATATTTAATCCTTTTGTACATATCTAAACTATTTTTTCAATGGTTGTCATTTTGAGAAGTAGACAAAAACTAATAAGCCTAGTTTGTTATTTTTAAATAAGATATGGACCAATATTTTAAAATTGTCATTTTAATAACCATAAGTCTAGAAAGTAAGGAAAGTAAAAATATTACATATTTAAAGTTCTTAAAGGAGATTGCACTGCTTTACGTTGACGGTATATGCTATATGTATAGTTTTTTTTTATTTATTAACACTGCTACATAACTGAAAAAAGTCCGATGAATAATTCATCACTATGAATAATTGGTTTTGGTATTCTCGTCCGTGTGAACACTCTCCAGTTATACCCATTGCACTTAATAACGTTTTAAAATTTCACATCGTTTATATGAAACGTTTTGAACTTTTCCATTAAGCCGAAAATATCTGCTTTATTTTCGGATATAGAAAATAATGATATTCTCAATTTACCTAGGTATTTTCTATGATATTTATGTCGTTATATCCAATTAACTCCGCTAATTACAAATACAGAACTTATTTTTTGTTAGCCCGTTAATTTGTCCCACTGTAGGGCAAGGGCTTCTTCATAGAGCGGTTAAGCAGGCCACATGACAGGAGTCTACTCCGGATTGGCGAATGTTCCATGTCTTCGGACTGTGTTGAGTCCTCGGACATATCGGTTTCCTCACGACGTTTTCCTTCACCGTAAGAGCGATGTTATTACACACATTACTTTTTCTTAAAGAAAAAGAGATTGGTGCGCTGTCGGTTGGTATTAAATCCACGACCCTCGCAATGAAAGTCGGGGAATCTATCACGAAACCAACAAAGAACTTTTCGATCTATATATACTTTATTAGTCATTCTATTCGCACTCTTGACCCATATTCAAATTCAATATATACTACACAGTGCATCATCATCTATTTATGTAAAACCAATTTACCGAAACAAAATATGGTAGAATACAATTTCCCTACACTAGGCACCTTCGAAGGTATAGAATTGAATTTTCGCATTTCCGAGGCATCCGAGATATTTGAAATTCTAAAAGCCTTTGATGAAATCTACATATCTTGCATGACTGCAATATTTGCTCAGTGGCTTCCTTATAACTATAAAGGAGCTATTGATAGGGTGTAGACGACGAACTTTGTCGATTTTAATGAAGAACTTCGCCTTTAGTGATACGTACCTATATTTATTTTATTTTTCTTTAAAATATCTATGTAACACGGATTGTGCAATGTGCATATTGTGAGTAGGTATCGCGCCCAAATTGCATCAATATGGTCAAATCATAAGTGATTGCTATTTTAGTAGAAAATCCTATTCCAATCTCAAAGGATTTTTTTACGATTTTCACGTTCACTACAACTGTAACCTTTTATGGAACTAATTTAATAATACATTTAACTATAATTAACTTGGTTTAAGTACAAATAAAGTCACATCAAAAAATAACTTCCTTATCGTATGAAAATTGTACTTACTACTGTTTATATTTTTATTACTTACCAGTTATCTTTTTCCAGGCAAGCTTGGATGTTTAAAAGACATGGTTAAATTAAATTAAGGTTTGGAATAAAAAAAAACATCCATCTGCTTTACCTAAGCATGATACTAAAGAGTTCGGGTAATATTACCAAAGCCACGCTACGAAATTTTGGCGCCCGTCGTCGGTTTATTATGCTTCCCTTGCGCCCTCCAAAAAACTTTAAATGTGCTTTCGTAGAACGAACATTAAAATTTGACATTTAACAGGTCCTAACATGTTGCTACTTAGCAATACTTTATTAACTTTATCAACGAACTCAACTTCTAATAACCAAACCAAGAACTTTTAGCTAATTCAAAGTTGTTTAAACAACATCAAACAGTACGTGTACTTACTAATTTGATTATGTATTGTACTTAAAATCAACAAGTTTGAGCTGTTTTATGACGACTTCACAGTTACAATGCGGTTCCTAAAGTTCTCATTGTATACATATTTGTATAGTTTATTAGTTCGACACAAGTTTAGAAGCCTTTTAAGTAATGTAATCCTAAAGTTGTTTGTCTGTCGAGTTTTGGACCGAGGGCAGTTCGACAATTTAATCTCATAAATTCTCATTACATTTGTAAGGAAAACTTTTTGTATGAGTTCGAATTAGGGTAGCAAGCTGTTTTGTTCAAACATCAAATGGAATGAAGGTGTGTCAATACAGTTGTTGACGCACTTTTAATTCAGCAAGTTACATACATACATTAAATATGAGTACATTAAATATACGCAAGGCATTAATTTGTTAGGTTCAAGTTGAACTCCCCGGTAGTTGGGTATTTTTGATTTGTATGAATTTACGACTAGGTAGAGGCCTGAAATTATAATAATGGAATGGAATTTGATTATATTAAAATTAGAAAATGGCTATTATAATTATCTTTTAACGACGTTTATTTATGCAACAAGGTTTTGAGTGCAAATAATTTATGGCCATTGTTCTTTCGGGAAGTCAAATCCCACAATACCTACCTATACCTACTCTTCCGAAGCAAGAAAATCATTGTTTCCTTCTAATATTATAAAGAGGTGCCTAACGTTGGTATTACAATAATTACATTACTTATTGTCCAATTTCAAATCAGTGGCTAAATAATTTAGTGTTATAAATATTAGTTTGGTTACGAATTAGTGGTTAATAATTCAGGCCACTAGTCTTTATTTCCATTTCCATTATTATGGACCAGTCTCGGCTCTCGACAATTGAAATTCCTTTTGCATTTTCTTTTTAAGAAAATAGATGTTGCAATTTTCTTGGAGCCGTTTTTCTCGCGTTTCACTTCATGAATATTTATGAATTAAAGGTAAAAATACTCGATTTTAGTTTAAAAAAAGTTAATTGTATCGGAAAACGGGTTTCGGCTACAGAATTTAGATTGGGTTATGTATTTTTTTTGTTTCAATTCAATATACATCAATGTGGTGTCCGGTGTACCTACAAAGTTAAATTCAGGTCTAAATTAGGCAATCCTGTATTTCAAACGAGAATGGCTGACCATAGAAACTAAAATAATCAATCGGCTATAACTTCAAAAATAGATAAAATAATATGAAATGTACCAATATGCAAAATCTATCTATCTATTTTTTTTTAGCAGTTCAAGGTGTAATAGCTATTTTTTTCTTCCAATTTTTTTTTGGTTTTACTTTATATAATATTTAATAAGTTGTATTACAAATCTTGTTTTTGTATTAGTACCTACCTATGTAAGTTGTGTGCCTACTGAATAAACGTATATTCTTTCTTTCTTTCTTAATAGAGAAAACTCACCAATGCTCCAGTCCTGGCCAAATTGAAAGAGTCATCAAGAAGCTGAGCTCTGTTCAGAAGGTGAATGACCTCATGGTTTCCATTCAGCGCTATAGCTAAAGCTGCCCAGTTTTGAATATCGTAGTTCACTCTGTAGTAACCTGTGTATATTTGAATTACATAAGTTATGCACAGATATTAGTCGGTTTTATAGGACTTTAGAAAATAAAAAAAAACACTCTTCCTAACAATGTTTACATATTAGCAATAAATATCGATAAATGACTCGATATTTAGAACAACCTAAAAAAAGTGTTTTTCAATATTCTACATGCGATAGGATGTAAAAACTAAATGTTCCAAGTGTGGGAAACACTAAAAAAAATCAAGACAAAAGGCTTTTCTTTTTCAATACAAATGGAAGAATGAGACCAAATAAGTAATGTATTTTTTGGTTAGGTTAGGTTAGGCTTCGACACAAACCAGCATACGTATTTGTCTTTAAATTACACCAGAACCCCAGAACATAGAAAATAATATCATCCACAAATGTCACATTTTTTTTAATACTTTTTAATAGTTTTCCCTTAATTTTACTTCGAACATCTGACAAACGCCTCAACGCAATGCTGATTTATTGCGTGCATTTGCACCAACTAATAAAAGTATTACACGTTTTATTTTCAGTGTTGTTAGAAATATTAAAGTATTTACCAGTCTGCTGCTTATTGACAATGTACCATGCAGCGTTAGGTAGCCCTTCTACGCTAAATGACTGAGCAAGGTTACTTCTAGGTAACCACGCCTGAGGACTTGTGTCTTCGAAATTAGCATTGGTTGACAGAACCCAGTTCAGAGGAACCAACCATTGGAAGTTGGATGATTGGGATGAGTCAGTTAGGTATCGCCGCTGAAAAATGTAAAATTATTTTGAACCTAGGTGTAATATTTACGGCCGAATACTGAAACGCAACTCAAAATTTGACCATTACTTAAACAATTAACACACAAACTAAACTTCCCATACTAAATTTGAATTTAGAAGCTGCTCAATTATTTAAGTAGCCGTCAAATTTAAGTTGTATTTGGCTGTTAATCTTCTACAACGTTGAGTTAGTATTGATATGCAAAAGTGTTTGACTGAATTTTGCTAGACAAATGAATCTGACATGAATTTCAATATTTGTCGTGCGTTAGTATTGATGAAATGAATGTTTAACCTTTGCACGTAAAACTTTCTGTCGCGTGCAATACCTTGAAATATTTTCAAGGAAAATACATCATTTAAAAATCAGTCGCGACGAGGTTCTCATTCGCGTTTTTCTGTTTTAATGCTCTAGGCAGCATATGCCTGGCCTAGAGCATTAAAACGAAATTAAAGCCTTATCAAAAAGTCGCCCCATGATACAGCCAGAACAAAACACACTATTTTATACCTATATAATATGTTTAATTTGATTAAGTATATACAGGGTGAACCATTTAAATGGGCCTTCAGGGGGATATCCTAAACTATAAGAGAAAGAGAAAAATGCTGAATGGAGTTGCGTCCCCGATTTTAACAAAACATAAAATAGCATATTTAGATTTTTGAAAAATTCATTACCCTAACCAGGAATCGAACCTTGTCTTTTTGCAAAATAATAAACACCCTATATTATTGTACCGATCGATAGTGTTGCTGATAAAGATCAAATCCTGGAAACAAAGATAGTGTGGTAAATCGAGAGAAATGTTCAACAAATCATTAAAACACATTTTATAAACGGAAAAATTATGTAAATAAAAATAGCACCTACTGCTGCTTTAGCATAAAGTCAGAGACAAGGCTCTACGAGTAGAGCTGATTATACGTTTTTGTACAAAAAAGCCTATTACGACTAACAAGAGTAAGCGAATACTCTCGCTTTGTAATTTGCAACGCGTTATTTTATACAGAAACAAATGTTATTTGATATTCGGTTCTGGAGTTATTATTTTATAAAGTGTTTGTAACAATGCCTCCTTTATGTCGTTTTACTCGCGTTTGTCTCGATATTGAGGTATTGTCGGAATGCAAAGTAACTGATTTTAAGGGTTCGTTCCGTTTCCCCCCAATTCCGTTTCGCCCTGTTTCGATTCCCCCCGAAAAATATTTATTATAGGTACCTATGTATTTTGGTCGATCGAAAGACGATCGGAGTAGAAACAAAAGCCGATCGAAACGAAAACAAAAGACGATCGAAATGGAAACAAAAGACGATCGAAATGGAAACAAAAGACGATCGAAATGGAAACAAAAGACGATCAAAACGAAACCAAAAGACGATCGAAATGGATCGAAATGGAAACAAAAAACGATCGAAACGAAAACAAAAGACGATCGAAATGGAAACAAAAGACGATCGAAAGGGAAACAAAAGACGATCGAAATGAAAAAAAAAGACGATCGAAATGGAAAAAAAGACGATCGAAATGGATACAAAAGACGATCGAAATGGAATTAAAAGACGATCGAAATAGAATTAAAAGACGATCGAAATGGAATTAAAAGACGATCGAAATGGAAACAAAAGACGATCGAAATGAAAACAAAAGACGATCGAAATGGAAACAAAAGACGATCAAAATGAAAACAAAATACGATCGAAATGGAAACAAAAGACGATCGAAACGAAAACAAAAGACGATCGAAACGAAAACCAAAGACGATAGAAACGAAAACAAAAGACGATCGAAATGGAAACAAAAGACGATCGAACTAAAAAAAGATCAGAGTAGAAACAAATTTTGACAGACAGATCTTATAGTGGGGTATATTATATTAACTTATATTTGGGTTTAAAACCACAAATAATTTGTTTAAAGACATTTGACAAATTAAAGAATGAACATCGTAAAAAATATAATTATTGTGTATTGACCACCTATTTAGATGTTTTAGGGTTCCGTACCCAAAGGGCGAAAACGAAACCCTATTACCGAGACTTCGCTGTCTGTCCGTCTGTCCGTCTGTCCGTCTGTCCGTCTGTCCGTCTGTCCGTCTGTCCGTCTGTCCGTCTGTCCGTCTGTCCGTCTGTCCGTCTGTCCGTCTGTCCGTCTGTCCGTCTGTCCGTCTGTCCGTCTGTCCGTCTGTCCGTCTGTCCGTCTGTCCGTCTGTCCGTCTGTCCGTCTGTCCGTCTGTCCGTCTGTCCGTCTGTCCGTCTGTCCGTCTGTCCGTCTGTCCGTCTGTCCGTCTGTCCGTCTGTCCGTCTGTCCGTCTGTCCGTCTGTCACCAGGCTGTATCTCACAAACCGTAATAGCTGGACGGTTGAAATTTTCACAGAGATGTATTTCGGTAGTCGTTACAACAACAAATACTAAAAACAAAATGAAACAAAATTTTAAGAGGGGCTCCCATACAACAAACGTGTTTCAAAAACAACAAGGAGTTTTATTACAATGTGAGGTTTATTTATTTATTTATTTTCCATTTCGATCGTCTTTTGTTTTCGTTTCGATCGTCTTTTGTTTTCGTTTCGATCGTCTTTTGTTTCCATTTCGATCGTCTTTTGTTTCCATTTCGATCGTCTTTTGTTTCTATTTCGATCGTCTTTTGTTTCCATTTCGATCGTCTTTTAATTCCATTTCGATCGTCTTTTGTTTTCGTTTCGATCGTCTTTTGTTTCCATTTCGATCGTCTTTTGTTTTCGTTTCGATCGTCTTTTGTTTCCATTTCGATCGTCTTTTTTTCCATTTCGATCGTCTTTTGTTTTCGTTTCGATCGTCTTTTGTTTCTACTCCGATCGTCTTTTGTTATATTAAAAAAAAGGACTTAACCAGTTGACACTCTTCGAACTTTAACTGTTGACTGTACAAATCACCAAAATACATAGAAACAGGGGGAAACGGAATTGGGGGGAAACGGAACGAACCCGATTTTAAACTAACATTGGTTCACTTCAATAAATATTATATTTAGAAACATATGCATGGTACGTAATTACCATGTTTTAATTTGTTTTTAAAGACAAACCACAAACTGAAATAAAATTATGGTAAATGACCCCGTTTCAAAATAATATTTGAAGTGCAAAATAACCTTTACATTATTCCGGGATCTTGCTATCTCAATACTAAATGATAACAAAATCGGTTTGATCGTTTTTGTGTGATTGGATAAAAAGCGGAATATTTATGCTGCTCTGTGGTAAAAAGTAATTTTTTACAGAATTATTTTTACTATTGACTTTTATAAAATTAAATGCATTGAATTAGTGACTGTAAACAACCATATTAATTTAAAATCGAAAATAATTATGATGACACAGTATTTTAATATTTTCATCGCACAAACAAATCATTAATTCAAATAAAAAAATAGTATTTTTTTAAATTCTCGAAACATACCTGAGTGACAGAGATAGATGCAGCCGCAGGCGCAGTTCTGTTGACTTGAAGAACAGGAAAACCACCCTGATTGGCCCACCAATTCATAACAGTCGAAATTTGGTATGGGATCGAGTGGTTTGATGCGTCCAACACGGTTTGAAGTGCGGCGTATAAATCAACAGGAGTCACTGCTTTGCGAGAGCTGCGAAAGTTTGCCGAGCATTATACCACTGAAGTAATTTGTTACATTAAATTAATTAGGAATTGACATCGAAGAATTTCAAATTTGTGACATGATTTCATTCTCTGTAGTCCTGTAACCTACATCAATGTTTTAGAACCCGTTTAGAACCCGAGATAAAAAAGTCGCGAATGAAGACTGAACATCTTCTTCTCATCTGAGCGACGTTTTCGGTTGCATCCTTCCCGCTAAACCCCCAAATTATTTGGGGTCGGCACAGTGAGTAAGTCACCAACTCATCATTAAAATCATTCTTCTGCAAATAAATTTGGCAAAATCTTTATGGTCGGCTGCCTGCCTGCCACTAACCCTTCTAGGTACCAAACAGTTTATCAGCCATCGCGCGGGGAGAACTTAATTGTTGCTAGTCCTCCCTTAATCCCTTAGTCGCCTTTTATGAGACCCACGGGAAGAGATGGGGTAACCTATGCCTATTCTATTCTATGCCGGGGCTACACGGCTTCAACCCAACGATTAAAACCGAAAAATGAGTTAAATTTCGTATCAGTATTTTTTCTAGATAAGCTAAGTAAGTAATTACTATTAAGTAAGTAGGTACAACAACTTACTTAGTTCTGATGTAGTAAGCCAACCCTTGTCTAAATACTTCTGGAGTAAGGAAGTGTTGCATCATACGGATTACAGAACCAGCTGAAACAAAATATTATAGTATCTTATCTTTGAAACGTCAATTGTTATCCACAAGTATGTTATGTGACTGCTTTTCCGCGTCATGTTGCAAAAGGCTGAGACCAGAAAAATATAACCGTAGGAGCGCCTTGTTCTGACAAAATGGTGACCAAATTTTGGCATTAAAATTAGACAGTTGTCGTTTTCACTCTCACTTAAAATGACATGGAAACAACTCTCATCGCTCTTACTTCAAACTCATGGTAATTTACGCCCACATTTTATTAAAAAGAAGTCGCCTCTAAAACTACTTGTTCTATATGACACTTCACTGGCTGAGACACATACATGGTTATTATAAAATGAGGTTTAAGGCTAGACCTGGTTCAAACCATGATTTGGGCATAGTCAATCATAGTTTAAACCAGGTCTGGCACTTAAAACTCATTTTATAATAGCATGGAGAAGGTTTTGTGTCTCTCTGACTAAATTGATAGTTCCTCTTCGTCGTGTAAATGGCGCTTGTTACTTGAATTTAAGGGGAAAGTCTACTTACTCTTTTCTCCATACAAACTTTACCAACGTTTTGATTTATTCCCTAATTTATTTTTTCTAAATTTTATTTCTATTCGAAAAAAAAAGTAGGGCCATGGTCATGGCTGATATAGGTTTAAAGGTATAAACATATTTTCTCCAATGTCTTTATCCAAGGAGGAAACAGTCGGACTACGTTTGTATGGAGAACGAGTAGGTATCTTTCATGCATCTTTTGCGCTATCAGTAGCCTAAATCCGAGCGCTCCTAGTGCAGACGGCAGGGCACAATGAGCAAGAAAGTATTCGAGTAATCGACAGTGTTATGTGATGTTCATAATAATTGTTTCGATTGAAATAAGAACATCAATAAACGAGGTCATTTCAATATGAAAATCTGGCGAATGCCTGTCCATACTAATTAGTTATTATCGAACAAATTGAAGCTTTAACGGGAAATAGCGAATTTATAATTAATTTAAGTTACCTGTTTAGTAAATAAATACCTACCTTCCTACTATTCGATTGGGTTCGATTCCCGCCAAAACAAGTATTTATGCTAAAAAATAATTATTTGTTTCTGGTTCGGGTGTTTTCTATGTATCATATGTATGTATGTATTTACAAAAAAAAGTATAAAATGTAGTTAATTAAATAAAATCAATCAAAGTCTTTATTTGTAAACATAGGTAAAATTAGGTGTTACATTTTGAGAGTAGTATATCCGTTGTCTAGTACCCATAGTACAAGCCTAGTGCTTTGTCTGGGGCTAGGTTGCGCTGTGTGTAACGTCGAGCAATTTATTTATTTATTTGTTTCCAAAAGTATTAAGAGAAGTTAGGTACTTCACTTACATTTCTGATAAGCGACAGCGTTGAAAGTGCCAAGGATTTCCGAAGGCGTGTAGACTTCGTGAGTCATCGAGTTGACACTCAGCACAGCATCCGATTGGAATACGTTCTGTTGGGCTATCACGAACTGATCCATCATACGCCAACCGTCGATCGACTGTATCAGAAACATATAAAGATATAGGTATAGGCACAGAATACATAAATAGTTGGTATGGGTATATAATTAGATTGACGCTTTATTGTACCAAATATATACTTAAATTAAATTTATACAACATAAACTTAAAACTAAAGTGGCACAGTGAGCGGCCTTATCGCCTATGGGCAATCTCTTTCAGGTAACCAATGAATGGCCAATACCAAGGGAGGGAATGGGTTTTTTCAAAAGTTTCTAAATTGGCACTTACCTTTACCATAAGATGGAATAAGAAACATAATAATAAATACCTATAGGTAGAAATATTTAACAAGGAGAATAATGCATCTTCAAAAATTTTCCCGACTGCGCCACCCATGAATCCGAATTCGAACCTGTGCTCCTCGCTTGCCGGGCGTGTGCGGTAACCACTGCGCCACATGGGAACCCGAGGAAGCGAGCACACGGTCACATGGAAGCGGGTAAGCAAGGGGCACATGTTCGAATCCTGTCACGTAAGGATTTTTTGATGATGCTTTTCTCCTTGTAAAATAATTCTAGTAAAATGCCTTGAGCAATAAACAAAAGTAATATTAATATAGGTAGTCTACGAATAGTAACAAGAATGTCAAAGACATAATTGCATCGTCGCGTCGTCTGCTTCTACTTTGGGTACTACTAAACTATACATAGGGATTGGTCCGTATTCACCCGATGAAGTCTCAATCGATAGATTTCGAATCGAGACGTTATATCCGTATTACAGGTATCTTTGAAATATTTCGTACTAGCTGCGCCCTGCGGTTTCACCCGCGTTAGTCCCCGTTCCCGCGGGAATATTCGGATAAGAAGTAGCCTATGTGTTATTCCAGGTCTCTAGCTGTCTATATTCCAAGTTTCATCGCAATCGGTTCAGTAGTTTTTGCGTGAAGGAATAACAAAGTCACATACAAACTTTCGCTTTTATAATATTAGTAGAAACAGAATATAAAAATATTAGTTTAATGTAAAATTAACATATTACATACATAACACAAACAAATAAAAAATTAATAAAAGTCATTAAATAACCCGCCCTTGATCGTGCCCGGTGCAAAGGAGCCGAGGATGCTAGCAGCATTGCCTCTCTGTATGGCAATGGCCAACCTTTGCACCATGTACGACCCCGAGCGGTAGTCAAGACCCCAGGATATTAGTATCCGCGGAAGAAAGAAAAACGAAAATTTCAATTTATCTTACCAAATCAGTAGCAAAGTTCTCAAAGAAGTTAGCGAATCCTTCATTGAGCCACGTGTAAGTCCACGTTGTGGGGCTGACTTCGTTTCCGAACCACTGGTGCATGTTCTCGTGACAGATGATACGGCCTATATTCTGCTTGGTTGCGGTGGTCGTCACACCGTCGACTACTAGTAGAGCTACCTCTCTGGAAAATGTCAGGAATTATAAATAAATAAATCTTTCAGGACGTTGCAAAGAGCATATCTGTCGAAACGAAAATTAAAAAATCAAAAATTAGGTATTTATTTTTATTGTTCCCATGGCCATTAGATTCGAACTTAGCAGCTGTGGTCTATGCAATAATGCCAATGTATTTGTAATAATAATGAATATTTTTGACAATAAAAAAGTCTATGTATTAATCAATATTCCTTCGTCCAACATTTACCTCTTATTTAAAAACGATGACTAAGTTAATGTAACGTTTTCCTTTAACTGTGACATAAAATTAAAAAGATAACAGACAGTGAAATTTGGAAATTATATTGTAATTCTTATATGTATCATTTTGGAAAATAAACTTAAGTAGGTAAATGTATTTTTTGTAAATTAAGTCATCGTTATTAAGCACCTTTGACTCAAAATATACTCAAATATGGTTATTTTTACTTCATGCTAAGACTGTACTAAACTGAGTCCCGTATATGAATGTGGTAAAACTTGCAACGAGACAAACGTTAGGTACTTACATAAATTAATTAAATCATCGTTATTATTACCTTTGACTCAAAATATACTCAAATAGTTATTTTTACTTCATGCTAAGACTGTACTAAACTGAGTCTCGTATATGAATATGGTAAAACTTGCAACGAGTCTGTGGACTAAAAACTCTAGACTACGAGAAAGTTAACTCGTAATGAGACCAATTTGCTCATTAACTTTACTGAGGTAGACTGAACTTTTAAATATACTTGCCTACTATAGATTTTTCCTTTCTTTTCGCGATGTTGGATTAAAATTAATCCATTAGATTTAGATGTTTATTTTACATACGATTAATTTGTTGACTCTAATTATGTACTATTTTTAATTTTTAGTTAGAAGAAAAGCTTAGATTAAGTTACTATTATATTGTATGTCGGGGATGGACACACTGTTGACACTAATAACACATTTCCATGTCACCTTAATGTACACAGTTATTCAATAAATTTTCTTGATTCTTGATTCAGTTTTAATCGCGTGGTGTTTATTACTTTTAGCATTGTTTCAATGCTCAACGTTTCGAAACCTTTACAGGTCTCTTCTTCAGGATTGTAACAATGCTATAAGTAATAAACACCACGCGATTAAAACCGAAAAATAAGTTTAATTTCATATGGGTACCTACTAGGTATATTTATGCCCGCTGTGGCGCGTCGGGCTAACACCCGCGGTTGGGATGCAGAGTGTTGCGGGTTCATAAATGTTTGCTTCTGGTTCCTGGTGTTTTATTTATGTATCACAATGGTTTATGTATGTATATTTATGTATCACAATATTTAGGAAAAACATCGGTTATCTAGTAGAAATAAACCAGCGTAGTTAATTAGTTTGGCGCTAAATTAAGTTGTATGCAACGGCAAACAAGAGGTGTTAGTAGTTTCTAGGTGACCTTATCTACAATCACCATAGTTTAAATTGTAGCTATTTCCAATTGAATCATTTTCAATGTAACATCACCAAGTGTGGGTTTTACCCTGAGGTTTTACCTTAAAAATATATTTTTTGGAACTATGATTGATTACCATACATTTTAATACGTTGGTTTGGAAAAACCATAGGCCATAGTTTGTACAAGTTAACGTTACGTGTCGTTATTACAAAAATAACTTGAAGATCAATGTCAATCATGCACTCGAAGTTTCCCTTTACAGCAGTTATGTAATATAATTATCTTCGAACATTCTTTGAATTATAATTAATATTCTTATATCCATCCAGCAACAATAAAAATATTCATTTATGTCACAATAACCTAAAGAACACGAGAAATCTAGGTACAGTCCCGAAAATTAGGGTTTCGGGACTGTATTTGATTTGTACAAAAAATTTGAGTCTTATTAATTTCATTTAGAGTATTATTTGCATTGGCTTACAAATTTACCTACTATAAAATTTCAGATATCGTTTATTGCAAAATTTACTACGGTAAATGTTGATAACATTAGTTTATATCTGCCATCTATTTATGAGTCCGCACGAAAATATGAAATAATAATACCTAGGCCTTGTACCTTGTAGAATGCAAACGACATATTTGTTAGAATATATAATATAGACATAGGTAGCGAGATTTTATAATATTATGATATATATTAATAGATTTTTATTTGTCGTTTATGAGCAGATACCGCGAATCGCTCCACTGGAAAACAGCTCAGTACAAATTATTCTAATCAAATGAGCCTTAAAAATTACAATATTTCTCATTCATAATTTGGTGTTGATCAGTCAAAACATTGAAATAAAACTATTCAAAGTACGCTGGAATCGGTACACCCTACAATATGACATTAGATCTTTGTGCCTAATGTCACGGACCTATTAGTTCCACTGACGGCCACCATCACTTTCAATAGAAAATGCGCGACAACAGCGCAACATGGCGCAGATCAAATAGGCACAAAGTTCAGTGCGCTATGACATGTCCAGCGACTTGTACCATGGAGGTCAGTGAGTCAAAGTCACTGTTCATTAAACTCACCTGTAAATGACCAATCCCCAGTTTTCCATAGCGCCTGCTGCAAAGTCAGGTACAGCTGCTTTATCCATCTTTTCGAATGCATATTCAAACTCGGTATATTCTTCTAAAGCTACCATATTATCTTGACCGAATTCAAGAGCGAATTGAGCTGAGGTCTGAAATCCAATTAGTTAAAAGAATTAGAAAACTTTTTTTGTACATTTGTATTTGAAATTTTAAAAAGGCGTTTAAAAAAGCAGGGGCTCTTTTTGAAATGATATCTAACTATTTATCTAAAATTCATAGTCCTAACTGATCTATATATCAACGCGGAGCCCATACCGCTGGTCCTAGAGCCATGAAATTTGGAGAGTGAGTTCTTTGTAGTGTGTCCACTAAGAAACGGTTTTTGAACCCGCGGGATCGGGACTTACGCGGGTGAAACCGCGGGACACTGCTAGTACTTTACCAAATCTAGTCTTCAGTCTTTCTGAATTAGTATAATAAACAAAATATAACTATAATTTAAACTAAAGGAAAAACAAAGAAGAATCTAGTTGGAGGCTAAATTTCACTTCTAGTCGCTGAACAGGCAGAGTAGTATAAAAATATCTGGATTACTTTTATTCATCCTCCTCGTGGTCTATCTATCTATATCTATACATATAATAAAATCGTAACTCAGCGGTGTCTGTTTTTGGAAGATATAAAAAAAATATAAATTGTACGGGTATCTATTAACGCAGTAGAACCTATTTTTATGTTTTTCTGGTTGTCTGTTTGTCTGTTTGTCTGTGTGTCTGTTTTTTGAAGATACTAAAAAAAAACAAATGTTAAAAGTATCTATTAACGCAATAGAACCTTTTTTAAAATAATATGATTGTCTGTTTGTCTGTTTGTGTGGACTTTGACTACGCTAATCTCAGAAACGGCTCATCCGATTTCAACCAAATTCGGTATGCAGATAGCTTTTGGCCCCGAATTAGTTTTAGGCTACTTTTTATCCGGATATCAAGTCCGGTTATCCGGAAAAGTGTTTTTTTTCTAATTTTCTCTTAATTGATTTGAATGTTATATCAAAGAAGTATGTTGTGAGGAATGAACACATAATTTCCGGATATCCTGATAGCAAAAAAATCGAAGGAAAAAAACCGGTTATCCGGAAATTCGATAAAAAAAAAACAGATTTTGGACCTATCCGTATGCCCTGAAGGCCTACTGCGTTTCTCCGAATGATAATTTCTGACGTTCGAAATTTAAAATTTGTTTGAAACTGTTGAAGAAAATTTTCGGTCGGACCGACCGATAATTCATGAATCTATACTATAATTTTATTATACCAGAATTGTAAATTTGTCTAGAATTGTCTGTATTTGGAAGATATTAAAATAAAACAACGCAATAGAACCTATTTTTAACTGACTTCAAAAAAGGAGGAAGTTCTTAATTTGACCTGTATATAGTTTGTATGTACATATGTACCTATGTATCATATGAATGTATGGATTTTCAACAATAGAATATAATAAAGAACTAGGTACAAATTGATAGACCACCTGAAATCACTTTCTCATCAGAAAACTCCTCAGTGATTGATTAAAGTTACGGTTACAATTTCGATGATTTTTATTGGCAGTCGTGAATGCACAAAAAGGGTAAAATTAAATAAATAAAAACCCGACGCCAGATAAAAAGGACAAAATAACCTCTTCAATATATGGTACCACCAACTTATTTATTATGTAAGCTGAAGTCGGGCAGTTTTACTGGGTACCTATAATCAGATTCAGAACGAGGGGGTTGTTGTGGTTTTTGCCAGGGTCTGGTTGCCAACCGTAAGCCTGCGTCAGCGGGTCCGGGGGTTCTTTCGGCAAGGAGGGGGTCTTTAAAAAATCACTTCATCCCGTGGCCGTGAACTTGGGGCTTTCGGAGCCTCGGATCACCACCGGCTTTGAGAGTCTCGAGACGGTGACCTCGATACTTGCAGAGTGAGGGACGCCGTGGGGATTTAGTTGGTAAACCTATGGCAGAGAGCCCGCACACAGGCCGCTTTCCCCGGAGAGTCACCCGACGGTGCTTAAAAGGCGCATCACCCACGTAAAAAAATAAGATTGCATGTAGTTTCACTGCTCGACAGCATTATAACAGATAAGTCGGTTGCACTGTATGTAGGAGAGCTTATTTTCTTCTTTTTTTTGAAGTCAGGTTAATTTTTTAGGGTTCCGTACCTAAAGGTAAAAACGGGACCCTATTACTGAGACTTCGCTGTCTGTCTGTCTGTCTGTCTGTCTGTCTGTCTGCCTGTCTGTCCGTCCGTCCGTCCGTCCGTCCGTCCGTCCGTCCGTCCGTCCGTCCGTCTGTCCGTCTGTCACCAGGCTGTATCTCATGAACCGTAATAGCTAGAAGGTTGAAATTTTCACAGAAGATGTATTTCGGTTGCCGCTACAACAACAAATACTAAAAACGAAATAAAACAATTATTTAAAAGGGGCTCCCATACAACAAACGTGTTTCAAAAATAACAAGGAGTCGAGTCAGGACAGGAAGAAGGACAGGAGGACAAATCGAGTTGGTCATGGAATTCAAAATGGCTGCCCTATCTGTCAAATATACTAGTCTGCCTTACTTACCAAAGAGTTTATTTTATGTTTCAGATTTTCTTTGTGCCAAGGTTTTTTTTTTTTCAGTGATTCGGTCGTTTGATGGGAGTAAGAATCGAAGATAAATATTTCATATTTTCCTATAAAATTTAAAAATTGGTTGTTGTAAACCATTTTAGGGTTCCATATCCAATTGTGATAGTGGTACGGAACCCTTTATGCGCGAGTGTCGCACTTGTTTTTAATTTTAATTTTTCGACAAAGGCCTTTGCCTTGGCCTGTGGCAAAAGCATTTGTTTCCTACCCTACCTACAAGTTACCTACCGCTGCGCAAAATCAACACTTAAACAGACTCCGCTATGATTGTCTTCAGCTCAGCAACAGTACTTCCCTGGTCGTCCATTTAAGCGTAGATTTTTGCAAAGCGATAAGTAGGTGTTCGAAAAACGCTGACGAAGTCGCGGGCACAGCTAGTTCTTAACTATAAGTACCTGTGTTCTATTTTAAGTGCTTAAGCCTGCACTGGGCTTTCATAGAACATAAGTGTAATTCAATGCCATCGGGGTGCCGCAAAACATGCCTTAGTTGTAATAGATGAAGCAATACTTGCAAAAATACAGTGTATGAGTCACCGACGCCGGTGGACTAATTGGTTAAGTCGTGCTCCCGGTTTAAGTAAGATGCGGGTACGAATCCAGCCCTGCGTCTATCCTGCGTTGTGTTTTTGCAGAAGTATTGTTTCTTTGAAATATTTTTATAAGTACCTGTGTTCCTGGTCTGGAATAAACTCTAAAAGGAATACGGTAGATGGCTGGGTTCGTCCCGCTGTTCTCGATGTGAGGAAAGTTGGAGACCAGGTACGCGATTAGATATGAAGACATTATTAATGTGTCGTCAAATTCATGCTTCACGTAGCCAGGGACATCAGGTCTGAAATAGGAAACAATCTTCTTTGTAAAATACTTAGGTAAGCCACATACAGCGTGTTTAGAGGATGGTGATTTAACCCAAGAAGAGTTTGTTCTAAACATCTATGCGAGCAACTTTAGTTCTACGATTTTTAAAATTCGAACTTATTTTTGGAAAATTTCAGGGTTACGTTTCACTGAAACAGTTGTTTTGGAAAGTAAAGGCAATTAATGTTTAGATTGTATTAGTCGAAACTAAATGAAAGGGCAACTTAAGGCCAATGATATCTAATTATAAGAAACAGCAGATTTTCAAGTAAATTTTAAACACAACATTTTCGAAGTCTACTTTCGAATTTCCAAAAGTCGTAGAATAAAAAGTTGTTTGCATAGACCTTTAGAACAACCTTCTTTCGCCTTAAATCGCCATTCTCGAAACACCCTGTATATTCAATAGCTATAGGTTCTAGGTTCTCGTCTTCCGTACCCTTCTAATGGTGGTTAAGGTATCCATCTTACCTAATTAATACACCGTTTAAATTCAAAACATAAAATATGCAAAGTTATGCAAATTTAAGGATTGCATTGAACAAACTCCAGAAGGTACCCAGTAAATAAACGGTTAATGGAAGTAAAAGTGCAGATTGCACTTCGGTGAATGAGCGACTAAAAGCATGAAAAAAACAAGTCAAGCTCCAGCTATGCAAATAACTCTCAGCATACAGCTGAAATCAGTTCCTGGTTGCACAATTTGAAATTATTTGCCATTAATTTATTTTCCTTGCAAGGTCTACGGGGAGTTTATTGTTCAATCACCTACTAGTTAGTTATTAGTATCTAGCAAAATTAATGAGAATATACTTACTTCAAAGGATTTTGTCTAATGTTAGTATTACTCCTAACAACGCTGTATTCAGCTGGAGCATAGATCGTGGTTCTGAAGATAGCCTTATAGCCAGGTTCATCATAACATGGGAACGCACGGCGCGCGAAGGTTGGCTGAAGTTGAGACGTTATAAGGTTCCTGTAAAAAGCGAGGTTTAGTAAACTCGTACGTAATACATCATTTTTTTTTCTTATGTATTAATAAATATTATAATACCTCGTTGTTCCATCTTCTTCATAAGTCGACACATAAATCCCAAACATATTTTCAGCATACTGCCCATCATATTCAAATTGAATCGTGTACGGTACAAATGGCACCAAAGCTTCTGATAGAAAGATCCTGAGCAACTGCGTATCGCCAGTTTGCAAAGTATAACTATCATACAAATTAACTGCCGGATTCATGTCATTGGTGACGGAGATGGTGTTAATGGCCAAGGCCATAGAGTGAAGGACAATTACATCGGTTTCAACGTAGGCGTAAATCCTGACACTTGATCTACCAGAAAATCCGTTAGGGTTGCCAGGATCTAAGAATAGGCTGACGTCATAGAATGTGGGGTAAGTGTCGTTCGGAAGGACATATAATTCGGGTTGCGTTCTGGCGACGTCGACGACTGGGACAGCGGCGCCGTATGCGCTGCCCAGGATGGCTAAGCATACTAGTAAATACATGTCTGAAACAATCAAGCAATTTCAAGTCAATAAGTTTTTCTGTGTACTTTCCTACACATAATGGTTATGGTTAGAATGGCTATGATTATTTATTACCTATTGTAAGTAATTAATTACGTACATATGGTTAGATATAGGTAGGTAATAAATTACTCACATATCGTTAATTAATTATATAGGTTGGAACTACCGTGAATTTTAATTGGTGAGTAGATTAAAATCGTTCCTAATAAATAAACAATACTATACAATAAGCGAATTTTTAGAGTAGATTTTGCACTGGGTTAGCTATATAATGTATATTTAATTAACAGTTTAATATAGTTCACCTAAACAACCCTACTTTTAATTTTTGCCCTACTTTTAATTTTTGATACTCATAATTTTTTTTTACTCTCATAATAATTTTGACACTCATATCATAACATTTATAACTGACATTAATTACTGCTGTATAAGCTATCACCACTCTACATCAGATTAACCAAACGAATTTATTTGTTTACTTAACAATTCAAAGTAAAAAAAGCCTCGGTTTACCACCACGAAATTGCATTGCCTGGCAGGGCTCATATGTGAACAAATATGCCTATGTAACATCTATTGTACTATATGAAACCAAATAAATGAAATGAAATGAGATTATTTGTTTATGTTGTGTAGGTTAGTCTGGTTAGTGATTGTAAAAATGCGACTGGCATAGTCAGTCATTAGCATTACTGAAAAAAATCTCTCAATTAAAAAAAATGTTTACATTACACGAAGAATCAGTTTAAAGTCACCCTCAGGGACCTACACCTATATATAGACTATACGACATCAAAATATCCACACAAAACATTTAAAAGAAATGCGACGAAACTTAAATATAAAAACTTGACCGTCAACCTGAGTTATATGATTTTAGATCGTTGAATCTCAACTTTTATTAAAGCTTTGTCCGCAATTGGCCGCCGTCTTAGGGATAGGGGTCTTGACTACCGCTCGGGGTCGTACTTGGTGCAAAGGTTTGCTATACAGAGAGGCAATGCTGTACGATCAAGGGCGGTTTATTTAATTGACTTTTTTTATTTATTTATTTGACTTTTGTTTGTGTTTATTTTGATAGTGAATAATTAGTATAAATGAGAATTTTTATAAAAAAAAAAGGTTTTAATTTAATATTTCTTGTAGAGGGGTTCTTGTTAAATAGCCATTGCTAATTAACATTAGTACCGGCCCGTAACTTTTGTTTAACTACGTTTACGTATTTAATTATCTAAGCAGTCATTTGAAATTCAAGAAACGCTTGTTTAGAAAATGCCACCGTTCTTTAAAACAAACAAAAGTTGTAAAAAACCTTTATTTTTCTTCGAAACATCCTGTTGATCTTACGAAGTAAGGTCGGACGGTTCCGGTTACAATTTCCGCAGGCATTCAGCATTCAATCCCGAAGTACAGGAAAAGTTTTCAGATCGACTTCAAAACAACCGCAAAAGCAAATTGCGGGTTTCCAATCAATAGTCTTGAAATATTCAAATATTCTGTATAGAATTCAGTAGCTTCACACTTCACTCAGTGATGTTCTAAATGGCTATCTCGTGTATTACTTAATGAGTTTGAAAGAAGAGAAAGGATTATATGGAGCTTTAATTACCTTGATGACAAATATTACTTTTTAGTGGAAACCAAGAATAGTTAAATAGGAGAATTAATTTATGCTTAGATAGATAGTTTCATTTGAAAAGTCCTATCGTAAACTCAAACTTTTTATAGTTAATAAATAATATATTATGTGTCAATTAATTTGATGCCATTTTGCTACATCTAATAAGAATCGCCAACTAACCTTTAAACTCCAAGAATAGAATTAGGTATTTGCGAAATTTAAACCTATTTCCTCTTGTAAAATCTCAATGACGTTAGACTTTTTATCAAAATAATAAGTCCCACGATAAACCGATTAGACAAACGGAGATGTTATCTACCCATACCTTAGCACCTACATTGTACGTACCTACCTACATACTTTTATGATAAATCAATTGATAAGATTACAGACTCAAAAAAAACCACTTGACATGAAAAAATGTATTGCTCAATTGATAACAACTAAAAAGAGG
Source organism: Idaea biselata (assembly GCA_958496205.1). Classification (NCBI taxonomy): domain Eukaryota; kingdom Metazoa; phylum Arthropoda; class Insecta; order Lepidoptera; family Geometridae; genus Idaea; species Idaea biselata. The sequence continues at coordinate 24,986,900 of OY292398.1, forward strand.
ATCAATCACCAATTTTAAAATAAGAGCAAAAATTCCAAAACGTAAGGTTGCGTTTTAGTAGGAACTAATCATACAAAAATAATATTTAAATTGACATTTCAAGTAAATGATTTTTATTTGGTTTTCGCGATGCCAATTATGATATTGAACTCATTTTTCGATTTGAATTGTATTACTGTTATTATTTAAGCATTTTTCAATGGCAGACGTTTCGATTTTTAGGCCGACCCGTCTCTAAAATCCTCCAAGACGTCGGGCGCAAAAAATAGTATAATTTACCCAGGTGGATAATTCTTTTTGATTTCAATACTTTGGATGAGTCTAAATTTGTAAAAAACATTACTTCAAAATAAATGCTTCCACGAATAGAGTTCAATCTAAACTAATATTATGAAGATGTATTTTGAATGGTAGTTCCAACCTATTCGTTGAATGATGTTTGTTGGATCTAATCTTTGGAACTAAAGGACCAATTTAGATGAAATTTTATATTGTATCTTTGGATGTAATAATGACGACCTCGGTGGCGCGTCGTGCGAAAGCGCGACTGCAATGCAGGAGGTTGCGGGTTCGATTCCCGCCGGGTGCAAGTATTTATGCTTAAAAAATAAATATTTGTGTCTGGTCTGGGTGTCCCTCTATGTATAATATGTATGTATTTACAAAAGAAAAATAAATATAAGTATTATATCCGTTGTCTAGTCACCGTAACACAAGCTTAGTCGCTTACCACGGGGCTAGATGGCGCTGTGTGTTGTTCGGAGAAATTATTTATTTATTTATTTATTATTAATAAGTTTTATCCCGATATTTTTACTAGATCGGGACTTGCTCAGGAAAACCGCGTGGTGCTAGATATATATTAAACAAAGTATCTTAGGCAACCCGTCCTAAATCAGTTAAATGTGCTTTAGTACTTTTAAAGATATGCGACTAGCTTACGACACTGGGGTTAGTTGCCAACTTTAGTAATTTTATGTTACTTACTTAAATGTATTTACAAGTACAGCACTAAACACAAACTGGACTAAATTATATTCTTAGAATCATAACAATACCGAAAAAACAGATTATGATTAAATACTTATCTTAATCATTATATATAATTCTTTTATCAGTAATAAACGATAACGAAATGGTATCAATGTCAATTTATTCTACATCATCCAATCCACTTATGCATACTTAATCGTTATTATTATTAAATAAAAATTATGGTAGGGTTTTCGGAATGTCTGACTACAGGAGCTTTATTTTTGAATCGATCGTGCCATTTCAAACAATTGAAATAGCCCGATTTTAGTTCGATGTCGGAATCCTGCGGCGAGTGATTGAGACCACTCGTTGCGGTCGTGCGATTCATGTAGAAAATTAATCTGACAACTAACAAAAATTAACAAAAATCGAGCTGTTAAAATCGCTCGAAGTGGCACAAGCGATTCAATAATAGAGCCCCTGAGCCTTTACCATGACATCATATTTATAATTTTCAAGTTACTTTTCTCCTGACTAACACCCTACCTTTCTTCGCTTCTCGTCTATACAAAGGTTGTCTGGAAGAGATCGCTTTAATCAATAAGGCTGCCCATTGTGCCACATAGGTTTAAGTTGTTTATATTTTCTTTAAATTTTATATTGGTATTACAATGAAGAATTAATCTATTTATCTATCTTACATGGAGGACCTAAGTCGTGCAGTTCTTAACCTTTGCATTATTTTCAGTTATTTCAAAAACTATTTAATAATTTAATAACATACATTCCAAACACAAAAAACACTAAAATGTCTAAGTAAGTCATATTTTGTGCAACTTTTTTTTTTACTCGACAAATAATTTAAATTTAGGACCTAATTAATTACCCTCTTACTTATAAACGACGACACATGACTAAGTTATGTTACGTTTATTTCTGTCTGTCAAATTTGAAACTCCTTGTTACAGTAAAATACAAACGATACATAGTTTATGCAGTTGTTAATCATCGTTTACAAGTAAAGGGGTGAGTCCTGTTTAAAAACAAGTTAGCTTATGCTCCTAAAAACTTTTTAGACTTAATGGTAAGGCGGCGGAGGTGATGGTGATACTTATCACAGGATACCAAATTATATGGTTATATTTTTTTAAACAAAAGACGGTCATAGCAGAAACAAAAGACGATTTGAACAAAAACAAAAGTCGGTCGAAGCTGAAACAAAAAATATTTCTAAGGAAAAGACACTGACAGAATACACTAGTAATAATCTAAGTCCAGACATCTTTGTCTAGACTCAGATTACTTCTTACAATTAATAATTGATATTAAAAATATCAAAGACGAGACATTTTGTCTCATGATAAGTGATATAAACAATAGTAGTAGGTACCTTACCTGTGTACACCAAAATTCTTTTATTTCATCATTTTGTACTTAAGTTACTTACCTACTAAATATCTTAAAAACGTTATTACTTACGTTAGTACTTACGTACCTACACTTAACTTCAATAATAATTTTCTCTTTGTTCGTGTATATTTTTTAAAAACTTCATGTCTTCAGTTGGCTTTTCCATTTTGTTTTTGTGGTGGTCGACAGCCCGCATAAAACCTGCAAAAAAGAAAGTTTTCAACTTTGATCGTAAAATGTGTCAATGGTTTTAAAGTAAAGTTGGCGACATTTGTAGTGCGTCGGGTGAACAGACGACTGCGACGTTGAAGGTTGCAGGTACGATTCCTTCCGAGAAAAAGATAAATATTATAAATAAGATAAAGATAAATATAAAAAAAGAAGATCCTTTTTTTATTACCCGACTGCGCGACGCAAAGAAGGGTTATGTGTTTATCAGTCTATGTATGTATGTTTGTTTGTTTGTATGTTTGTTCCTATGTGGCGCTCCAGAGGCCAAACGGCTGGACCGATTTCGATGATTCGCACGTCAATCGATTCGTCTTAATCCTGGGAGTGTCACTGAAGCCATGACATTTATCAAAATTTAAAATAGCGACCACCAGCCGCCATATTGTAAAAAAGAAAAAAGAAAAATTGTCTGAATATGTCGAGTGGGGTATCGTCGAATAGGTATTTAAAAATCATTCTTATGTTTCCTTGATCATTTTTCATTTAGTTCAACTATTTGGGATCTACAACGACTTGAAGTTGGTTAAGAAAACAAAAGCTGACTGACTATATCAAGTGGGGTATCGTTGAATAGGTATTCGATTCATTGTTAGGTTTTTTCAACCATTTTTCATTAAATGTAACCATGATAAAAAATTAAATATAAATTTAAAAAACCCGCCTGCTTAAAAAAACTTTAAATAAAAACATATACATAATAAAAACTGAAAAGAAATTAAAACAAGTCCAATGGTCACAGAACATAGCGACTTTAACAGTCGGGACCCATTGACTACCTAAAATCTAGCTCATAATATACCTTTTCAGTCATTTTAAATTTCAGGTTTTTTAAATTTATATTTAATTTTTTATCATGGTTATTATTAAAGTTTTATATCGCGAAAGATTTTAGTGTACTGAATAATGAAAATGTTTAGTATAATGACGGGGTTCTGAGTTTCGCATTGGTTATTGAAACCAATTAATTAGATTAGCCTGCGATGTGATACGTGTGCGAAATAACAATATATGGCGCTAATTTAGTAACGTAGATTTTGGGTAAATTTTGCTGCTGTTAATAATGGACATGCAGGTCAGTTTTTACCCGGCTGCGCGACGCAAAGAAGGGTTGTATGTATGTATGTTTGTTCCTTTGTGTCGCTCCAGAGGCCAAACGGATGGACCGATTTTGATGATTCGCACGTCAATCGATTCGTCCTAATCCTGGGAGTGTCACTGAAGACATGACAGTTATCAAAATTAAAAATGGCGACCACCAGCCGCCATATTGTAAAAAAGAAAAAAAGAAAAATTTACTGACTACACGGAGTGGGGTATCGTCGAATAGGTATTTTAAAATCATTCTTAGGTTTCCTTAACCATTTTTCATTTAGTTTAACTATTTAGGATCTACAACGATGATTGAATCTCCCGGGGAGTTTAAGCGTGCTGTCAACAATTATCTCATCGACAAGCCTTATTACTCTATTGAGGAATTCCTGAATGATAAGAGTGTTAATAAATAAAATTATATAGTTGACATTATAGCTAATTCTCATAATTAAATACTTATATTTGTCATTGTTTTATTATATACTTATTGAATTCTAATTATTATTTCTCATGGTGACATTGTAGGTATATTATGAAATCAAATAAGTTTATATAGGTAATTGATAATCACTCATTCATTAATCTGACATTTATTATTAATTAACGTCAATTAATTTTTTTCCTAATTAATATTTGCATGCTAAGTTAAGTAGGTACTGGTGAAATATGTCGAACGTGTAACATTTTATAACAACTGTTGTAACCATATTTCGTGCAAATAAATGACATTCATTCATTCATTCATTCAACGACTTAAAGTTGGATAAGAAAACAAAAGTTGACGGACTATATCAAGTGAGGCATCGTTGAATAGGTTTTCGAAAATCAAGGTTTCGGTTTCTTTAACCGTTTTTCATTTAATGTAACCATTTGAGATCTACAACGGTTTAAAGTTAGTTAGAAGTCGTCCATACCTTAGATTACCTACCGCAACTTACTGAATAATCCTCAACTTAATAACCCCCTCAATGAAATAATGCCATTGCGATTTAAATTCAATAAAATTGATATAATAATGGCTTGCACCTAATGCTGACTAAAAAGCGCAAAATAAAAAAATGAAATAAAAATTTAAAAAACCCGCCTGCTTAAAAAACTTTAAATAAAAACATATACAAAATAAAAACTGAAAAGAAAATAAAACAAGTCCAGTAGTCACAGAACATAGCGACTTTAACAGCCGGGACCCATTGACTACCTCAAAACTAGCTCATCATATACCCTTTCAATAATGGGTCCTGACTGTTAAAGTCGCTATGTTATGTGACTACTGGACTTGTTTTATTTTCTTTTCAGTTTTTATTTGCGTCTACGAATAATTCGATTACAACAATTTGTCTAAAACGGCCCAGAAAACTTATCTGTAAGAGAAAAGACATCGGGGTGATAGGTGTGACAAGTTTAAGGCTAAAGCAAGCTATGCCAGCTCTTAATTTAACTTTAAACCATCCATTCTTCTTCTGTTTTTGCGATGTAACAATGCATGCAGCATCTGCATCTGCTTCTGTTTTAGCATTGTGTAACAATGCTAAAAGTAATCAAAACCACGCGATTCAAACCGAAAAATGTCTTTAATTTTAAACCATCCATAAAAAAAAAGTACTTGACAAAAAAGGTTAAAGAATTGTGTTTAGTCGGATTGTTTTAGATTTTCCGCAAATCGTATTTTAACCATTTTTCTCATAAGTCGAAAAGTAACGTGGTCTAACATATAGCACGCTTACCTAGAAAATACTTTTTGACGCATGACTCGTTGCTCATATTCGGTATTCGCTTACTCGTTTTCATTTAACTTATACTTTGTTAAAGGTGTCTGTCGTCACTTTTCACAAAACATATTTGCACTGAAGTAGGTTTAATAACCGTTTATTTTATAAATAAAAACGTAAGTATAAAAAGCCAATGCAATATCTTGTATTTGATATTCATGGGTCATCTCGCCGTATTCATATCGTTGAGAATCGAGCGTATTGCTCCCCGGGGTGCAGTTATTTTGATATTGATGTCGCTGCTGCAGAGAAATGATAACTGTTGAATGAGATATTTATTTAAATTGAGTGCATACTTATGTCACAGATACATATACATTTTTTATGTAATTCTGGGTTAATTCTAGAAGTTCTTTCTTCTTTCTTTTCGTATAGTGGTGTGACTCTAGTGTTAGAGTTTTCGGGTCGCCCTAAGTCCTCTAACTTGACCTAACGACTGCTATCTGAGATAACAACCGGGACCAACAGCTTAACTTGCCTTCTGAAGCACGGAGGAGCTCAAGAAAATGATTTTTTCCACACAAATTATCAGTCACCCAACTAAGTAATGATCACGTTAAGCATTGCTTAACCGGCACGATCGTTAATGATCGGCAGGTACAGCTAGGCCAATGAGCTCCTCATTCTAGGAGTTTGTGGATGGGCAGTGTAAAGCTGCGTTCTTTTTTCATGCGGACAACCTCTGACACAAATGAACTAACACTAGGGTAAAGTGGGGGAAAACGCGAACACCTCGGGGAAAACTTAAATAAAACTAGTAGTTCGCCTCGAACTGAGACCTCACGAGTTTTTATTTTCACAAAATACTTTAAATCAGGGGTTCCCTAACTTATTTGAGTCGCGCTCCCTTTCGACCATAAAAAAAAATCCGCGCCTCCCCCGTCCTCCAGTCCAGATTATCAGGTCAGGATAAAAAAGTGTTCAAAATAAGTATTTTTACTGCTCATTAATTTTGTTTTCAGTCATACAAAAGGTATTTGGTACAACTTACCAAATACCTAATAGAATGGCCGCGGCGCCAGTCTAGAGGCTGATATTGACCGACTGAGAAAAAAATATTGTTCTTCACAGGCGTCAATTTCAAATCATTTTATTGGTCGAATGGAATGCATTCTCTCACCGATCGCAGGTATTAACTGCACAGGTGCCCCGCGCCCCCCTTGAAATACCTCTGCGCCCCCCCTGGGAGGCGCGCCTCCCAGTTAGGGAATCCCTGCTTTAAAAAGTGTTCCCACCTACTTAAAGTATTTCACACTCTATCTTGACCACCTTCTGGATGATAGAGATCATTACACCTTGCATAGTAGACGGTAAGGCGACGTCTTATGGTTACGATGACGAATAGAACAGGAGACATTTCTAACAAGGACAACTACAGACCCATCTCGCTAGTGACTGGGATCGCAAAGCTATGGACAGTCTGGTAAACAAGCAATTAGATGAACACGTACGTACGCCTTCATTACGCACTGTTCGGGTTCAGACCCGGCCTGTCTACTGAGAGCGTCATATTATGCTTAAAACAGACTGTCCAGTACTATACCAGTAGGGGAACGCCGGTCCTCGACCTCTCCAAGGCGTTCGACCTTGTGGGATATGACGTCCTCTGGGGAAAGTTGAGAAAGGCAGGTGTACCACTGGAATTGCTGCTTATCATGCAGTATTGGTATGGAAACCAGACCAATGCTGTGAAGTGGGGCGGTGTTCTCTGTGAGGATTAAAGGCTAGAGTGCGGAGTGAGGCAGGGGGGTTATCGTCGCCAAAACTATTTAACATTTACATCAAGAAGGATCAAAATATTGAAAACTGCATACCTTGACATGTACGTGCGTTCGTGTCTCCCGTGTCATTGACTGGAACCAATCGTGGCGTGATCTCCGAAATGGCGGCAAGTAAAATATGGCTACCTGCTTCTAACACATTAGAACCGTTGGATTCGGGATTACCCCGCGTTCGTGTTTCCCCCACTCTCCCATTATATGTTTTAGAGCGTCCGCTAATACTCAAAACGCCATTTTGAGGCACTTGAGTAAGCTCAAGGCTTAAGCTCAAGCACAGAAACAGACCTACAATGTAAGTTATGTAAGCCTGTCTTACTGTCTGTTTTCTGTTTCTGTTAACTGCCATACTTATTCTATTATTCCAATGTGTCTAAAATGAGGAGTAACCGAGAATATACCTAAAATTTTCGTATACATCAACGGTTTTCCCTAAAAATGTAGGTTGAAATTTCTCTGTACCGTTTGACCGACAACCCGGAAAAATTTAATTATCATTACCTACTGGGCCGTGACTTACTATGTTACCGTTTAAAGTGTTTAACATTATTTTATAATTGTGTTAAATGAGGAAAACAACCTTAATTGATAATTCCTTTTCTACTATCTTAGTAATAGTATAGGCACAGTTTACCTAATAGTTCGTACGCCTCGGCTTTGTATTAAAAGTTTTTGTTGATATTATGCAACAATTATAATTATATATTATTATCCTTTCTATCATTTTGATTGATAGATAGGAAATGTTTTGTAAGCAAGGAGTGAAATGTCTAGTGTTTTTGTATCGATAAGTATTTCACAATATACTATAAACTCTAATACAGACGCGGTTTAGTGAATGAAAAACTTGCGTGTATTTTTAATGTTAATTTATTTGAGTTTCCTTAGTTTAATATTAATATTAAATTCGGTGGAGTTAAATTAAAGCAATTAAATTCAATTTGGGTAATTTATTTACCTTCAAGTAATAAATGCCTGTACATGTATTAAATGGAAAGTATAAATTACTACCAACTGCCATAAATCTCTTTCAAAGTACGATTTTATTTAACTTACTGCCAAAACAAAGATGGAGGTTAACCCCTTAGGTACCGTAAACTTTTAATAAGCCTTCAATATTTGAAATAATTATGTTTGTGTCTCTTTCGTAATTGAGTAATATAATAAATAAAAAAATATTGCACGACGTTACACACAGCACAATCTTTCCCCAAAATAAGCACTAGGCTTGTACTATGGGTACAACGTATTATGTATTATTATACTTTTTTGTAAATACATACATATGATATATACATATAAAACACCCAGACCAGAAACACATATTTATTTTAACCATAAATACTTGCACTTGGTGAAAAATCGAACCAGCAACCTTATGCATTGCAGTCGGACCTTCGTTTGACGCGCCACAGAGGTCGTCAAATAACTGATAAAGATTAAAGGTTAATGTACTTATAACTAATAAACTTTTAAAATTCACACGATTTATTACCATAGTAACATTTTACTGGATCTTAATTATAGAAGGTTGGGTACCTACTTAAAATAAGTATTACGACTACATATTGTAACATAAGTAAGAAATAAAATATAGGAACACTCGATTACTAGTCAGTAAAAATGTAAGTAATTTAACTAGCTTAACGCTTTTGGTTATTTAAAATAAATGATACTGGTGGTACATACTGAAGAAAAAAATCTTTTTGTACCCACTTTTCGTATTTGCGAGAATAAACACCAGTTCATTTCCATGTGTGAGAAAAATAATTATCTGTTTTATTTATTTATTTTGCCGTAACTTTTTCTCAACTTTCAACAGATTTTATTCATATTCTAACCAGAGACGTTGTACATTAAATCAAACATCATAGAAATCCTGCAGTTCTCGAGAGATGCATCTGAAGTAGATCGAATAGGTTTCGTGCATGTTCCTCCGAAGCGTTTTGCCTGTTGCGTCGTAGGCGTGTAGCACAGCTACGACTCGTAGCCAGTTATCTCGCGTCAGCCCGACTTTCCGGCCGCGTATCGCTACGAACACTACTAACCTACTTTTCATCTATACGTTCAGTTTCTAGTGAATATTTTTTCATAAAAACTTTTTATTCGACATTCAAATGGGGACGTTTTAAAGTGGCCAGTCTGTTTTTAAGTTATGTTATGATATTTGATTTTGGAATAGCTGCCGTGTTGCTGTTACTGGTGAGATGCATTTTTTTTTTGTTTTATTTGAGTTTAAAAGTTTTTATTTAATTTAAATTATTAGATAACGTTTGGTAATTAACGTTGCAATTAAATAAAAGGCATTTTGTCTTATGGAGATGGGTCCTTAAAAAGTCGTAATTAATATTTGAACGTCAAAAATAGCTCTAAGTACAGCTTTTTAATGAAATTAGAAAATGAAGTACCTAGTTAGAAAATAAACATATTTCATTTTTTTATTTTTTTGTACTTAATGAATGAAGCAAATTAGTGAATTTTCACAAAAAATAATGCTTTTATAAACTACCTACAAATCAAAAAGTCGAACGAGAATGATAGCTGTACCTACATTATGGCGACATGGAAATATTTTATTACCTTCCTAATAACCCTTACAACACAATTCGAAATGAAACGTCCACTTTGATATAATTATATCAATTTTACACTGGTATAGCCAGTGCAAAGGTGTTGGACGATAAACTATAAATAAATATAATAAAACCTTTACAGGTATCTTCTTCTTCTTCAGTCAATCCTGCAGAAGACAAGTACCTATAAAGGTCTCGAAAGCATTAAAACAATGCTTAAAGTATTAAACACCACGCGATTAAAACCGAAAAATGAGTTTAATATCTATCCAACATCGCGGAGACAGAAGAAAAAATCTAAAAAACTCTAAACCTGATTTAGCAATCCAATTCTAATTGCTCTTGGCTCAAAGGAAGTTGCACTTCCAGCATTGCTCCTTTGTATGGCATGGGGCGTGTTCCAGATTGCTTTGCGCCCTTAGGAATTAGAAGTGAGCTGAATAATAATTAATTTATCTATAAAGACGGCTTTATTTCTCAAAACAGTTAACTAAATTAGGTTAAGTAATTAATTAATTTAATAAAATTAATACTAAACTAAAAAACAAGAATTAAATGCTCTTTGAATGAATGCTTTCAAAAACTTTAGTACCCGGCGGTATTCATAAAAGCAGTATATCCTAAGTGTGGATTAACACTGAGAAATAATGTTTACAAGAATTAAATAACCAAATTAAATAAAACTACACCAAAAATTACAAAAAAAAACTTAAAACTACCTAACCCAAACCCCGAACCTAATCAAAAGGCCCAACCCGGGACGCACCCGGCACAAAAGACCTCAGGATACACGCTGCATTCCCCGGCTGAAAGGCTATACCCAACCTCTGGACCAAAAACATTTATCTATTAGTTTTAACTCATTTACCAGTGATGAGCTGGTATCCCATAGACATAGGAAACGAAATAGAGGAAGACAGGAATGAAATAGTCTAGGATAGCTAACGATAGGACAAATTGGAAGAAGTTAGAAGAAGCTTATGCCAAACTAGGGCAAGGTGATACGGTTATCGAAAATGTCATATAAATTATCAACGCATTTATGTTCTATTTGGCCCGTTTTCCACTAAGTGCACACTAAGTGCACACTAAGGCATGGCATGACGGTTTTCTACCAAGCTCCTCCATATCCTTCCTAATATAGTACCTCCTCTTCTTAAGCCTCTCCCTCCTGTACTATGCTCTGCTATGGCCTTCTCGCGCAACAAAATTATCCTAATTATCCTAATTAAATTATCCATTGCAACTAATTATAATTTTATTTCCAAACAACAATTGTCATTTTTTGATAAAAAAAATCTAAGCAGAATACCCTTTCTCCATACATTTTTGAGTCAATAAAGTTCCGATTGCGTTTTAGTCGATTATAGCTTCATTTTTAATGCATTTATTGCAATCTTAATTATGTTCAAATGACGTTTTGGACAATTCTATTACAGAAATAACCCTTCTGGCGACTTGAGTATCCTCAATCCGCATGACGTGAACAAATTACGTCAATCTTCTGCCCTTCAACTTGTCTGCGAGAGCCGCTACTCTTAAACTTCCTTTATCATATTTATTTCTAAACCTTACTTCAAGTTTCTTCCCAAATAGTAAAAGTTAAAGTACCAGTCTGTGACGTCACAAATAATGTTTCGCATATTTTGTTTTGAATCAGATTTTTATATTGTTTAAAGACTCAGGGTAAATGTCTCCTCGCCGCGACTGCATTTAGGCAGATGATTTTTTCCTTAAATATTTTCAAATAAATATTAATTTATTAAAGTTGTTGAATTAAAAAAGTATCCCGACGAATTGAGAACCACCTCCTTGTTTGGAAGTCTGTTAAAAATAATCGTTTACCGAACATAAAATTAAAACTTTAAAACTAGAACTGAAGTCTATTCAAAATGCTTAAAAATAGGTTATTTTAATCTGAACGAAGAACTACTAAAACATAGAAACAAGTTGGCTCTCTTTGATACGAACAGAGAAAGACTATTACTGCTACTGCATTTTAAAATTGCTATTGTTCTATCTATAGATACATTTTTAATAGGGCGGTAGTTTAAATAAGGATTCAAATAATTTACATACTTTTTAAACTTACCTACACGATTTCCGTCCATCATCTAGTTCGCGTTATAGATAATATCATTGTTTTTAATTACCTCGACGTTTCTACAAACGGGTTATACCGGGCGTGGTCCCGAGAAGTGAAGTTCGAGAGAAGAAGTCTACCCAGCAAAAGTGCTTGAACACGATCAGTGACCACTACGAGTGACAATAAGTAGTATTTTCATTATAGAAATTCAAATTAAGACAAAGCCAGAAACAAATTTACTATTTAAGCTAGAAAGACATACCTAAAATCCAAATATATATTTTAGTTAGTAAGTTTCCTTCAAAACTCAATGTCGCGGATGGAATTTGAACCCACGCTCTGCGCATAACCAGACCATAGTCTCCCTGGCACTAGGCTCAGTAGGCTCACCGGGTCGAACTTTAGGAAAGTTTTCCTTTATTTACGAGATAGTCTGTAATTGCTTCGTAACTCTAGAGCGTAATTATTAAAATTTCAGTGTAATCAAACTTTCCCAATTGAAGTGAGTTCTGATACACGATCTCGTATGCATTAGTTTGCCCGGACCCCATTCCCTCAGCATCCAAAACGGGTAGAATTTTAATAGAAGTTACTTTAGCTTTTATTTTAAATTAGCTGACCATGCGCATTTCGTATCGCCTTCAGTCGCATCGACCACCTACATTGATAATTAAGTTTTAGTCAATAAAATTACGTAATTTCCAGAAACAAAAAAAAAAGATAATCTAGAAATATAAAATTCACAGCCTGACTGATCTACATCAGATCTACGCAGAGCCCAAACTGCTCGCGCTGGTCCTAGACACATCAAATTTTAAGAGTTTGTTCTTTGAGGTGTATCAACTAAGAAGGGTTTTTGGAAAATCTCCTGGGATCGGGACTTACGCGGATTAAACCGCGGGACGCTGCTATATTAAATAGTAGGTATTTCAAATTTAATTGCGTAGAAGTTCTTAACTACTAACTTAATTTTACACAGAAGTGCATAGCCCAGTTTATTAGAGCAAGCTTCGACAGATAGACTCGTATAGCCTAACTCCAATATCCGAGCGCGCAATATCTCACTTTGATTATCTCATGTCCACGGCACGTCAATCACGCGCCAATAACCTAGACAAATTGGCGGACAAGTAACTCCATACACCCTTCCTGCGTATATAGAAGCTTTACAGGTCTATTGTATTTGTATGACACGGTTTAGAAAAGTAACGTATAGAAAATTCAGGTAGAAAAACTGCTTTCGAGATAAAGCTAGATAATAATATTACTTTACGTCACTGTTGTCGTCAAAAACTTGAATAAACATCAATCAACAGTAACACTGATTCACCGCTAATTATGGATTACTAATTACTTTTTAAATTCTTCATACTATTTTGTTTTTTTTGGTATGTATGAATTTATTGACATGTAATTTGTTTTCATAACCTGTATGATTTCATATGCTGAAATGGCTAATATAGAGGAACTAATATTTATTGTTGACCCACCACCATCTGCTATATTATTATGAACTAGCTGCGCCCCACGGCTTCACCCGCGTAAGTCCCGATCCCTGGGAATATCGGGATCAAAAGTAGCCGTTGTTACTCAGGGTGAATGTAGATTTCTAATGGTAAAGGTTTTTTTTTAATCGGCCAGTAGTTTTGAGTTTATTCATAACAAACATACAGACGCACACACACACAAAAATACAAATTTTTCCTCATTATAATATTAGTATAGATAAATGATTGAATTGACAAAACAGTCAAAACACAATAAATATTAACCTTGATTTTGCAACATACCTATACCCAAATATTTTACTGAAAAAAAATAGAGACTCTCGTAAGGACATTGATAAATTGACCGACCTGCGTTACAATATGTAGGTAATTTCAAGTTGGAACACGTGGATTTACTCTAATTCATGGCCAACCCTACATCGCCCTTTTATTTATAGAAAAGATTGATAGTCTCAATTTTTACCTTGAAAACAACTAGGTAGTGTATAGAAGTTTAACAAACCGCATAAATTACCAGTTGTCAAAAGTAATTTATGAATGCATGAAAACTTACATTGTGTACAAGTTAAAATAGAACAAGAGGTAGAGCATAGAGCCTAGTGCATTAAGATAAATATAGGAGAGTAAAGTACAATTAAGATAAATCTTATATTTATTTTAATGATTTAGGGATATCCACTATAAGTAACTTTGAAGGAAAAATATAATATCTTCAAAAATGTACACGCGGCGAATTTAAATCGGTCTCACGTTTCTGCTTCTTCATCGCAGCGTCTGAACAAATAATAGGTACCACCACACGAGATCGAACCTTGCCCAGGTTGTATTATTGAAGATGTATTTTTCCTGGAAAATATTTTCCAAACAAATGAAAATAGGAAAAGATACACATTTGATTCTGAAATGAACGGTTTATTCCTCACTCCTAATTTCAATCATCTTGTTTGTTTAATCGAAAAAATATTTTCTAAAATTAAAAACCTACCTGAATATTTAGGTACTTAACATTAAATATTAGAAAGTCCAATTAGTTTAAAAAGTTTAATAAAAAAATATTTTATCACGTAAAGTTTTGTCAAACTGGAAACTCGGACGATCTCACATTAACACGGGGGTGGACTAAACCTGTGATAATCCGCCCCACAAAAATCTATTTCGATTCGCTCAAGGCACACTTGTAAATAATAAATTACGACTCAATCTGGTGTCGGTGTACATTAATTTTGTAACGCAAGATAATCTCGCTGTTCATTCTCAATCAAATTGTCAGTTAATAGAGAATTTGCCTTATAATGCCTACATTATACACATTGAATATTAAAAAATAATCATCACCGTTTTGTTGATGTCAAGTTTCAAGTATCTCTATTGCTCAATCATGAGTAGGTAATAGTTTTACAGATAGCGACATTATAAATAGTTCCATCATGACAAAGTTCAAAGACCGTTTGGGTCTTTAAACTCATCACCATCATCCGCTCTTTAAAATGTCAATGAGTTGAAATTAGAACAATGTTTAAAATGTTTTACTTGAATATTAAATACATTATTAAACGTAAATTTAATTTTCGTTCATCAGACAAGTGAGTTGCCATTTTACTTGATACTATATTATTATTATAAAAGTCAATTGGTACATTACTGTATTCTATCCTTTAGATAAGATTTTATTCATTCATGAGCAACCACCCTAATTCCTGCGTCGTATAGCTTAGTCAAGAGGATATGAAATTGGACTTTGTCATATGCTTTGGTCATTATATCGACTAAAATACCAACTGCTTACTATTTTTTGTTTATATATGAGTATGCTTCTTGGATATATTTGTACACTGCCACCGTTGTTGTTAATAAGCTATTTCAAGTACACCTAAATACCTTATGATAATTTAAGTCCAAAATCGTATAAACATCAGGAATAGAAACGTACAATGAAACTGCATTAAGTGTACTTTTGATTCCACTCCTTTTGATTTTATATACCGTGAAATAGTGTTAGGTATTTGGCATTTGTAGGGCTATTTAGGTAGGGTATTTGGCATCATTTAACTACAAATAACTCAAGTTTCAGAGCCAGTATTACTATCATGAATCAGAAAGAGTAGAAACAGAAATTAAGTTTAAATTACATAGAACAGCTGTGCTAAGTGTCTCCAACAAATGGATATTAACATTTTAATAACAATTTCGTTAACTAATCTAGGCTAATTCACTGTAGAGTGACACGACACGACACTCACATTAGGCACGCCTTCAGGAAATACTGCATTACCCTATTTACTTATGCAATAGGATAATGGTCTTAATAGCACAACCAGATGATCGAACTGATGTTAAACAGTATCCTAGATCGATTAACAAATACTTTTACAGCATCATTTAACCTATAGTACAATTTAAGCCTAGTGCTTAGTTTGGGGCTAGATTGCGCTGTGTGTAATGACGTACAACATTTTATTCATATATTTATTTTTGGTCTCATTTAACTCTTCGAAACCTTTACTTCAATCTGTGGCTTTGGTTCTCGATTAGGAAAGTTACTTCCTAGATCCAGATAATCCCACCTTTTCTTCGAACATATTTAGTAGGTGCATAATATTCTTCCAGTAGGTAGGTATCTATTACATTTAGAATTCATAACCTGACTGACTGAAATAAAAACAACGCACAGCCTAAATCGCTTTGGTCCAAGAGACATGAAATATGGAAAGTGTTTTTTGTGATGTGAAGACATCATCAAAGAAAGGGTTTTCGAATTCCCGGGAGATCGGGACTTACGCGGGTAAAACCGCAGGACACTGCTAGTTAACTAATAGACAAGATCATTTCACACGACTGCCTTATGAAACAAACAGCAGAACTTCACGCAGAAGTTTGTCAAAGTTTGCACAGAGCGCAGCCAGCATGAAGTGCAATTCTATGTACGTTTCATTTCAAATGAAATGATCTGGCTAGAGATAGTTTGCAATGTGTGTCAACTGTATTTGTGACTTATTCTGCTCTTGATTACAGTTGAACATAGGTAACTTAAGGATTATTAACTACTAGCTGACCCGACAGACGTTGTCCTGTCCGTTATATATAAAAAATAACCTACCCTGCTACTATCCTACCCTACTACCCTACCCTACTACCCTACCCTACTACCCTACCCTTTTTTTTTTTTAACGTGGAGAATCGCCTTAAGACCTTCAGGCCGCTCCCGGGGGAGAGCGGCCCGGTGTGTGGGGGTCCCCCTGGCCGAAGATGGTAGATGGCCAGGGTATACCCACTAAACTCCACGGTGTCCAGCACTCCGCCATTGCCAGAGCTCGCCGGAAAGACCTTTCGGATGAACATCGACGAGCTCTAGCGGCGGTCGGCCCCGTCGGGCCCCTAACGAGGAAAACCCTCTCGAGAAGCGGCGCGGACACGCCGCCACCATCTCGGGGCTCAGTGTTTGGCGACGGACTCCCCCGAGTCCGCCGCCAAGAGCCGTTTAGACCGACGGGTGAGGTCTGTGGCCCCGTCGCTGACCACTTTTCGGCTGCAGGGGATAGGGCGAGCGGCAACGACACACCGACACTCCTCTTCCCCTGCAGCCCCACCGCGTCCGCCATCAACGGTGGCGGCCCCGCCGAGGCCGCGGCAGATAGGGAGAGACACCGACACTCCTCTCCTGCCGCGGCCCCGAAACCTCCAGCCGCGAGCCGAAGCTCGAGCGGCCCCTCCTCGGGTGGGTTCCTCTTGGTTCACCGTGGGTGACCAAGCCACGGCTACTAAGCCCCCCGGCCACGACAAGGCGGGAACCCTTCGGGGGGGTACTACCCTACCCTACTACCCTACTACCCTACCCTACTACCCTACCCTACTACCCTACCCTACTACCCTACCCTCCTACCCTACCCTACTACACCAATATTTATTTTGAGTTTTCTACCTTTGGTCACAATATCGCAATTTTCTTACGAATCCCTAATTTTCAATCCATTATAGGCCATGTAACTTACTTATAATGTAGCTTTCTATTGAATTTTTGGAATCGGTCCAGTGGTTTCGAACATTATCCTCAATATACATACATGCATATAAACCAACGTAACCGTCTTTATTATTAGTATAGATGAAAGACTGTGCCATGTCCATTTTTTAAACAGGCCGCGTTGATATCTACTATGATGATGTAAGTACTTTTTATAGTGCAGATAGGGATAATCGCCGCGGTGTGGTGTCCACTTCACAGTTTGCGAGTAAAATTGGTATGAAAATGAGCATTTACGTATTGACTTCGCTCCACGCTGGACTCTATAGCCCCGCGATACTGGACGTTTAACGGATAATAATAAATGCTGTACAAAATGATTCGAATTTCTCTTAGCACAAAGTTTGAGATGTTCCCGACAGAAACTAAAGTGGCCTTAGGGGTAGATATCGAAGAGCTTTAACAAGTTGAAGTCGAGAACTCAATCGAGCTATATATAAAACGATTCTATTGGAATTACAACTATTTAAAAGTATAAAAAGAAAAGTTTTGTTGGAGAACAATCGCAGTACAAGTCGAAAGTAAGTTGAAATCTCGAGTTCTTTTTTTTAAACAAGATAGAAGATCGTTTGTCCGCTATCTCACCTACTGGTAAGTGATGATATGGTCTAAAATGTAGCACACTCATCTAGAAAGTGAAAGAAGGCAATGGAACAAGATCTGACCTGTCTTCCTTAGTGGCAGCACCGACCTACATAACGAACGAACACGGAAAACGAATCCGTTTGACACTCCAATTAACATATCCTACTAATAATATAATCATCAATAATTGTTTATCAGTGTCAAGTGTTAATTTTTGGTGCTTTCTAATTTTATATCGATCTACGGTCTGTCACAGGATCGGAACATCCATTGGTGAATCCATAAGGCACTGGATAGGCCTCAAAACGCCGTCGTTCAAAAAATAATCAAAACAACGCGATTGAAAACGAAAAATAAGTTAAATTTTAGTAACATCGCGAAAAACAAAGAAAAATATAAAATCTTATATTTTCATAAATCATAAATCGCAAAGATACCGTTCGCTGCCTGTTTCCACCGATAAACTTTAAACAACGGTTATAATTAAACATCAATTATCGCGAGAGCCATTAGCTTGGATTCAAATACAAAAGAAAGCCATTCAGATGAAAATGGAACAACAATAGCACTCGTCAACTTACTGTTTCTGTAAATTATTAATTAAAATTGTATTCATTAAAGTGGTAATGAGCTGTGATTAAGATAACTTTTATATTTCTATTAGAATTCGAAATATTTTTTAAATAAAAAATTCAAAAATGAGTTCCTAGTTATGGTACCCAAGGCTGGCTGCATTGCCTCTTTGGATAGCAATACCACTGTAGGGCAATACCACTGTAGGTACACAAATGGAACTGTGGCAATACCTATTCACCAGCCAGTCCTTTGGTCACCAAAAGGCCAAGGTCATCGATTTTAAATTAAAAAATTAATCATTGTTTTGATATTATAATAGTAAATATTAGGTAATTTTGAAATTTTGTTTATTTTTATTTAAAATATTTAATGTAAGAAGTATAAAAAAATACAGTTTGTATATTTTAATTTAACTTCGTGTATGAGCTTTACTGTACTTTACTGTACAGTCGTATTAATAAGTTTAAAGTACTTATTAATACGACTGACTTCGCTGATTTAATAGATTTTTTCACAGTATAATCAAGTTAAATAATTAATTAGAAATGTTATACACACTTTTAATTGATAATTAATTTCAAATAACTAGCTATTTTTATAAGCGCTACGGTAGAATGAATATACATACATAGACTGCCAAAAACAGTAAAAACTACTATCAGTTTGAAATTGGAAATATATTATGCAAACATGCGAACAATTAAAAATGCTTTGACGTTGTCCAAAACGCAGTCCTGGACAGAGTGACATATGTCAAAGTGTCAATATTCACCTCGTTTTATCATTTTGACGTTATTAGTTATTTATACTGACCTTTTTGGTCCTGGACGTACCTACAATCAGTCACTTGCTTAAAAAATAAACCAATGGTTATACTTTTTATTAAATATTGAAAGGGTCACATTTCACACATATTTAACGTAAAAAAGTTAAAACATTTTAGCATTTCGAATCTATACATATAATAAAATCGTAACTTAGCGGTGTCTGTTTTTGGAAGATATAAAAAAAATATAAATTGTATGGGTATCTATTAACGCAGTAGAACCTATTTTTCTGTTTTTCTGGTTGTCTGTTTGTCTGTTTGTCTGTTTTTTGGAGATACTAAAAAAAATCAAATTTTATGGGTATCTATTAACGCAAAAGAACCTATTAAAAAAATAAAAAGGTTGTCTGTTTGTCTGTTTGTGTGTGGCTTTGACTACGCTAATCTCAGAAACGGCTCATACGATTTTAACCAAATTCGGTATGCAGATAGCTTTTGACCCCTATTAGGCTTTAGGCTATTTTTTACGGATATCTGGATATCGAAAAATTAGAACAAAAAAACCGGTTATCCGGAAATTAAAAAAAAAATCAGATATTGGACCTATCCGTATGTCCAGAAGGCCTACTGCGTTTCTCCGAATGATAATTTGTGACGTTCGAAATTTAAAATTTGTTTGAAACTGTTGAAGAAACTTTTTGGTCAGGTACTTATACAAAAATTGTAAATGAGAGATGTCTGTTTTTGGAAGATACTAAATGAAAAATTTTATGAGTAGTATCTATTTTTAACCGACTTCAAAAAAGGAGGAGGTTCTTAATTCGACCCGTATATGGTTTGTATGTATGTATGTATGAATGCATGGATTTCCATCAATATAATATTATGAAGTACTAGGTACAACTTGATGGACCACATGAAACCACTTTCTCATCAGAAAAACTCCTCAGTGATTAAAGTTACGGTTACAATTTTGATGATTTTTATTGGCAGTCAAGAATGCACCAAAAAGGGTAAAATAAGATAAATTAAAAAAATTAAAACCGACTTCAGAAAAAAGGGACAAAATAACTTCTCCTATATACAATACCACCAACTTATTTGTTATGTAAGCTGAAGTCGGGCAGTTTTTCAGATTGCGTGTAGTTTCCCTCCCGATGTACGTCCACCTTACCGTAGTGGTACTCAGGGGGACTCAGTAGCTGGGCGGCGGGCAGTGAAGCTGCAAGGCGCACAAGGTGGGAAACCGGGCTTGCCTGGCTTCTAACCCGTGAACCCGCATCAGCGGGGTCGGGGATCCTTTTTCGCAAGGAAGGGGCCGCGTGGAAGAAAACCACTATAAAAAATTACGAGGGGGTGCCGGGCCGTCGTGGTTTTTGCCAGGGCCTGTCAGTCAACCGCAAGTCTGCGTCAGCGGGTCCGAGGGTCCTTTCGGCAAGGAAGGGAAGGCCGCGTGGAAGATAACCACTTTAAAAAATCGCCTCAGCCCAGGGTGGTGAACTTGGGGCTTTCGGAGCCTAGGATTACCGCCGGCTATCTCGAGACTCTCAATCTTGAGATAGTGACGTGTCCGTGCCTCTTGGAAAGGGATTGTCCTTCGGGACAGAGATGAGGCCGTCCGAGTAGGTGGATGTAGTCCGCGAGGAATTCCTACTGACCTCGGCACTTGCGGAAGGAGGAACGCCGAGGGGGCTTAATTTCTTCTATTTTTGAAGTCAGGTTATTTTTTTATATTTTCTACTAAGGCTACTTTGTCGTTACCTACCCTACTTACAAGCTACCTACCGCTGCGCAAAATCAACACTTAAACAGACTCTGCCATGATTGTCTTCAGCTCAGCAACAGTCTTCCCTGGTCGTCCGTTTAAGCATAGATTTTTGCACAGCGATAAGTAGGTGTTCGAAAAACGCTGACGAAGTCGCGGGCACAGCTAGTCTATAATATAGGTAAGTAGAGTTCAGAAACTGAGCAGATTTTTTTTCATAAATCCAATAGGTTAAATTAAAATTATCATTTTTATGATTGTAGTTCTAGTTCAATTAATTACAGTTTGTAACAGAGAAATGTAACCATAGAACCTCCTCGTTCCTAAGAAAACGGTAACAAAAATTTGACCTAATTTTTACGGGATCGGGATTGCTTACTATAAATTGGAATAAAAATATTTATTTATAGCCGTATTAATAAACGTGGAGTTAGGTTGGTGTTAGTAAGAACATGCTTTGTCTTTTTGTTGACAAGAACTTTCAAAGTTAACAGACAGAAACAAAAAGTGACAAAATTATTGCGACAACAACTACCTCCCCGTTTATTAAGGCTATTTTACAGTTTAATTTGTGGTAAGTAATGATAATTGTATAGTAAATTTATTTTGTAATAATTCTTTATTTATAAAGAACAATAACTAAATTAATAAACAAAATGTAATTACATAAATACAAAATCAGCTTACGCTATCACTGTTTCAAATCTAGGGTTGCGTAACGATTCTCGGCACGAGTGCGTCCCTCCATAGATCCGGAGTAGAGCTTAGCTTAATCTACAATATCAGTATAACATTCATATTAAAAATGTAGTAAGTAATAACTTTGAATTTAATTACCGATATCTATTCAATGAGAGAATTCAAAACGATTGGGTCAATTAGGTACATTTTTGCTGTCAGTGCGTGGCATTCTCGTTAGAATTATATTATTAGTGAGGAGGAATATTCATATTCATATTCATATTCATTTATTGTCCATAAACATAGGTTATTATACAAATGGTGTTGATAAATTAAAATATAGTACAGCTATGTTTCGCCTGTCGGCATATGAACGTGTTCTTATTAAATTATACATCGCAATTAATCAAATTATAAATAGAATTAGTAGTTAATAATGTGTAAATATCAAATAGAAAATAATAAAATAAAATAGATGTCAGTATTAGTAGAATTTAAATATTGAAATTTGGTATAATAGAAAATGTCAATTGTTATAATTAATAATTCACCACTAAAATATAAGACAATGTCAATACTGAGACTAAAACACCCCATAACATCACTTTAATCTGTCATTCAAAAAATCTCTAATATCGCGGTACGCTTTTTCAGCAAGAAAGCCATTGAGTGCAGACTTAAATCGAGGGTTGTTTGTACTTCGAATTTCAATCGGGATTTTATTGTAAATAAGAGGCGCCATACTATCTACACTATCTATAATATAGGAATATCGGGATAAAAAAGTATGGGTAACTCAATGATATGGCATGAGAAAAAAATGCGTGATTTTTATAGGGCAATTTCGTCTATATCTATCATAGCTGATCATGTCATTATTTCACTTAACTATACTTCGTTTTTTACTTGTAGACTATTTGACACATATCCCTGAAGAAAAAATACATGGCGCCAAATCATCAGATTATAATCTGAAATTAAGAAACGAAGTTTAGGTGTTATTGATACGTTTTGAGACCTACATTAATAGGTACTTACTTAAAATATAACTATCAAGATGGCTTTAGTGTAAGATCCGATTACACAAAGGTTGCTGTCTAAAATTTTTATTTACCCTATTTGCCATCGGATTCTGGTACACCTAGATCTCTGTATTATTTTTGTTTTTTTTTTCTTACGTAGGGGGAATCCGCAATGAAACGGACGTGTTTTGAAATGGCTACTATCGATAAGTGTTTTAAGTGTCTTAAGCTGCTAGCACCATTGACGACCATAGACAAGGACATAGACAAGTCTATTGTCACATGCCCACAGGTAATATGGTAATCAATAGTGCCAAAAAAAATTCAATAGTGTCCGCTTCCAAACACGTCCGTTTCATTGCAGATTCCCCCTAAATCTATCATGTTCAGGCATAATTAGATAAGTACCGATCTAATTAACTAATTTATGTTAGTGCAGTAGAACACGTCTCAAGTGATTAAAACGGTAGTAAACCGGCTCACTTGAGATTTTGAGAAGACACTTGAGACACGGCTCGCTTTTAGCAATAATGCCACACGTTGCACCTCTGTTATATTTGTCAAGTATGACTTTGATTTAAGGGCCCTATACTGAAAAACTGAAAATCCATGTCGGGCGCATCGAAAATTGTTGATTATTTCATGACGGAATGTCGTAGAACTTTTTTTTGTGTACAGATTGTAGGCGACATTGTTTCCGATATTTTAGTGCAGTTTCCATACAAATATGTCGAAACGTATTGAAGCCCATCGACATTTTAGCCAAATCAGACATTTTTTGTCTAAAATTTGGATAGGCTTTGCACCAATAGGAGGTTCTTGTCTTAAAACTACACCAAAATGTAGGAAACAATGTCATCTACAATCTGTGCACAAATTAAAGTTCTACGACATTCCGTCATGAAATAATAAACATTTTGCAATGAGCCCGACAGGGATTTTCAGTTTCAAGGTCGTTGGCGTTGATACTCCTCTTAAATTTGATCTTTGTGATTTAAGTTTTCTCTGATTCTCATTTCATGTATTTTTTGGTACAGTAAAGCAAAAAATACACTTACGTTTCTTACTTATCTGTCTGTTGGTAAATGCTTCTTAAGAACAATATAAGGCTGGCCGCACTTTAGATAACGTTTTCGTCCTAAATTATTCGTGCGCTAACGTACGAAGACGTGCAAACAATCCCATCCCTCCAAGTAATAAGGAGTATACGGAGTCTTATGCAGTCTGCACGCTTCCTTAGTATATAGAAGGACGTCTCTGTACGTTAGCGTACGTAAGAAGTTCGGCCGAAAACGTTATCTAAAGTGAGCCCGGTCCAAGACCCTAACATGTAAATAAAAAAAAACGTCGTTGGTCTACCTACCAAAATGTAAAATTCGTGAAACACAGAATCGTAAAACAATCCGGGCCTTAGTGTAAGATCCTTTTATTTCTAAGTATATGTACTGTACGTGTACCTACATGTCTCAACAGTATTTTAGTTCGACATTGAATCGAGGGTTCCTCCATTACTTGAATTATGTAGGGATTCTCGAGGAGTCTACGTTGGCTTACAATGTTATTTTCTATCCACAGTCGTATTGTGACAGGTAACTTTCAATACTGATTTTATGTTGGTACTAACAGAATCAGGAATGGGTACATCTGAATAGAACATTCAACATACCTATACTTTAATAATTAAAGTAGGTATACAACTTTTACAGATACAATTTGATTGTTTTTAATGTGTCTGTATTATTTGAAAGTTTGCCGTGTAGTTCTGACATAGAATAAGGTTACCTTATCTCTCCCGTGGGTGTCGTAATGGGCGACTAAGGGATCTGAGGGAGACTAGCAAACCTTAAGTTCTCCCCGCGCGATGGCGGATAAACTGCTCAGTCCGAAAGGAGGGTAGGAAAACAATTTTGGGGCTTAGCGGACCCCGGACTCCCGAGAGGGATGCAACTGGTAACATCGCTCGGATGAGAAGATTATTGAAAGGTGTGTTTTTGCTTTTTCACGCAAAAACTGCACACACCACTACACACCACAAAAAATATAGGAATATTATATAGAGGAGAAAACATGTAGGTACATAGGCGAACTCTAAAAAGAGTTCTCTTCAGGCAAACCTTGAGGTACCGAAAAGGTGATATAGATATATGCAGGTGATTGGTGTGTAAGCAAATAAAAATTAATATAAGAAAAAGTTTGAAAAGGAAAGAAAAAGGTAACCCAATATACACACGGGATCGGGACTGCTAGGATAAAATAAAATGTCCCTAATACTAACAAAATTGCATTACTTACCATTCTGTAAGAGCGAGAGAAGTGCACTCTTTGCACCTTGCGTTTTGGCACCATTTAATAATACCTATCATTAAGCATGCACAGCAACTCTTATAGTTTCTGGGACAGTTACGGAACTGCGCCACTGGCTTGTAACCAAACGAAAGTGTATAACAAAGTAAACTTGTTGAAAAATTCAGACATTCATAAAATACCCATCAAAAACGACGTTACAATAAAATGTCTCACCGAAGCAATATCAACCGAAATTTGACATTAAAATCCAATCGCGATCGCTTCGTAAATAAAATTTGTAGGTATGTACGAGTAAAGCTCAGTACAACGTTATACGATTCTTGCACACTGTTTCTTAAGTATCGGCCGATAGTTAAAAGACAAGTCGCAAAGAGATCTATTTTAAGATAATGGACAGCGCTATCTCCATACAAAATGAATATCTTGAATCTCCCTTTATAATCCTTATAATAAAGCAATCTATTTTTTTTTGTCATTTAAAATGCCTATCAGTTTGTTGAAGTTTAGGCCGTAAATTCGAGAATGTGTGTGGCATGGCCGAATATGCATCAAATGATAAAAGACACAGAAGACCAAAAAGATTGAGTTTTAAAACACGGCCACGTAGTTCTGAAAACTTTCAAAGTTTCGAAAAAGTCGCCAATTTTGCTCCGACTTGGAAGACCAAGTCCGTAAAAACTTTTTTTTGGGGAGTCCAATCCAAAATCGGAAAAAGGACTCAAAGTGTAAAACGTAAAGAGATCACACCAGCTCGAGTTCCTTCCACGAGAGCGCTCGTCAACTAATATTGCGCTC
The DNA here is from genome assembly GCA_958496205.1 of Idaea biselata. Classification (NCBI taxonomy): domain Eukaryota; kingdom Metazoa; phylum Arthropoda; class Insecta; order Lepidoptera; family Geometridae; genus Idaea; species Idaea biselata. Next base: position 25,012,840 of record OY292398.1, read on the forward strand.
AGATGGCGCCCAGAGTATAGCAATGTAATGAGATATTATGTGTGGACTTGTACGTGTTTAGCGTAAAACCTGTTCATTGTTTTTGGTATTTTTTTCCTTTTTGTTTTATACAACCACACTTTACAACCTTGGTTAGTTTTACCCGGCCTCTTATGTACTATTTTCTAATGGATAAAGGAAAATAACAACCAAAGATGACTGTAGAAACTAATTATGATAAAAAATCTGTAACGAGAAAGCCGCTTTATGTGCGCGCTCTTTACTATCAACCGACACAAAGTATACAGTTTACAGAGATTCTAGAGCTTAGTACAATGTTACGTAGTCATTCCCTATTTTATAACCGTGTATAAAGTGGAAGGCTGCGACAGGTGCTTACAAGATATGAAGGCTATTGAATGTAGATTTTACATAAACCGTTTATGCGACTTATACGTAAGAAGATATTCACATTGCGAATTCGGGAGATGTTAGTCTTCTTTTCATGTAGTGGTATGTAGCCCACCTGGTTTTAGAGTTTTCAGTTAAGTTTTACGGCAGGCCCTAGGGGGGGGGGGGACTAACTTGACCTAACGACTGCTATCAGAGATAACAACAATGAACAACTGCTTAACGTTCCTTCCGAAGCTCGGAGCAGCCCCGAGGAAGTTATTTTTCGACTTTACAAACCTAAAGCGTTAGGTCTATAGCATATCGGCTTGTTCAATAAAATAAAAATAACAGCAATATTGCAGGTTAGCCAGTACTAACATATAGACCACAATCCCAATATTAAATTGTTTTAAGACAACGATAGCTCTTTATCGATCGTACCGGTATAATCAAATAGTAATTTATAATCCCCACAAAAACATTTTCATGTAAAATGTAGCCAAGACGAGAGCGAGATCATATGATGGGCACTGTCAAAAAGTTATCAGATGTCATGTACCTAAAGCCAAGCTTATAACTCTACATGCCCCAACTCCACAAGCAACTTACTTCACAAACTCAACATCTTAGCGAAAATATATGGCTGGCCGTTTCGCTGCCATGCATGGGTTTTCTGTTAAACAATAGTTCAATCTTGCGGTAATGAAACGGCCAAGCCCATATATTTTGGCTACGATGTTGAGTTTGTGAAGTAAGTTGCTTTTGAAGTTGGGGCATGTAGAGTTATAAGCTTGGCTTTAGGTACATGACATCTGATAACTTTTTGACAGTGCCCATCATATGATCTCGCTCTCGTCTTGGCTACATTTTACATGAAAATGTTTTTGTGGGGATTTCATCTCTTTTTGTAGTTTGCCTAATTATTTCCTACAATTTTTTTTCCAATCAAACAAACTTTCAGCTTCATAATATTAGTAGGTAAAGAAGGATGTATTCATTTATCAGTATTTTTTTTTCCTTTTTTCATTTCCGAAAGGTCGTGAATTAACGACTTACGCGTCACGTCGTAGCTGTAGGTACGGCGTTTAGGCCCTTGTTTCCAATGCCCCCCAATTGTTTGGCCACCACTGGCGGATAGCGAAACAACTTTTAAATATCAATCAATTTTCATACCTAAAGCACCTGTAATACACATTAGGTGTTGTGCGAGCGCTTAACTCCATCCCCTAATTTAAAGGGTGAATAACTAAAAAGCCTGTTTTTCTGTATTTATTATTTATAATAAGATAATAAGAATTTGTAGTACCCCTAGCATCAAAATTTGCGAAAGTCTCATACAAATAGCCATCCCTTAATTTTAGGGGTTGGGGGATGAAAGTTTCAACTTTTAGAATTTTTTAGTTGTTTGTGTACTAATACCAACCTACATACCAAATTTTAGCTTTCTAGGACTTCGGGAAGTACCATTTGAATTTTGATGATCATCAGTGAGTGAGTGAGTGAGTGAGTCAGTGACGAAATCGGGGGTTTTTAGATATCAATTAAATCTAAACTATAGGAGCTATGTAATTGAAACTGTGTATTTTTATTGAGTATTGACATTATACTCCGTGATTTACATTCATCTGGTATATTCCAAACCCAAGTTATGAGGGTTCAAAAAACCGGCGAAACCTTTCGAGAAAAGGTAGGTAGTGCCCGTACGCTTCGCTGGCTCGTCTTGGCGGGGGCACTGCCGTGCCCCCAGATTCTGCAAGAATCATCAAAATCGGTTCAATATTTCCCCCAACAGATATCTTATTAAACTCATCATCATCATCCGAGCAATGTTCCCAAGTGCATCCCTCTCGGAAGACCGGGTCCGCTTTCCAACTTTTACGTCTCCACTTCGCACGATCTTCGGCATCCTGTGTAGTAAGGCCATCAACGTTTACGACGCCAAGCCAGCATTTCTTGAGTCTAACCAATCTGCTGCTTATGTCGCTAGAGACAGTTGAAAGAGATGTTGCACATCCCTTTAATCTGTCCCTCTTTATAATTTTAGTTTAAGTAATAATGTGACTTCACCTTTATTTTAGAGCGTGTGCAATGGCAAGGGAAGACGTGTTTGCTCATTTGTAGTAGTATTCATTGAGCAGTAGCTCTTTTGCTCTAGTGCATGTATCTACGCTGGGTAAGGGTAGTTACCAAAATCCGTTAAATATATTTTGAACGACTACATACATTACCGTTTTAACAAATTATACCAGAATAACTATAGTTAGAGGTGTGTCCCATAGTGTTCCCTATACGTAGGTACCAAAACGATTGTATTCAAAACTGCGATGCTTCTGTAATAAAAAAAAATAGTATGTTATATTTTTTTATTTCATAAATATACACTATACTTAATCTATCTACCTGGCTGGATTCGACAAAACTGGAATAAGCATATAAAACCAATTCTTCTTATAAATCGTCTATTGTTCGAGATATTCTCGACCTGTCCAAACGAAAAAATGACGATTTATGCATAGAATTGTTATTCATTGCTTATTCTAGTATGGTCATATCAAAAAGAGATAACGTTGGCAACATGTATGTATTTTCCGAGTAATCTCTGAAACCACTGAACCGATTCCTAAAAATATTTCATCAATAGAAAGCTACATTATAGAGGAGTAGGTATCATACGAGGCTACTTTTGACCCCGATATTCCCGTGGGATCGTACTTACACGGGTACTACAGCGGGAATATTGTATAATTTTATAACTCGGTTAAATTGATTTCAAATTTTGTTTTAAACACATAGTATTTACGGACTTAGTCACAAACGACCCTTTGCATGGACTTAGCCTTTGCTATATTTTCGCTAACAAGGACAAGATAAACGGTTGTTAGTCTTATTTGATTGTTTGTTAATAATAAACTAGCTGCGTCCCGCAGTTTCACCCGCGTTATTCCCGATCCCGTGGGAATATCGGGATCAAAAGTAGCTTAGGTTACTCAAGGTTAATGTAGCTTTCTAATGGTGAATGATTTTTTGTAAACGGTTCAGTACAGTTATTGAGTTTATTCATTACAAACATACAAAAATACAAATCTTTCCTCTTTTTATAATTAGTGTAGAAGTGTAGTTGTAGATGATTTGTATTTCTACTTAATACCTACCAATTTACGAGCAATCTGACGGTAAACTAAACATGTTTAAAGCAATACAACAGAACTTATGCAAAATAAACATAAATCTAATTCCGACTCAACACATTTAACCGTATTACAATTAATTTTACAATTAACTGAAAGCCAATTTGAACGGCAGGTAACTACGTTATCCAATACTGCTGGGAAATATTGTGGTGTGTTGTGGCTGTGTATAGTTCCACGTTTCAGCAATTTCACGTCAAATCCAAATGGATTAGCTAGACCCAGGTAAATTTGATCGCTTATGTTATCCTTATTCGTCACTGATATTTTAACCGACTTAGGAAAAGAAGAGGTTTTTCTTTTCGATTTTTTATTTTTAAGGTATTGCATAGCTTTTATCGCGGGCTTTGAGCGCGGCGACCGAATCAAGAAATTCCGTAACGAAAATAAAACCTAACACCCTCACAAAATAAACAACAAAATACAAGGTACAAAATAAATAAATCATTATAATTGCATAAGTTGATAAAAAATGCTATGCAATAGCTTCACCGCGGCAGTCCCCGAGTGCCACACGTTTTTTTTATCTGAAATCACACCAAGGTTTCAACAGATTGTAGTATTTCCTTTTCTTATTTTTGCTAACCAGTAAAATTAGGTAGTATGTTGAAAAACATAGAAAAGAATAAATAATAATCCTTGTCATCATCATCCGAGCGATGTTCCCGGTTGCATACCTCTCGAGAGCCCAGGGTCCGCTTCCTAATTCCCAAATAATAATCCTTGTAATATTTCTTAAAAAATGCATCTTATTCTATCCTCCAAGAGATAAAAATCAATAGCTAGTATCGAGCTTATAATAATACGCGACCTGCGTCCTTGTGTTTACTGAAGGTTTCGGCAACAGTACGAACCCTCCAGGTGCGACCTTCGGCTGTTATTTTCAGACACCTTCACGTGAGGGTTTAGTTCTATTTTTGTGGTGATTAATACTGCGTACGGTTCGATGGACGTTCTAATGTTTGCGTTTCAAGAGTACACGTTTTTAGTTACTTTCTGCAATGCCCCGCGGTTGGTACGACGACCTGTCGCGCTTATTGTACTAGGCTTACCAAATGTTACTGGAATACTTAATTAAAATTCATTTATGCGGGCCCGAAACACAGTCTTGAGGCACCAATTCTAATATCAAGCGTGGCCTTTCGTGTCTAACCTGCACATTAGACGACCTCTGCGAAGCCAACGACGCGGCGACGTTGCCGATTGCTAGACCCTCTGACCATTTGACCCGATAAGAAAAAGGTTTATTTTATAAACACATTACTTAGGGCAACCATCCAACTGCCACCTAAGTATGTAGTTTAGCTTAAGGGTAAAGGGTACACTTACTCTTTTCTCGATACAAACTTCACAAACGTAGCGGACTGTTTCCTCCCTGGATTTAGACATTAGAGAAAATATGTTTATGCCTTAAAATCTATATCAGCCATGACCATGACCTCCGTTTAGCTTTTTTTTTATCGTCGTGTATCTAATATTCCTCAATTTTATTTCTGTTCCATATGAAAAACTTGCCCGAATATCCCGAGCTAAGTTAAACTAACTTAGTTTAATCGACGTTTGCATTCAAGTGTACACTTTCTATTTACATTTAAAGATTGCTTATAGTCATAATATGAAGTAATTATTTAATTAGGGTTTCAAGAACATGTCTCTAGAATCCGCGAGTCAATGAGGACATTTTGTTTCCATATTACACGCCGTCATATTACAGTCTTCTTACGACCAAGACGATTTATTGTAACATAAAGAAAAAGAAAATTACAAGTAGAACTAGGTAATTGACCGCAAAATTTCAGATTGACGGTATAACATGTGAGAAGAATGATATTTTGTAGAGTAGCACAGTGGACAATCTTCATTAAAATGTAATAATGCTTGTTAATGTTACTTAAACTCTTGCTAACTACTCTACTGCATTAGGGGATCCTATAAAAATAGCTGTGGTTGTTTTTAGAAATAAATAAATAGAAGTAACACTGTATGTATCGTAAGTATGTGAATATGAAATCGCTAATTTATCTTTTCTACCTCACCTTTACGTGGTACCTATCTACTTCATTTCCTAAGGCAACAACTTGAAAAAAGGAATCGATTTTAAAGACATTTAAGCAACGGTTGATTACACAGAACGTTATCTAAGGCGTGTCACAGTCGATTGATCAAACCATGTCATCGGGGTTTCCTCCGCAGATGAAATAAGGCTGTGATCTCATGGACGGCGAGAACAGGCTGGGCCGGATGGTCGCCCGCCCGCTCCCGGTCTGACGTCAGCCTTATCTACAGTGAGTATTGTCCTACATATGACGTTATTTGTACAATATTGTCACTGATTTATGACGTGGGTGTGTGTACACTGTACGTACAACCTATGTATGTTAGTACCTATGCTGCAAATCTTTTAAAGAGTAATTGTATACATTTGAGAATGAGAGAAAAGTAGCCTTTCTCAATAAATGGATAAATAAATAAATAAATAGATCAATAAATAACCAACACTGAAAGAATTTTTCAAATCAGACCAGCGGTTCCTAAGATTAGCGCGTTCAAACAAACAAACTCTAGCTTTATAATATTAGTATAGATTAGAGACATGAAGACATAAAGACATAAAACATGGACATAATTATATTATTGTACTCAATGTTTTATTAGATTAAATACAGTATTCTGACAGCCCTATGTGGCATAAACTTTCCTAAACCAAATATTCACACTAAACCAATCGATTGGTTTACTGTGAATCAACTGCAGCTTAATTCCTCTCCGATCCTGACAATTCGTACCTGCCTGTACATTGAACACACGATCCAACGTAAGTAAGTATACGTAATACCTACGTAACCACGTCCTTTGTTCGCAGATGGCAGAGCCTTGAATGGTCGCTCTAGAACGAAGACAATAACGCAGCCTTACCATGAACTCCACCGAACTCAGTGTCGATTTCAACAGGTCTACTCCGATATACTCTATCGGTACCAGCTTCATTATGCAATGGTAAGTTGAATCAATATTGGATAAAATGAAGTAAATAATGTGGTGCTTTGTTTGAGTCAGGAGAAGTCGCACTTACTCTCCTGCCCTTCATGTCCTTACGCACAAGGAAAGACCTAACGTAGACCGCAGGGGTCGCTGTGGATGTGGCTAGATAGTGGTCCACAAACATTTGATTTACTCCCCCCTAATTTTTATTCCATTGATACTGAAAGAAGAAGTTGAAGTAAATATCGACGATTGAAGAGCAAAAATACTCAATTGACAATGGTAAATTTTACTATTTTTTTGTAAATTAATTTTTGCTATATTTAAATGATTTATTTCTTTGTTCACGCTCTCTTCACGCTCATCTAGAAAAAGGAAAAAACAATTATCCTTCGCAGTTAATTTAAAAAACTTCCACATTACTATCGCTCTGTAATAAATAACTATTTTACTAAAAGTATAGGCGAAAGTTATAACTAACAGCCAAAACAAAACTTTTATAATAGTAAAGTTTCCACAACATGTGTTACTTACTTCAACCAGAGAGACTCATGAGGAGATTTTTTTCACAAGAGATAGGTAGGTATAAATGCTTTGTCCTGAATCTAATCTATCAACGCATAGCCTAAGCCGCTGGTAGTGGAGAGCTGAAATTTGGAAAGTGTGTTCTTTAAATGATAGAGGTAACCGATAAAAAAGGCTTTTCGAAATTCCGAGGGGATCAGGACTTACGCAAGTGAAACCGTGGGACACAGCTAGTATTTATATAAAAAGGGAGGATCTAGTAGAATAAGTAGAAACTTTTTGAAACATAAACAATAGACGATGGAAATATACACCATTGGTTTCCTTCGACAAAATAAAACTACGGCATGTCGTTGCCTACAACTAACTTGTAATCACAATAACGTCACAATAAGTTTGTGAATTCTGCGAGGTGCAAGTTCTCATGCACCTCGCAGAATTCACAAACTCATTTTGTCTCAGTATATTTTTCTTTAGAAATTACCCATTATGGTCGTAATGCATACTTATCTTTCATATTTAAGTATCTATATACCTACCATTGCCTTATCTAAACGCTTTCCTGAGAACATTGTTGAATATTAAATTTTTACGATCTAATACGGTAAGAGAATGCTCTTCACTAAATTTTGAGTTTTGAATTATAAAATAGAAACTTCTACAAATGTGGAGCTAGTTTATTTCATGGATTTATTTATAAACGTAATTTTATGAAATGTATTTTTCTGCAAGCGATTTCTTTTCCTATTTCATAGAAAGATCGCACGGTTCTTCTAGCAAAGCACTAAGCTTGTACTATGGGCACTAGACAACAGATTTACTACATTTTATAAATTTTTTTTTGTAAATACATACCTACATATGATAATCAAAAAACACCCAGATCAGAATTGTTCTATTATTTAATTTTAAGCATAAATACTTACACCCGGCGGAGATCGAACATGCAACCTTCTGCCTTGCAGTCGGGTCTTCATCCTACGCGCCACAAAAGTGAATAATGTGCATTTTTCAAATATGTTTGTCATTAACTCCCTTACTTAGAAACGATGACTAACTTTTTGTAACGTTTGTCTTTTACTGTGACATACATGAAGTTTCAAAGTTGACAGACAGAGACAAACGTTACATAAAGTTAGTCATCGTTTCTTAGTAAGGGAGGAAGCTTGTAAGTCTGTTATAAACAGAAAAACTAGGCGACTTTTTTCAAAAAACGTCTTTGCTTCGTAATCCATTCTTATAATCCAGTCCAAATTACAATTGCGATCAAAGAAACGACAATGAAATTACTCGCCACTTTTATTCCTGCATTTTGCTGATCGTTCAGTTTCGCCTTGGACTTTCTCTATCGTCTGTAAATGCGCGATAGAATCGGTTTTTATAGACCACTTTAATGTCAAGTTCCAAATTACATTGTTCTTTGAAGTCGTAAAACGGCTTGTGTTTTACCGGGTTCTGTAATAAAGATTTATAATAAAAAAGCTTAACTGTAGTAGGAATTGAATTAACACATTTTTATGATGTTGATCGATTTAAGTCATCATCTTTTTTGGGCTCATTTATTTTAATTCATTTTTACCATAGATGAGTTTAAAATCCTAGAAATAAAACTCATCTTTTTTAATTTGAGCATTGTTTAAATTCTCAACGTTTCGAGACTTTTACAGGTATCTTCTTTAGGATTGGAAGACACATGTAAAGGTCGCGAAACGTTGAGCGTTGAAACAATGCTTAAACTATTTTTTGGGTTTAAATAGCGTGGTGTAACAACCAACATCGCGAAAACAGAAGAAAAATCGATTTCAAAAACCCTTTCTTTTTGGATGCCTACAAGAACACACAGTCCAAATTTCAGCCCTCTACTGTCAGCGGTTTAGATTGTGCGTTTATCAGTCAGGATAAAGCAGTTTATAGATATAAAGGTTTAGGTACACGCATAAAATTGAATGTGTTTAAAAAATAAATAATAGAAAAATCTCTCAAGATCATTATCTTTACTGAGGTTCGCATCAGCGACTTTCAAGCATATTTCCTGAATCATACATTTTTACCATGTTGATTTACTGAATATTCAGGATTATTATTAAATTGTGAACGACACAATCACGTTCAGGAACTCGTTAGTCTGCCCCCACGAGCCTCGCGGAAAAGGAAATGAAAGAATCATTTATTATCATACGTATGGCTATATTATAACTTCGCTTGGTATTATTTGGAGTTAGGAGAAAGCAATCTGAGTCGTTTATAAGTGTTGTATCTGTCCGAAAAATGTATATTTTATAGGAAAAATATATCTTTAAAAATTCACTAAGTGAACCGGGCGGAAGAACGGAGTGATTTTTTGAAGAAGTATAAATATTTTTCCTTAAAATATTTCTATATAGATCTGCCTAGAGCAAAAAAAAACAAATTAGGAAATAACCGATATTTCTGCGTAAAGTCACTTACGTCCGAATTTTTAACCAATCTATCTGTAGATTTACAGATTGCCCTGGTATTTGGCAACGATTTTATAGCCGAACGTCCACCGTCGACTAAACTAAGTTTGTTTACCTTAGCTCCGCATAGCAGAGTCAGTTTTTCATACATGTATTGTGCGTCCATCGCAAACAATGCCAGCTAAGCTCACTTGTTTGATAACTGGTGAGCTAGGCTAAAATAACTTACTTTCGTTGGTGGTGGACGATCGGATGTAGTCAAACTCGTCAAATACTAAACGGTCGTCAATAGAACTATAGAGCTAAGTTAAATAGATAACAGCTAGCATGCTGGGATATAGCTATAACAGTTCTACTCCTCCATCATCTACCCAAAAGGTTGCTTGAAAGATATCGCTTTCAGCGACTTTATTTCAGCATTTTGTTATTTACCTACTTTGTGTATTTCCTATGTCTGCTGGGTATCCAATGTATAGGTAGGTATGTTATACAAATTAAGTTATCTTTATCTATCTACCATTGGTTCTTAATTTCTAGTGACGGATACGATTAAGAAAGTTGGATCTCCTTCATTATCATCCTGTAGTAAGTTCCTTGACAGCTACGAAAAATTAATCAAAAGTTTTTTACTGCTTAATTTTTTGTGATTATTTTCGAGAAGAATTTCTACTGAGGAACTTGTTTTTTTTTTTATTTTAATAGTTACGCCGACACGTAAAAGTTATAATTTATAATCTAATTTCATTAACTTTTTAAGTGTAGGTATTCATTCAGTTGTTGTCCCTTACATTGGGATAAACTTAATAGAATTTAGTACCCACCTACAGAGTAGAAAGAAAAAGAAAATCACATTTTTACACAAATAAATCAAGACATTTCGGGCTGTGTTTAGTCTTAATAAAGGTTGATTGCTAATTATATTTACAGTGTTGAGATTACTGTGGGTGGCTCGGAACCTTTATAATTTTCGTGCTTAAAATATAAAATATTATTTAACGTTTTAAACTGTTATTAAACATCATACCTATTTCATTATTTATTTTTTAAACCTAAAATATAAATGCAATTCCAATTGACCTCACCTCACCTGATAGAAAGCCAAGATGTGGTCGACGGTGTAGCATGCTTAGCTAACTTAGAATATGGAAAAAAATATTCCAGGACGTTGCGCACAGCTAGCCTCAAACCAAACAACTAGACTTGTACTCTGGTTACTAGAAAACGGATAAATTTACTTAATATAATACATTTTTTATAACACTTACAGAAACACCCAAAACCAGAAACCATCACTTATGGGTTATAATTATAACACTTATACTTACTTATCTCCGGCGGGAATCGAAACCGCAACTATCTGCGTCTTAATCGAGGGTTCGCCCAACGCGCCACACTTGCCGACAAACTACTTATATATCAATTCACTCTAAACTTAAAGACTCTAATGTAGTTTTGAGAGAAAACGACATGGGCAGTCAGTTCCACTTCATAGCACGAGAAATTTAATGGAGGTTTCTTTTAATCAACAACTTTTATACTCTCAACAGGAAACTTCAGAAGCTCAGACATAGGCCCTGCATCCCTACCGGCAACTACCACGAATGTCACAGTGGCCTTCTAGTGACGAACGGCACCAACTACACAGATATTTACTACTTCAACAGCACCTTCGAGAACATCCTCGCTGAAAATGGGGGCCTGGTGAGTCTTATACACAGAATCTATTGGGCTAGCAGATTTTGACGCCCCATTGATCCGGTATCTGTCTGGCCATGGTAATGCCACTTGGGCACGAGGCAGCTCTCCTTTATAGAGAACTGAATACTAGCTGGGACACGATCAGTCTATAACTGATCCTGGAAGGTGCCCTCGGGAGTGGCCGACCGGTACAGTGGACACCGCCTGGTACACCTTGAGACTGTCAAGTGGGAGGAAACGCTATAACATATTTTGTCAGTTCAGTTATACCAGGGGTTGCTCCGACCTGTACGTTCACCACGTACAGGTCGGAGCAACCCCTTTGAGCAGCTGCTTTTTTCCTCCGATACCTTTACGGAAAACCAGGTATTGTCACATGATCTGCCAATAACTGATTCCCTAAGATGCCTCACCGCTCTGGATAGCGGCCCATTTGTTCGAACGGTTATGACGCTATTTCAAAAACTGGAACAGGTATGTGGAATGAATGATTGCTCCGACCTGTCAATCTAAGTAATAAGTCAGTTATGTTTGCCTCGCGACTGTATGGGGCTGTAGAATTCTCGCAATTTAATTAACTCAGCCAACTCTAAGGATAGAATTTGTTTTTAGAAAACATGGCAGTTGATCAATTTTTGGTAATGTTGCAAGAAATTAATAAGACTCTACAAGCTGCAGCGAAATTTTGCAAAATTACATTCTTCTTCTGTTTTCGCGATGTTGTATTGAAATTAATGACATTTTTCGGTTTGAATCGCGTGGTTTTTATTACTTTTAGCATTGTTACAACGCTCAACGTTTCGAGACCTTTCCAGGTCTCTTCTTCAGGATAGACTGGAAACGGATAGGATGGAAACCTTGAGCGTTGTAACAATGCTAAAAGTAATAAAAACCACGCGATTCAAACCGAAAAATGTCTTTAATTTTTTGCAAAATTACCAACAATTGTAAACCTATTTGTAAAAAGAATTAAAGGTTTTCTGGTGCCGACACGCCTAGAATCTTCGATCATATATAAACTATAGATACACGGTCCCATACAAAATCGAAATCAAAAATCGGCACTACTTTAACGCTTACTTATACGGACATAGTACAGTTTAATGTAAACCTTAATCACTGGGCAATAAGGTTGTAAAACACTTATGCACGACTGACAGCGATATGCCTTGGTTCGCTGTAACCGGCTGAAATATGCCTTTTTGTTGTTGCCATTTCTAGAGCGGCGACCGTGCATCTATGTAGGTTATATATGATCGAAGCCTAGAATGATAATTATTTACAGTTATTCACAGTAGTCGGCACCTCGGCACCTATTCCATAACGAAAATATTTTAAGTATGCCTCAGCTCTGTTGATTTTTTCTCGAAATCGGTTCAATATTTTTTTGAACCTCTGCAAAGTTTTGCCAAACATTTTGATGTGTTAGTCTTATCTTGCAAAATTAACACCAATTGCTGAACCGTTATTCGAAAGAAACAGAGGATAGTTGAGACATTTTAGTTGTATTTAAGAATAGAAACCTTGGTGTGTTGCAGCCTTTATTTCCCTCTACAATCATGAAATTGCGCTGCATACCTACTTTGAGAAGCTTCTCGGTCATAAAGTTTCAGGATTTAAATAAGACTTTCTAGATCGTGTACCGAGAGTTTAAATTTTTTAAACGTGACATAGAAATTTAGTATCACGTGACAAGTTTTTGTACACTTTAAAACATTTTTAAAAGCGTTAGATGTCGTCAAACCGTTTTTACAACTCTGTCGCCGTGAAATTACCCACATGTGAGTAGTAACGTCGGGTTCGAGTCGTTTCAACGAGTTTTATTTTCAGTTTATAGTGACACGGTTCTAAACGCGGTCTGATACGGGATGTTGAGTGTTAAGTGGCCCGTAGTTACTCGTAACACCTAAACCTATAGTACAAACAAATAACATGATTTACTTTTGAAATCTGATATTAACAAACTACAAACAGGGAAATGCAGCAATCCCGCTTCCGACCGAACGCGACGCGATAATTCCGAAGTTGCTTTTCTCCCTGAATTTGCTTTTCAGGGGTGAAAGTGGTGAAAGCCAGTCAGGGAATCGGAAGTAAGAATTTCACTTCCCCTGCACGTATTTTGGCCATCGAAAATGGAGAGGTTTTTCTAGCAATACATATTGCTACTAATTTTACATTTTTCCGGGTCTTAATCGCGTGATTTTAACTTTTTCATGACATTCTCTTACCTCGAAGTTTTGACCATGTTATAATGGTCTTGGTAACGAGGGGAATACATTCGTTTTGAATTTTATAAACAAGCAAACTTTTCAGAAAAATAATATTAAAAAGAGAACTTCCTCATTTTCAAAGTCAGTATGTATCTTGACGACCTCTGTGGCGCGTCGTGCGAAAGCGCGACTGCAATGCAGTAAGTTGCGGGTTCGATTCCCGCCGGGTGCAAGTATGTATGCTTATAAAATAAATATTTGTGTCTGGTCTGGGTGTCCCTCTATGTATAATATGTATGTATTTACAAAAGAAAAATAAATATAAGTATTATATCCGTTGTCTAGTCACCGTAACACAAGCTTAGTCGCTTACCACGGGGCTAGATGGCGCTGTGTGTTGTTCACAGAATTTATTTATTTATTTTATTGATCTTTATCTGTAGCTTTGCCGCAGTCAATTCTGCAACTAAGTTTGAAAACACAATAGAATTGACAACGAACAAGGAGTGATCTGGCGATCCTACACCGCCGATCAACTAGTCGGAGGTGGTAAAGAACATTGTTTAAAAGCAAAGTTTTCAGAAAAATAATATTAAAAAGAGAACCTCCTCATTTTCAAAGTCAGTATTGATCTTTATCTTTAGCTTTGTCGCAGCAAATTCTGCAACTAAGTTTGAAATGAAAATACAATAGAATTGACAACGAACAAGGAGTGATCGGGCGATCCTACACCACACCACCGATCAGCTAGTCGGAGGTGGTAAAGAACATTGTTTAAAAGCAAAATTTTCAGAAAAATAATATTAAAAAGAGAACCTCCTCATTTTCAAAGTCAGTATTGATCTTTATCTGTAGCTTTGCCGCAGTCAATTCTGCAACTAAGTTTGAAAATAACAATACAATTAAATTAAAAAATTAATATTAAAATAGAATTAACAATATAATTAAAAATTAACAATAGAATTGACAACGAACAAGGAGTGATCGGGCGATCCTACACCGCCGATCAACTGTCGGAGGTGGTAAAGAACATTGTTTAACTCGACAGCTAATCGATCGACAACCATTATTGACCGTGTCAGGGACGTGCTGCACAATGAATGATTGTGTACACAATGCAAGTATTCGTTTACGATGACTTTCAAAACTTTGTTATACTATAACTATCTTCCCTTTGCTCGTGTTTTTGTATTAACGAAACAATAGATTATTCGAGTATAATAATTTACGAATACGAACTACTACTACTATTATGAAAGGGAGGCTTTTGCCCAGAAGTGGGCCCATAACGGCTAATTAATAAATACTACGATTGTAGATAAAAACTTACCTACGTCTTCGTGTTTAAAATCGTTGACCCTGGTCCTAGGAAACCCTCACTTAGTTTATTCACGTATTCATTACAGTTTCAGTTATGTAAATTGTATTTAGTACATCTTATTCCATTGTTCATCTGGAAGTCACACAAAAACATAAAAATCTCGTGAACTTAATAGACACACTACAACTAGACGGATTTCGAAAATTCTTTCACCAATAAAAAGCTACATTATTGTGGAGTAACTTAGGGTACTTTTGTACCTACTTATGTGTAGAGAGTGTAACCACGGGCCACAATACCTTAGCAAACTAGGAAGCCGTATGCGAACCCAGAGGCCGGGCCGGTCCAAGCTAAAAGCTGTGGCCAGCAAACATACTTAGCCACAGCGCTAGTCGTAATAACTACATACTGGCGCTGACTTAGTTGCTCCTATGGACTTAGAAATAACTAGCGTTGCTTGTTGACGTGTGACCGCAATGGACAACCTTTGCAGCAGCGCAATGGACAACCTTTGCAGCTGCATTTATTTATTAATTCTACTTGTTTACTCATGAACCTTGCCCTCAGGAACCAGTCCTGCCACCGTTCCCGCTGTGGCTCGCGGCAATATTCGCCGCGTGCTTGCTGCTCGTCATTCTGCTCACTGTCAGCGGCAACGTGCTCGTTCTGCTCGCCTTTCTTGTCGACAGAACGATACGACAACCGAGCAACTATTTCATCGCTTCACTGGCTGCAACCGATCTGTTAATAGGTAAGAAGGATAGGTATTATAATTTTGTTCGTATGCCATAGGTACACACAATGATAAGTCGCAGCGGAAGTCCGTCGTCGTTGCGTCGCGCATTTGTATGATAGAACTATTAAACAGGCGATATCAAAGAGATATCATGTCGCTAAGGCAAAGCGCCTCCGCCACATTTTATCAGTGCGCATGTAGCCTTAAGGTATCAAATATGACCAATAGAAAGTCAATTGATCCAAGTATAAAGATTATCAGATAAATCGGCAATGCAATCCAACTGTTATTTGATGTTTTTCATATCACTTTTTTTCTCATTAACCTCCAAATTTCGAAATGGATTTATTTCGAACAGAATTCGAAGTAAGAATGGGATTTTTTTGAGATCTAATAAATTGACATTGACTCTATTGTTAACAGGTACACTATCACTGCCCTTCTACACCGACTATGTATTGAAAGGTTACTGGCATTTAGGACCTCTACTCTGCGACCTTTGGCTCTCCGTCGATTACACAGTATGTCTCGTCTCACAGTACACGGTTTTACTTATCACCGTTGATAGGTTCTGCAGCGTTAAGATAGCAGCGAGGTATAGAGCTTGGAGAACTAAGAATAGAGTCATATGGATGGTCACCGTAACCTGGATTATTCCGGCACTACTCTTTTTCACAACTATTTTTGGATGGGAGCATTTTGTCGGTTACAGAGATTTGCAAGAAGGCGAATGCGCTGTTCAGTTCTTGAAAGACCCGATATTTAACACAGCGCTGATCATTGGTTATTATTGGACGACCCTTTTTGTTCTGATTGTGCTTTATGCAGGTATATTTAAAACAGCATACGATATGCAAAAGAAGAGTGAGGCTAAACAGAGAAAAATGCAATCAATGGTAGCCTTGAGTGCAGGAGTTATGACGGGCATGGCCGGCCGTGCGGCAGGTATGGCCGCGCTGTCTAAAGCTACAATCTCGAGTGAAGATCAATTAAAGGTCTCAGAGTCAGTTCGTAAGGACTCTGCATCCAAAGGATCGCTGGCAGCACCATTACTAAACCTAGGCGGCTCGACAGATTCGAATTCCAGTCAAAAATCATCTGCTCATAAAAGCAGTGCTACAGCTACTAATACTTCTACTACTGTAGAATCAGACGGAGAGAGAAAAGAAGAGCAGGTCGAAGCAGAAAGATCAAGTAGTCCAGCTTTTGATTCCGATGAAGAAAGTACAACCCAAACGAATATAAAGAAAAGACCATCCGTTGCCAATTTAGTGATGCAAACTGGCGCACTCCAGCTGTTAAACAATATGCGTTTTAATGGTGGTATGCTCGTTAAGACCGATTTAAAGCAATCGCCGGTTATGAAACACGATAATGAAAAATCTAAATGCTCACTTTCTCAGATTTCAGAAAAAAGCTTGTTGGATACTGATAACCCTGATACATCTCAACGGAGTGAACCGACTCCGGCACCAACAATTCCTCTATCTACGGCAAGTTTTATATCGCCATTATCGTCTGGTATCGCTACACCATCCGAGCAAAGAGAAGTTGCAACGACGATAGCGCAAAGAATAATTCCTCCACCAACTGAGTTTAGATGTAGCCCTCCCGTTTCTGAGAGTCCTCCGTCAATTTCTGAGTCCTCTCGGGCCAGAACAGTCAGAGTGGTCAAAGGAGATGGGACCTCATATGATGTATTAGTTGGCATGGACGGTGCAGATTTAAGGTATATGGACGAGAGCTCAGTCATTTTGGCTTCCCCTACTTATGAATCGCCTCCGTCTTCCATAACATATCCAACCGCTACAGAGCCATCGTCTCCGCCTACTCTAAACTCAGCAAATGTAACCAATAATTCTTTACTACAAGCTGCTCTGATTAGAGCAACCGCTGAAGCTAAAACTACGCCTAACCCCAAAACAAGTGTATCGCCACCTCCTCACCCGATAAAAGTAAACACTGAAGTCAGCTTAACGTCGGGAGAGCGACCGAAGCCAGTAATCACGCTCGTCTCGACGACATCTTCCAATAACAATGAGTCGCAGTTGAAGCAAGCGGAGTCTAAAGTGTCCCCATTGAAACTTAATCCAGCAATAAGCCCAGCGGTTGAAAACAGCGATGTATCGAGTATCGCTGTAACTGGGTCAGGCCGCGGTGATTCCAAGAAAGAGTTTGTAAAAAACATAGGAAAAAAATTAAAAGTTAAAAGGTCGAAGCGAGACGCTCTTTTCCCGAGCATTGGTCGGCAGAAATCTAAATCGGAAAACAGAGCAAGGAAGGCGTTCAGGACCATCTCGTTTATATTAGGCGCATTCGTTGTATGTTGGACTCCGTATCATATTTTAGCATTGGTTGAAGGCTTTTGCACCGATCCGCCGTGTATAAATAAGCACTTATACATGTTTTCATACTTCCTATGTTACGCGAATAGTCCGATTAATCCGTTTTGCTACGCATTAGCAAACCAACAGTTCAAGAAGACCTTCACGAGACTCCTCCGCGGAGACTTCCACATCACCTAGTCCATGTATGTGGGCCACAGGAATGCGTGAGCTCGTGGTTCTACACCAACGTTCCGCAAATAATGACACGCACATTATTATGAAGTCCTCATAATATACGACAATACAACAATTCACTGACATATAAACGCTTTGCGTGTAAATAAAATTATGAGTGTGTAGTATATTTCGTGCTTAACGGCTTTTTCCATGAACAGTATGTGCATTTAATATGTGTTTAAACATTTACTGTTGTGTTATTGTAAATATAATTGTAATGTACATTTTTATCTACGTGTTATCTCCATAAAAAGTTCAGAACTGACAATAAATTGTTAGGATGTACGTTAATAAATAGATTTGTAATCGATAAGTCTCTTCATATTTCTAGTCGTTGATTAAACTAGTTATAATCTTAAGCATCATGGATGATGGAAAATATATTAATTTAAGAATGAATATGATACACTTATAGACAAAAAGGCGTCATTAATCGTCAGATACAGTTACGTTAGTAAACGTTAATTAGTAAATTAAATGTTTAACTTGTTAGTTACCTACCACGAGTATGACGTTTTCGGTCTACAAAAGCTGGACAAAAGACTTATGAATTGATTCACCTTTGATTAACGTTAATAAAATAAAAAGTTAGATACCTAAAAACATTCGTGACTACTTGAGCCAGTTTGTTTAGATTTTTTTTCTAAAAGCCTGTTAGTAAAATATTAACAAATAAAAAAAATACGCTTAAAAGCTTTCAGCATCGAGCCCTAGCTAAAGTTTTTCAGCGTTTTCAATTAGTCAATTATACGTCTATCTAAAATAAAAACTAGTTTCAATCGAGTAGATATTATTATTATTATTATAGTTGATATGGCCTAAGTTTTTTTGATGCAGTTTCATAGAGTGTACATACCTAAGTGTATTTAGTTCGTAGTTAGGTAAATGTTGTACTTAAACGTATGTAAAATTATCAATATTAAAAACATTTATTACATATTTATGTAGAAACTCACATAAAGCAATTTAGAATGTCTTCATTAACAAAAAGCAAAGAAGCAACTTAAGGCACTATAAGTCCCCTGTACTTTATAGTGAGTAAGTAAGTCTTATTCAGTTACCTACGTTGACTTTTTAATTATTGTATCTACATCTTGTTTATGTTATATTTTAAATTGAACAGTTATATTTTAATCTTAAGTTGTTTCAAAGTTTTATAATAGGTAATACAAATAATTATATGTTTTATTTCAAATAATGGCATAAGTTGTCCTGATAAAATAAATAACGCAACTGCACAACACAAGGTTTTAGCAAATATTTCGGTGGGAGTTACCTATTTATTTGTACCTCAAAAGGTAAAAAACGAAACTCCTATAATCAGCCTTTTAGATCGCAGACTTCAAACTTTTACCTGATCAAACTCTCTGCCGATATTTGATCAATATCCTTTTTAAGATAAGCACAGTCTGCCTTTACGAAATCGGTGAACGGTGCGCATTTTCATACAATGTGTAAACTGATCAAATAGTCGGCAGACCATCGGCAGATAGTTTGATCGGGTAAACCTGTAGTGTGTGGACGATCCTAAAATTCAATGTTATTTTTTGGATTTTGTAGTATGATCCAGTCATACCAAAATAATATGTTTTTTTTAATCCTGGAGGCAGCAGTTGCGTCTTGTTATTGCTGTTGTCTTACTATAGTTAAGCGTTACTATAACTTCAAAATTTTCAATAAATATAAACATATTTTATAATATTTAGGTACTTAAATTAGCAAATCAGAAGTAGATCCAACAGATAATATAAAGTAATTACAATACTAATTTTAAACATAGTTTCTGAAAATTTAATGAAAGACGAAAGTGAAATAGTATTAATTAGGTTTATTGTCTAATAACACAAATATGATTAGAGGATAATTATATTAAAAATAAAAAAATATAACAAAATGAATGATAGTTTATCAATTTACTTATTACTTGGAAAACGTTTTTTTATGCACCTTCCTACATATATTTAATGTAGTAACATTTTATCTGTAACACTCATTCCTCATTCATTTTACCTAACGTAACCTTTTAAAACATGATTAGGTCCTGCTTTCAACTTATCTACACAGTTATTTTGATCATTTTTAGTTTTGATATCTATTAAGTCAAATTTTACCGGTGAATTTAGAAATATTTTAGTACTCTTAAGTAATACTTCAGTGTGCCATTGATGTAAATAATTTAGGGATTACATCATATAAACGGAAAATAGTGTCATATATTATAGATAGTATTAATACATACATTACCGATGTAGGGGAGAGTCCCGCAGTGCCGAACACCTAAGCTTAGGTGGCAGTTAAACAGATACGGATATTTTATTAAACGTTTAATGAAAATTATTAGGTACATAACAATCATAGTCACTCATTTAAATGAACAAAACAAACAAAAATAATCAAATTATATGTTTTAGCATAAGTTTCTCATTGGTATCGATTTTTGGACAATTATACTGTGGCACCTAGTACCGAACATTATATATTAAATGGCACATAATGGCCGCACTCTCTTAAAAAAGGTGACATCGATCACAAATATACAATTCAGAGCACTCTGTCTAGCTTTGTCTCTCTCCGTTGCACGACAAATCATCGTACTTGTTCGTGTATTACTTACAGTACAGTACAGCATTCGTTCGGTACTACATGCCGTTCGGCGCTAGGGAACCCTCCTCTCTATTTATCTCTCAGTAAATATCCATAGAAATTGCAGAACGTAGAAAAATATGTGTAGATACCTGTCTCGCCTTAGATACTGTGTCAATAATAGAACATAATATTATTATAATAATAAATATATATTTACCTACCTAACTTTGTATAACATTATATATTATAAATATTTTTCAAATTGTAAATAAGCTTTATACTGTATGTCTAGTGAAACGATGTTAATTTCGAAATAAATTAAATAGTTAATGAATTATGTTCATTTCATTGTCCCTAGCCTAGCTAATTTATAATAAACTATACTAATAATATAAAGAGGAAAGATTCGTATTTTTGGGTGAGTGTGTCTGTATGTTTGTTATAAATAAACCCAAAAATTTCTGAGCCGATTTCTAAAACCCTTTACCAAAAGAAAGCTACATTCACCCTGTGTAACATAGGCTACTTTTGATCCCGATATTGGCACGGGATCGGGACTTACGCGGGTGAAACCGCGGGACTCTGCTAGTAATAAATAAATAGGTTACTTCTCCTCGATAAAACGGTTCCAATCGTTTCTAAAACCCCTCACACTACAGACTTTTACCCGATAAAACTATCCCTCGATGGTGATCAATATGAACATGTATGAAAGTTCACTACACCGATTGGCAAAGGTCGATTGCTCATAGTTATCAAACAATCGGCAGAGAGTTTGATCAGGTAAAAGTCTGTTAAGTGCGGAGGGGTCTATTTAAAAACTTGAATTTACTTACGACAACGACTTACTTACGAGTAGGTATTTAACGTATACTTTAATGTCGTGAATACTTTAAAACGCACCTTAAAATCCTATAAGGTGAAACCATTTTTCTTAATCAAAAATCTATCGTCAAAATCATAAATGTGATGTAAGTAGGTAAAGGTACTATATACTATATATATATATATATATGTCGGGTAGTCAGGATTAATGCCTCCGTTTCCGGTGGACATTGTGTGGGCGTATGTGGGTATCGTGTAAAATGACAAGAATGTTTCTACAGACACACTTTAATAATCAAATTATTATTAGAATACTAATTATTGGTAGCACTAAAATAATATGGTAGCACGGTACGAAACGGAGAGACAGTTCCGTGTTGTCTTTCCGAGCGCTCAAAGTAAAGTGCGGACGAAAGTCCGCTCGCCTTCGAGCCAATCTCGGTTGACGTCACGACTCCGCCCAGACGCATCGATGTGAAGTTCGCTGCGCCTTCCGTTTCGTTATGGATCCGACACGGCCATCCTGCGCTGCACACGTCCTCGTGTGTTAATCTGTGGAAAGCAAAACACCAGAGCAGTATTTGCGTTCAACCAATTACCCATTAACTTATCGGGGCCTCACACTTTCAACTTTAAAAATAAAGAAATTAGCTTTCTTAAGACACTTTTTATTAAAACTCAAATCTTTATAGACTAACTAGATCACTAAAATATTCAGAATAATCAAATAAAAGAAAAGTAAGCAATCAAATAAACTTAGTACAATGTAACCTAGCTATTAAAGTCCTGAGGCCAACCATCATTGATAAACTTTAATTTTCATCAATAATCATTCGTTTACTTAAACAACAACTAACTGAATTTTTATTCATGGTCACAACCATTATAAGGTCCAACAAACACAATTGCTCTATATGCACTTCCACTAGGAATGCCGAGTCGTCCCATGACTCAATGGTCTTCGCTACTAGGCAAGACCCGACTACACCACCCAGAGCTACCGCTTACTGCTTACCCACGGACTACTCTAGGAGCAGATGCCGATTTCTAACGGGCTACAGCTACGATACTCTGGTGCAGTCTCCGACCCATTGAACTCAAAATCAGTACACACAAACAAGTTAATCAGAAACACAGTCTCCACTACCTTCATCAATGATAATTGGCACTTGACCCTCAGGCATTTTTCTCACACGATCATGAGCATACTTGTAGGTACGGTTGCTAGTTAATGACTTTAGGACATAACGGTCACCTTCTAGTACTTCAACAATTTGAAAAGGTCCTCTAAATTTAGCGTCTAATTTTGTTTGATTGCGTTCCTCATTTTCAATAAGAACGAATTCACCGACTGGAAATCTACTGACATTAGCCTTCGTTTTATCAAAACGTTCTTTGTCATAACGTGCCGATGATATGATATTATTAGATGCTGTTTGCCTAACTTCATCTAGACAAATGGGTTCATCATCATCATTAGCCATTAAATCTAAGGGACGTGCTACTTTGCCTATCAAAAGCTCTAATGGACTTGCTTTTGTAACTCTATTGACCGTGCAGTTCATGGCAAGTTGTACATCAGCTAACGAATCTTGCCACGATCTGTCTTTATCAGTTTCTACTGCTGTAAGCATAGATTTTAGTACACTCATAATCCTCTCCACTTGACCATTAGCACGGCATGATCCTGTGGCAATAAGGTGAAGATTTATGTTTTTAGTCTCACAAAATTCCTTAAAATCTTTGCTTGCAAAACAGCGGCCTTGATCCGCGATGATGCGTACAGGTGCTCCAAACAGAGCA
Source organism: Idaea biselata (assembly GCA_958496205.1). Lineage (NCBI taxonomy): Eukaryota > Metazoa > Arthropoda > Insecta > Lepidoptera > Geometridae > Idaea > Idaea biselata. The sequence continues at coordinate 25,036,088 of OY292398.1, forward strand.
GAGCTGTCCTTTACTGCTTTAATACTGCTTTTACTGTCTATGTTCTTAGTGTGATACAACAATACGTACTTAGTGAATGAGTCTATCAACACGAAGACATACTCCTTTTTGTCGCTTTTTCCGCTCAACTTACCTGTAGCATCTATATGTACAGTGTGCCACGGAATCGCTGTTTTAGGTATAGAATGAAGTTCCATCTGTACTTTACCTGAGTGCGGTTTGGCAACTTTGCAGGTCACGCAATTGTCGACAAACTTACGTACAAACCTACTCATACCTTCAAACCAGTAGTGATTATAGAGCTTCTCCAAGGTTTTTTCCCATCCTAGGTGGACAATCGACTCGTGGATGTTGTTGATGATGACAGACCATCGTAGCGCACGAGGAACAATGGGTAAACATTTTGTTCTACCGTTACGCTGCACTTTGCGATGGAGAATGCCAGATCTAATCTCATACGTCTTTGCAACATCTTCATTCAGCTGTCCCTGGTCTAAATCGGAAATTACCTTTTTGATTTCATCATCTCGTTGCTGTTCAGCTAGAAGCCAGTTATCCGCGAGCTCAGTGATATTCACTCGCTTGTGTTCAACTCGTTGACATTGAGGATGTGGTGATTTAACCGGTAACAGGTTGCGCGATAAGAAATCAGCGTGAGCCATTTGCTTACCTACTCGGTATTTTACGTCAAAATCAAACGATTGCAAAAAGGCCCACCATCTGTATACTCTAGGTGTAAGGTCAATTTTGCTACGTGATGCTTTTAACGAGTTGCAGTCCGTAACAACCGTGAACTTACAACCGTGCAAATATTGTCTAAAATGTTTTACCGCATTGACAACAGCGAGTGTTTCCAGCTCATAAGAGTGGTAGCGGGACTCAGCTGATGTCGTGCGTCTACTAAAATAGGCAATAGGTCGTTGCTTACCATCAACGAATTGTAATAGGATTGCACCGTAACCGTCTGCACTAGCATCTGTATGAAGCTCCACGGGATACTGCGGGTCAAAAATCATAAGAACTGGTTCTTTAGTTAAGATATCAATTACCTTTTGCCTTGTCTCTTCATAGTTGGGCTTCCACTCGAACGGACACTTGTTTGACGTCAACCTGTAGAGGGCAGCCATCAACCGGGAGAAATTTGGTACAAATTGGCGAAAGTAAGACGCCAATCCTATAAATTGTCTTACCTGAGTAGATGTTTGGGGTGGTGGCAATGATGAAAGTGCCTCTATCTTTCGCTTATTGGGTTTAATCTCACCTGCCTCTACTTCATAACCTAAAAACTCAACACGTTTCTTGAGAAAAGAGCATTTTTTTAAGTTAAGAGAAAACCCAGCCTTAGTGAGAACTATGAGAACCTCACGTAACCTCTCAAGACCCTGATCCACCGTGTCTGATATAATTAAAACATCGTCGACGTATACAATGACGTATTTGTGCGCAAGATCACCTAGAGCATTCATGATTGCTCGCTGAAATACAGAGGTGGCATTACGTAAACCGAATGGCATAGTCAAAAATTCGTATTGCCCATCGGGCGTAATGAATGCCGTACGCTCAATTGTCTCTTCATGAACCGGTATTAAATGAAACCCACTAGCGCAATCTAATTGAGTGAAATAATTCGCCCCATGTAACCTTGAAATTTGGTCAGATATTAAAGGTAACGGGTATCGGTCTGGTACAGTATTAGAATTCAGTTCCCTGTAATCTATGCACATACGATCCGAACCATCGTGCTTTTTGACCAGAAGAGCCGGACTAGAAAATGGTGAATTACTTGGCCTGATTATTTTTGCGTGTAACAACTCATTGACCCTATCACGCATGATCTGACGTTCATTCGGAGACGATTTATAGTATGGTCGCCTCTGTACAATGCGATTGGGATCAATCATCCTAATCTGCAGGTAGCCAGTATTTACACGAGTGGTTGGGAAGCCGTTTATAAAAAAATCAGAATACTGTTGTAAAATGTTGATAAGTTCGGGCTTTCTATCCAATGAGATGTCAGTGTCGATATTATCTAGACTAATAGCTAATAAGTTAACCTCTATTGGTGCACATGTGTTTACAGTAACCTCTCTAGACAATGTAAACTCAGTAGCAGTCATACTCACTCGAAAACCGTTAAGTAAAATCTCACGGCCTATCAGAATGTCACTACGAAGGAATACGTCTGGCAAAACATGTAAATAGATTTCCGTCGTGAAACCGTTAATTTCTACCTCACAAAACAATTGAACAGTACTGTGAACATTTTTGTTACCTATACCTACTATAGACACTACTTGATCAATTCGTTTACCACTAAATTTACTCGCAACACTTTCTTTTATCAAAGAGCATTCTGCACCTGAATCATAGTGAAATGTGTAACACATACCAGATTGTGTCAATGTTCCTGACGGGGGCTCGACAATGCACATGTCGACACGTCGTTCCACTGTGGTCGGTCGTGCTGCGCCATTGGCTCCACCAACAGTACAGCGACTCGCGATGTGACCCGGCGCGTTGCACTTGTAGCACACCACCGAGTTGCCGTTGATTTGCTGTCGTTGTCCAGAGTTCGTTGTAGTGGAAGTAGATGACCCTTTGTTGACCTCTGCCAATCTCTTGCGACAATCCACTTGTTTGTGCCCAAGTTTTCCACAAAAATGGCATTTAATTTGAGCTGATGGAAATGGCTTCGAACGTTTCTCATTCCCAGCATCATTACGCAGGTCGGTAGGTATTTTGCGCTTTAAATAGGAAAACGCTTGTAATTCTTGTTGTAATTGTTGACGCGTTGTAACTTCCGTTGTGAATGCAAGTCGTTGCAAACGGGTATCAATTTGTGCTAGATGAGCGATTACTGTCGATACTACAATCTGCTCAACAGTAAAATCTTTCCAACGGCACATTAACGAAGTAACTAGGCGGCTGGCATACGCAGAATAAGTCTCATTTTCCCTCGGTTTGTCGTTGTTTAAATTTATGAGGGTAGCCGCAGAAGTTTCAAGACAAACAAATCTGGCCACGAAAAGATCTTTAAATTGTGCCCACGTCATACCTGGATAGGTTATCTGCGACAACCACGAGGATGCTGATCCTTTTAACGCCTTACTGATGATCATAATTAGTTGACTGCCTTCAATTGTTCTGCCATCGAAGCACAAATCGGCAGTTGCACACCACGATCGCGCATCAGAGTTTCGTTTCTCCGGGTTAAACTCCGGCAAAATAACCTCTTTCTTCTCACTCGGTGACTTCAAGGCTTCAATCAAAGCTCGCATTTGATTGTTTTGCATCTCAAAAAGAACACGCCACTGTGAGTCACCATTGTTTTCACTTGTCGAGTCATTTTCACGATTTGATCCCACGCCTGATGTCGGGTAGTCAGGATTAATGCCTCCGTTTCCGGTGGACATTGTGTGGGCGTATGTGGGTATCGTGTAAAATGACAAGAATGTTTCTACAGACACACTTTAATAATCAAATTATTATTAGAATACTAATTATTGGTAGCACTAAAATAATATGGTAGCACGGTACGAAACGGAGAGACAGTTCCGTGTTGTCTTTCCGAGCGCTCAAAGTAAAGTGCGGACGAAAGTCCGCTCGCCTTCGAGCCAATCTCGGTTGACGTCACGACTCCGCCCAGACGCATCGATGTGAAGTTCGCTGCGCCTTCCGTTTCGTTATGGATCCGACATATATATATATGTCGGAGAATCAAGCCCGACAGTTGAACGCAAGCGTGAGTCACGCGGTCACGCTTGGACGCGGCCGTAGCAGCGGGCGGTCGAGCATTCTTACGCTGGACGCCGTACCGAGCGGACGTGTCTGTTCTGATTATTCGCAATAAAATTAGTTTACTTCGTTTGTTACTTCGTGTCGTTTTATTTGTACTCTTGCTCGAGGCTACCCACGATGGAGGACAATGTCACCGAGCGCCCACGGAGCCCCATCCCCGACCATGCTGCGACATCAGAAGTGGCATCACCTCGAGCACAACGGCAAATATTTGAACATTTGCAACCGCCACAAACCAACGAAGAACTTTTGCGAAAAATGTTCGAATTGCAAAACAACAACATGCTGAGTCTGATTGAAGCAATCTGTAGGACTTCAAGCATGAGGCGTTAAGATACTAGGTTATAGAACTAGGCAATGATACTCACGTTTTACAATAAGAAATCCTTTTATTTCAACTCATGAATCTCACTCAGTGTAGTTCGTTTTAGTAGGTCATTTATCACACTATCGTATGCCAGGTGATGGTCGTAGTCCACTCGTCACGACCACCCCAGACCACGCTTCCAGATCGAATCCGTCTCGATCCACCACAACCCGAACACGTGTTCTCTTTTTTCTCAAATCCTACCCACATCAATTAAATAAACCTAACACTCGACCATCCTGACTCCGTGCACGACCCCGTGCACGCAGTCATCATGGCCCTGATGCATAACCTAACACTCGTGCTCAGGCTGTAGCAGACAAGAACGGGAAAAACAAATTAATACAAATACACTATAGTTGATTAGAATAAATAAAAATACACTAAAAATCTAAATTCTGTTTGCAATTACATTCTTTATATCGTAGACAAACTCAATGTTATATGTATATAGATAGGTAAGATGTTTTTCATTTCAGCTTAAATTATATTTTCAACTTAATAATTAGGTATACAACACACTAGGACGAAACTTATAGATTACCACTTACGAGTACCTACGCTAAATCTAATCTTCGTTTATGAAGTACCTAATTTTGTATAGGTTAACTCTCGTAGGTGGTAATCTCTCATACATATACAAAACTTATCATTATTATGAGTCTATCTATGAACCCTTTCTTCTCATAGATATGCTCATCCAAAACATAAGAAAACTAGTGAACCCTTCTTTCTCACCAGCAATCTTATCCAACATAATAATATGTGTGTACTTGTGAACCCATCCTTCTCACAAGGGCCACACATCCATACAGTATTTTCGTGAACCCTTCCTTCCCACTACTAATACTGTCCAATTACTTAATTCATAATTATTTCATCAATTCTATAAATCCAATCAATTAGAAAATTAAATTACATCACTCATAATATCAAGGTCAAGTGACTTCATGATCTAAAATTATAATTAGCTTGGCCTATTTTCGCTTACTAAACACAGACATTACTGAAATATCAAATTAACATGTTCCAAAATAATTGTATGTCTATGTATACCTCTCTAGGAAAAATATTTAGGCAAATAAGCAGTTTGTAATAGCTAAATCATCTTGTTAGGATGTATTTCGTTCATTTTGATCATCATCGCACTCAAGACTAACATCATTGTCACTTTCGTTGTTAATGTTAAGTGCGGCGACGTGTATCCAGGGCAACATGCGGTCAGCGGCTACGGTTGTCTTACGTTTGCTCTTAGCACCGCTAAACCCAGGAATAGCAGCTAGCCTATAGCGATCGCCTCCTAGAACCTCCACAACTTTGTACGGACCAATATATGAGGGCAAAAGTTTCTTACTCTTACCGTCATTGTTAAAAGAGGTTTTAGATATTCTAACTAATTCTCCTTCCTTGAATGTACGGGCTGGGCGTCTATTTCTGTCATAATATTCCTTTTGTTTCTGTTGTTCAGTATCAATCCTATCCTTTACCTCACTACGAACAGATTCTAGGTTAGTGGTTTCGCGTGTTTCGTCTACGATTTCATTCATTTTTGGATTTACTTCGGAATTCATACTCGATCCAAACATTACTTCAGATGGAGTCCTACCCGTAGTCTTTTGACGTGTGTTATTCATGCCCCACTGTATCCTACCTATTTTGTCATCCCAATCCTTCTCATTACTGTTTAAGTTTTGAGCAGTTAAGCAATTAACTATGGTTCGGTTGTACCGCTCTACCTGACCATTAGATCTAGGGCTAGCGACGGCGTTCAGAACGTGTTTGACTCCTTTATCGGTACAGAAATTCTTGAAAGCATAAGACGTAAAGCACGTCCCTCTATCGCTAACGATACGATCGGGATTGCGGAAAGTATAGAAAATGTCTTCTAACACCCGAATAGCTGTTTGAGTCTTGGTGTTACGTACAGGTCTAATAAACACAAATTTGGTAAATGCATCCACTATAACCAGAAGATAAGAGTTCCCTCTCCTAGACCGAACAAACGGAACGAGATGGTCCAGGTGCAAGGTATGGAACGGTATCTCCACCTTAGTTATTGGGTGCAGTTGCCCGTCCTTTGAAGTACTCTTCTTTGAATAAGCACATTCGATACAAGCTTCTACATATTTCTTAACAAATCTCGACATTTTAGGGAACCAATACGTTTTTCTAATCCTATCTAGTGTCTTTTCTACCCCGAAGTGACCGATGTCATCGTGGTTCATACGACAAATCTGCCATCTTGCTCCTTTTGGTACTACCCAGCGCAAGTTATTAGGATCTCCATCTAAACACCTAAACACTCTACTGTCCTTAATAACATAATTATCCTTAATATACTTCAACCCATCCGCATCCATATCCGAAGTTAATATGTCATTAATTCGCCCTATCTCACTGTCTCCCAACTGAAGAGAATGCAGCCAGTCCTCACTAGTGATGGTCATTACAGCTGGTAATGGTTCTGTCTCTAACAAATCTTCCGAACTACTGATTGGATTACGCGACAATGCGTCTACATGCGACATTCTCGAACCGGCACGGTACTCCACGCTACAATTAAATTCCTGTAAGGATAACCACCATCGGGCGATACGCGGAATTAGATCCCGCTTCGAGAATGTCGAACGCAGAGCACTACAGTCGGTGATTATCTTAAAATTCTGTCCTATTAAATATACTCTAAACTTTCTAAGCGAACAGACAACTGCAAGAGTCTCGAGCTCATATGCGTGAAAATTCCTTTCTTCCGGCGAGGTCTGGCGACTGTAGTATGCTACGGGGCGAAAAGGGTCACCATCGTGAGCACGCTGAAGCAAAATACCTCCTATCCCCACCTTACTTGCATCTGTGTGCAATTCCGTCTCGGCTTTAGGATCATAGATTGTTAGTATGGGTCTGTGAACCAAACTTCTCTTGAGCACGGCGAAAGACTCCTCCTGTTCCTGGCCCCATGTCCACTCTGCCTCCTTCCTCAGTAGTCTATTGAGAGGATTAGCTAAGATCGCGAAGTTTCTAACGAACTTACGAAAATATCCTACTAAACCGAGGAACTGGCGCACTGAATGAATGTTAGTAGGGATTGGAAAGTCTTGGACTGCTTGCACCTTTTTATCTCCTGGTCTCACGCCATCGCCGCTAATCTCATATCCCAGATAGGAGATCCTATCCTGGAGAAATGTACACTTCGACATATTGAGAGTTAAACCAGCTCCCTCGATAAGACACAACACCTTCTCTAATCGGTCGAGACATTCATTCACATATTTACCATATATCAAAATATCATCTATGTACGCAGTTGCTTCTGAAAACCTAGACGTACCCAGTACTCTATTCAACATACGCTGGAACACCGCCGGCGCATTTGCCAGCCCGAATGGCATACGGTTAAATTCGTACTGTCCATCCGGGGTGACAAATGACGTGTAGGCTTTGGAACTCTCGGCGATCGGTACCTGGTAATAGCCAGATGCTAGGTCTAAAGTCGCAAAAAACGATTGGCCAGAAAGTCTTGAAATCTCGTCCTCTATAATCGGCATGGGATACCGCTCTTTCACCGTTATTGAATTCAAAAGCCTGTAATCCACACATAATCTCATATTGCCATCTTTTTTACGAACAAGTATAATAGGACTGGAGAACCCAGTCTCTCGAACCTGTTCTCGCTCTTTATGAGAGAGCCTATAAGGTCTGTAGACGACTGGCTTTTGACTATTTAATTCGATTCTCATTTCAGTAACATTAGTGCAACCTAACTCATTTAGAGATGATGCAAAACAGTGCCGAAACTTACGCAGTAACTGGATCAATTTTTCCTTTTGAAGAGAGTCTATGGAACTACCGACTTGAACATCCGATTCGTCTAAGTTTTTAGTTTCTATTCGTTCGCTGTGGCCAGATGGAGCCAAAATACGATTGACAACCTGAGCTTTCCTAGCTCTGCCTATAGTCATTCCTTGGAATATAATAGCGCTGCTACTCAACGGCGTAATGTAAATATTGCTCACTCCACCTTTGACACGGTAGACACCTCCATGGATCACTATTTGTCCGACCGGTTTTCCCACGATTCTGTCATTCAAAAGAATAGACCCTTCGACCATGGACTCGACAACAACCCTGACTGAAACTGGACCAACAATCTCTACATCGGCTATGATAAGTACTTTAAGCGAATGTTCATCTATGTCATCTCTAAATGCCATAGGTAATTCAGAATTGACATCGTAAAATTTTAAGGTATCAGCATTCTTTAAAACTAGTATGTGAGGTTGTTCTGTGAACGATTGCCCTATTAGAAGCGGTACGTCTAGATATGCATCGTCTACCACTAGACATTGAACTGTAGCTTTAATTCCATCTACTACCAAATCAACCGTAATCCTACCCATGGAGTACACAATATCGTTCCCAAATCCTTTCATAGGAGTGGACTTCTGCTCAATAGGTAAGGATAACGCAGTGACTGTTGAAGCAGTAAGCAGAGAAACCTCGCTACCAAAATCGATAAAACATTTAAAAAGAACTCCGTTAACTATACAATCTTTTGTAAATTTGGAACTACCTTTAGATGCAGTGATACGCATTGTTTTTGGCAAAATAGAAGCTCTATCATCGGGCTTCTCGATACGCACCATGCAGTTTTCTAGCTTATGTCCGTATTTATGACACTTAGAACATTGGACGACTGGTTTCAGACACTTAGCTACGGGGTGGCCTTTCTCCTTGCAGTTAAAGCAGATTATTTGATTACTAAAGGTCTTGTTAGTATCCTGTTTATTCCTAGAATTAAATTCGATGACTGATCTTCCCTTAAAATTATTACTTCTATCGTATTGAGGGGCAATATCTTTGTTAGACATCAAAAATGACAGAAGTTGTTCAGGTTGAGAGCACCGGAGAGCGTTCGCACTAGACCTCAAGGTTCTGTCAAGTAAACCATGTATGAGGCAATCAACGGCACGCTTACCCTGGATATCGCACTGATTTATCATCGCCAATTTCTCGTAATAGTATATTTCTAGAGGTTCGTTAAATTTACTTTTTCTCTTTAACATATCCTCCAAGGTCTGGCCATAATTTTGTTCGAAAGGGAAAGCATCAAGTAATTTTTGTTGCCATTCGGCCCACGTAAATAATATAGAGTTGAGGCTTTCGTACCAGGTCTTGGCCAGACCCTGGAGCTTCTGCATTGCAAAATGGATTGTAGTTCTTTCGTCCCAGTCGTACACGCTGGCACATTCATTGACCTTTTTTATCCAAATGTCAATTCTCTGTCCCTTAGAGGAGGGATCGAAATCTGGGAGAATATTCTTATGATTAATACTATGGGAATTTGCCAGCGTGTGCACGTGAGACTTACTTTGCCCGAGAGTTTTCAAAAGTTCAATGACGTCTTTGGACGAAAAAGTAGGACTATACCGGCTTGGTTCGCGACGACCCCTTGCACCTACTAGCAATGGACTCCTGCTGCGTTCTGGTGAGGTCTGCCTTCGCATTTCCCTGCTCCGCTGCCGTTCGGTCTCCCTGCTGCCGCGTCCTTCCGGCTCCCTGCTGCGACGCCGTTCCGACTCCCTGCTGCGACGCCGTTCCGACTCCCTGCTGCGACGCCGTTCCGACTCCCTACTATCACGCCCGTTGGACTGCCTGCTCCGGTGCCCTTCAGACTGCCCGCTGAGGCGCCCTCTGGAGTGCCTGCTGCGGCGCTCTTCGGACTGTCTGCTGCGACGCCCTACGGTCAGACTGCTGCGGCACTCATCCGGCGTCGTCAGTCGACGCAGCGGGTCCGCACCATCGTCACACGGCTTCATTTTCTGGAACTCGAAATTAAATATCTGTGTAAAAGTTCATAAAATACCTCAGAAACCGTTTAACCAGGTTCATACTATTGAGAACTAAAAACAAGAACTGTTCTACAAAGGTAATCTTAAGTGATTATCTACTAATTCAAAAGTTAGGAGTTAATAAAATGGCCCACGATCATTAGGCGTGACGTCAATGTTTTCGACGTCGATGGCATAATTCATATTTTTGTGTTTCAGAGGTTTACTGTGGGGTAAATCCATTCGCATCGCAAGAACCGTTTGATATTTTTCTAACATTTTGAAATTAACGGTATTTGCATATATTGAGTTATCATAATTTAACAATATTTTTACATTATTAATCTATTTGCATCATATATACCATTTCATATTTTCCAACTGTTTTAGAACTAGCAGGTGTTGTATACCTTCAGTTATCCGGATAAAAGAATATTTTCACAGTATTAAATTTCATTTTAATCCATTCGCATCGGCATTGTCAGTCGATATATTTTTGTATATTTGATATTGATGAATTTTGAATACCGTTATTGATTAAAAATACACAATATTTCGCATACCTGTAACTGTTCTTTTAGGACAGTAAAAATGTGGTGATATTTTCCATTAATATCTAATCCAATAGAATCTCAAAAAGTGTACAACATTTACAACACATTTCAACATTAGAGCATATTAAAACAATAAATTGCTTAGGCACAACAATATTTAAGCTAAATAATTGCGTTTTAATGAAAAATAAATAAAAATAATATGTAGATATTCGATTCGTCGCCAATGGCGGGCGAATTGTGTGGGCGCAAACAGCAATTTGCTGTTTTAATCATTCCACCTCTGATATGTAGGACTTCAAGCATGAGGCGTTAAGATACTAGGTTATAGAACTAGGCAATGATACTCACGTTTTACAATAAGAAATCCTTTTATTTCAACTCATGAATCTCACTCAGTGTAGTTCGTTTTAGTAGGTCATTTATCACACTATCGTATGCCAGGTGATGGTCGTAGTCCACTCGTCACGACCACCCCAGACCACGCTTCCAGATCGAATCCGTCTCGATCCACCACAACCCGAACACGTGTTCTCTTTTTTCTCAAATCCTACCCACATCAATTAAATAAACCTAACAAATCAAACAACCGACAAATACGAACAGTAAGAATATCAAACTACCCGAATACGATCCTGAAAAACCCGATGCAGACGCACGAGCTTGGTGCAATACGGTTAGTCTTTGTTTTGATGAATATCCGTTACAAGGAGGACCGCTAATAATAGCGCTTAGCAGTGCCTTGAAGGGAAGTGCTTCGCAATGGCTTTCAAATGTGTCGTTTCCCGGCATGCAGTGGTCCCAGTTTCGAGAATTGTTTACTGCCAGGTACGACACTATCGAGACATCAACAGCTACCCTCATTAATTTACATGGTAGTAAACCGAGAGAAAACGAGTGCCTATCGGTTTATGCTGCGAGACTAATGACAAAGCTAACCGCGAAATGGCAAAATATGACCAAAGAGGAGACTATAGTATCGACTGTGTTGGCACATCTCACGCAGTTTGATAAGCGTTTGCTTCGATTAGCTTTTACGACGGAGATCACGTCAAGAGATAAGCTGCAGCGCGAACTGCAAGCCACCACATTTATGAAAAGGAAAGCGCCACAAACAGTGGATGAGTCGCGCACGGATTCAAAACGCATAAAGACAGGAACTGCAAGATGTTTCCAGTGCGGCAAAGTGGGCCATCGTGCGCTAGAGTGTCGTTCGAAGGAAAGAAGACCGATGACAAAGACGTCCGGGTCATCTTCCACCACCAACAACCAGCAGTCACGAGTCATTTGCTTCCGGTGTGGCGGGTTAGGCCACTTTTCGTCGAAATGTAACAACAGACCAGGCGTCAGCGGTGCCGGTGGCGGCGGAAGGATGACGACGCCGGGGACGAGTGCAGCGGGATCATCGCCCGCGGCTGAACGTGAGCGCCAGGTCAACGTGTGCAGCATGAGCAGTCCACGTGGTCAACTAATTAACAATTGTGAGTCATATTTGTTTTGTTTTGATTCTGGAGCTGAATGTTCCCTAATTAAAGAAAGTATCGCAAACAAGTTTTCTGGAATACGAGTTAACAATGTTGTAAAATTAACGGGGATAGGTCAGCATAGTGTATATAGTACGCTTCAAGTTTTAACTAGAGTATCTATTGGTGATTTCAATCTAGAAATATTATTTCATGTGGTGCCTGATAGTTTTATGAGCGAGGATATTTTTGTTGGTAGAGAAATTTTGTCGATGGGTTTTAATGTTAACGTTTCGTCCGATAGTGTTGTTCTGTCATGTCCTAAAAATATTTTGATTTGTGGGCAATCACGTGATAGTGACATTTTAGATTTTGACAGCATAGATACCGATGTACCCGCAGATTATAGGTCGCATTTAGTCACAGTTTTAAAAGAATTTTCGACGTCTTTTTCCCGGGGTGTAGCTACGTCTCGTGTAAACACAGGTCAGCTTGAAATTCGTTTAATTGATCCTACCAAAACAGTTCAGCGTCGTCCATACCGCCTCGGTGCGACCGAACGACAAATTGTTCGTGAAAAGATCGGTGAACTGTTAGAAGCAGGTGTAATTAGGCCCAGTTGTTCGCCGTTTTCCAGCCCTGTATTATTGGTGAAAAAGAAGGATGGTTCTGATCGCATGTGCGTCGACTATAGGGAGCTAAACGAGAACACCGTTGCTGATAGATATCCACTTCCGCTGATTGAGGACCAAATTGCTAGATTAGGCGGGGCAAAATGGTTCACCTGTTTAGACGCCATTAGTGGTTACCATCAAATTACTTGTGAGTCATCCTCGATAGAGAAGACTGCGTTCGTTACGCCCGACGGCCAATGGGAATATTTGACCATGCCGTTTGGTTTAAAGAACGCTACGTCTGTGTACCAACGAGCTATCATGAGAGCTCTGGGAGAGCTAGGTCACTCTTTCGTTGTCGCTTATGTCGATGACCTATTAATTCTGGCATCAGATGTAGAGCAGGCGGTAGAGCGCCTTCGTGTTGTTCTAGAGAACCTGTCCAAGGCGGGATTTTCTTTGAACCTAAAGAAGTGCGCGTTCTTAAAACGTAGAGTCGAGTACTTAGGATTCATTGTAGAGGATGGTAGAGTCATGCCAAATCCTAAGAAGATAGAGGCCCTGACTCGCCTTCCTCCTCCAACCACCGTCACGCAACTTAGACAATTTATAGGCTTGGCGTCTTATTTTCGCCAATTCGTTCACGGATTTTCTAAAACAATGGCTCCTTTATTCAAGTTGACTAGTGGTAAGGGCTGTGACATCAAATGGCAACCCGCTCATGAGCAGGTTAGGCAGCAAATCATTGCACGTCTGACTTCGCAGCCTGTGCTACGTATCTTTGACCCGAACCTTCCAATAGAAATTCACACGGATGCGAGTGCAGAAGGATATGGAGCTGTTTTTATCCAAAAAGTTGATGGAAAGCAACATCCAGTTGCGTATTATAGTCGTCGTACGTCCCCTCCCGAATCTAGGTATCACTCCTACGAGTTGGAGACATTGGCGGTAGTAAACGCGGTAAAGAATTTCCGACACTATCTTCAGGGTCGCAAATTCATAGTCGTCACCGACTGCAACTCTGTCAAAGCCACCAAAAGTAAGATAGAGCTTTCCCCACGGGTACATAGATGGTGGGCTTACCTGCAGTCATTTGACTTTGATATTGTTTATAGAGAAGGGTCTAGGATGAAACATGTCGATTGTCTTTCTCGTAACCCACCGGTAACCTCCCCCTCGAATACCACAATGCGAGTAGATCAGAAACGAGTCAATATAGCTGAACTTTCTAGCAATTGGCTTCAGGTAGAACAAGAAAGAGATCCTGAAATTCAGAAAATTCTGTCGGATCTTCAGAATGAAGTAGTATCTGATGATGTAAGAAAGACTTATGAGATCAGGTCAGGTATTCTCTATCGTAAGTTGCAAAGGAATAATAGGAATCGTTGCTTACCCATAGTTCCTCGTGCATTTAAGTGGTCGGTTATAAACAATATTCACGAGTCATTGATGCATCTGGGATGGGAGAAAACGCTTGAAAAGACTTATGAACATTATTGGTTTCAAGGCATGTCTAAGTTCGTTAGGAAATTCGTCGAGAATTGCATCACTTGTAGGATTTCAAAACCGAGTTCTGGTAGAATTCAGTCGGAACTGCACCCGATTCCCAAGGCAAGTATTCCATGGCATACGGTGCATATCGATGCGTCAGGGAAGCTTAGTGGCAAGAACGACGTCAAGGAGTACGTTTTCGTCTTGATAGATGCTTTCACAAAGTTCACATTGCTTTCTCACTCCTTGCATATTGATAGTAAAAGTAGCATTAGGGCTCTAGAATCTAGTGTAGCTTTATTTGGTTCACCCATTCGCGTAATTGCTGACCAGGGCAGATGTTTCGCTAGTAAAGAATTTGCAGACTATTGCAAGAGTCGAAACATTCAGTTGCATCTCATCGCTACCGGTGGCAGTCGTGCCAATGGACAGGTAGAGCGAGTGATGAGCACACTGAAAAGTATGTTGACTGCGGTTGAGTCAAGTAAGGATAGTTCTTGGCAAGATGCGCTAGGAGAAGTTCAACTAGCAATGAATTCAACTGTTAATCGGGTAACGAAAGCTAGTCCGCTAGAGTTAATGATCGGTAAAGTGGGACGACCTCTGGGATTAATGACAATAGCTGATGATGAAGCTAATGAAGTTGATCTTGATGCGATACGGGAACGTGCAGCTCAGAATATTAGTCAGTCTGCAATGTACGATAAAGCTAGATTTGATAGGAATAAGGCGAAAATTAATCGTTTCGGTGTGGGAGACTATGTTCTCATTGAAAATGAGGAGAGGAACCAAACAAAACTAGATCCCAAGTTTAAGGGACCTTTTAAAATTATAGAGGTTTTAGAAAACGACAGGTACCTTCTGAAGTCCTTAACTTCAAAGAGAACATACAAGTACCCACACGATAGAGTAAGAAAGGTACCGAACCCAGAGGGTCCGTTAGATGTAGAAAATTATTCAGATGTAGAGGATGCTAATGTTGATAGTATCTAATCATACTGTACCTAAGCGTTGTGGCGTTGTAAAGTAAAATGACTATCGATTGTGTTATCCTTGTTTTCGTTGTAGCGAAAATGAGATGAGTCGTTGGTGCGACGACATGCTTCTGTGGTTATCCTTGTTTTCGTAGGTGCGAAAACGAGATGAGTCGTAGGTGCGACGGCATGTTTAAGGGTTTACCCTCATCTCCGTTGGTGCGGAAATGAGATGAGCTGCTAGAGCAGCGCTATCGATTATTAGTTGTGATCAATGTGGAATTTTGAATTGTTCGATTTAGTAATAAAATGTGATTTTTGATAGATTCCTGTAATGATGTGATTCGTTCTGTTATTAATTGTGTTGATTAAAAGTAATCATTGTCATAGTACCCTTTAAAAGAGAATTTTATTTTAAGATGTCTATGGTTCCCAAATGAACTCTAAGTAATAGTCAGAATAGCCGAACAAAAGTACTGTGGTCAAATGTTTTTCAGGTTGCCCACACGAGGACGTGTGATCCATCAGAGATGGCCGTGTCGGAGAATCAAGCCCGACAGTTGAACGCAAGCGTGAGTCACGCGGTCACGCTTGGACGCGGCCGTAGCAGCGGGCGGTCGAGCATTCTTACGCTGGACGCCGTACCGAGCGGACGTGTCTGTTCTGATTATTCGCAATAAAATTAGTTTACTTCGTTTGTTACTTCGTGTCGTTTTATTTGTACTCTTGCTCGAGGCTACCCACGATGGAGGACAATGTCACCGAGCGCCCACGGAGCCCCATCCCCGACCATGCTGCGACATATACTATAAACTTATACTTAGGTACCTAAGTATTTACGGTGAAAATAAGCTAAATCCTGTTGAGAGCATAGTTTGTTATAGCAAGAAAAATAATAAAAGACAACGCAAACGAAACGCCACTTGTTGTTTTACCTCATTTTACATAATCCGCGAAACGCTAATCCTGCAAGACAACCAACTGAGTAGTATTCCTAATACCTCATTACACCTAAACGAAATTGTTGTAGGGAAGTTTGGAAAAGATATACCTATCTGCCATTTTTTCAATCAGCTATCTTACTTACCCCAATGCAAGAGCATGCAAGACCCTTAGGAAGATCGGTCACAGAGGAGTCGTGGTGGATATGCGGCGCGAAATGTCTTTGTAAGGCGTAAATGAGTTTTAAATGGGTTTAGTTAATTTGTTAGAGTTTTTTTTCTAACCGGTTCGGAGTAAGCAAACTCCTTTACTATCTTCCAATATATTCTATGCCAGGTCTTGCCATTCGCCCTGAAATGTATCGAGATCATCACAGTAACTTTTTTCGTGGTCTTGAAAAATGACTACGAAGTGAATTCCGTGACTGATACCATTAGAGTAGAAAATCGAAATAGCCGAAGGCCATTGTCTCCGGATAACTTCGACTTTCGCGATTTACTTTGAATTAATGCCGAAGGGCGACCGGTGATATTACACGAAACAAATCGCGGGTACAATGTCAAGTCAATTTTAACTGGCAGACTACTTTACTTTATTTGGTTTAAGTCACTGAATAACTTGTACTTCGCCTTGTGTTTCTCGTGGAATAAAAACGGATACAGGACATTTTTTTTATTAAAATCAAGAAAACCAAGCCGAGCCTTAGCCGGTAAACTAAACAGGGAGGAAGCATAATCATTAATTCACCATATCACGAGGTGATCAGGGCGGCAATTCCGCTAAACACAGCGATCGAAAAACTATATCGATTCGAGAGTGAAACCTGTGACGTTCCAGTCAACTTTTCTAAAACTTGTAAACTTATGTCGGTATTCTGCTAGCCAATGACGTCACACAAATATTACCCGGTTTGTGGTGAAATCGGTGGTCAAAGAAAAACGACTGTGTTGCCGCTTGAAGAAATTGCTGGAGGCCAAATTATCAAGGCTACTTCACTGTTCTTCAATAAACTCGATATTAATTAAATAAACACAATAAATATGAAAAGATCGATTAATAGCAATTCAATTCTAAGTTTTATTTAAAAACTTCGCAAGAAACAAGAATGTTCATATTTAGTTTACATGATTTTGCTGTCAATGAATTCAATGCTTTAATTTACTGACAACCCCGGACTTTCGAAATGCTAGTGTTGCAGCACTTTGTAGTAGAACCATATCGATATTTTTTTTAATCTCAGCTTCCTTGCAACCGAGACTTTTGCCTAAAACATAGTTGAAACATCATGTAAGAAACTAAATAAAAAAACTCGAATAAGACCCCCGCAAAATTGTAATAATTTATCCTAGTAAATAAAACAATCAAATACCTGGCTCGTTACGGCCAAAAGTGCCCAATATGCTGGCGACATTCCCCCGTTGGATGGCCAAAGACACATTCTGCGCCAAATATTCACCAGACCGGGGGCCATGGCAATATAGTTGGCCTTGAAGATCTATACTAAACTATCATTTTAATTTATATTTAAAAAAACCGCGTGAGTTTGATGAAAAAACAATTTGAGTTTTAGTTCTAATTATGGGGAATTTAATAATATGAGATGCATTGCATCTTTGGAAGTAATATGGGGGCCATGTATTTTTCCTGAAACCAACTACACGATGACACTTACACTCACACTTTACCTAAAACAGACCACACCTATAGCACACAAACATAATTTTATTAAGCTATTGCATAGCTTTTATCACGGGCTTTGAGCTTTGAATCAAGAAATTTCGTACAAAATAAAAAAATAATTATAATTGCCTAAGTTGATAAAAAATGCTATTCAATAGCATTACCGCGGCAGTCCCCGAGTGCCACATCTTTTTTTTATTTTGTGCTGCAGATGTGGGCTATTTTAGGTAAAGTGTAAGTGTCATCGTGTATTTTGAGCTTAATACTTTCACGGGATCGGAACTTGCACGGGTAAACCGCGGAGTGACGCTCTATCTATCATCTAATATCATATCTAGATCGTCGTCGATCTAGATATTAGATATTATCGTCGATACTATCGATAAAGTGGTGCGTAATAATCTAATAATACAAAAGACCTCTGACGACCTCTGTGGCGCGTCGTGCGAAAGCGCGACTGCAATGCAGAAGGTTGCGGGTTTGATTCCCGCTGGGTGCAAGTATTTATGCTTAAAAAATAAATATTTGTATCTAGTTGGGTGTTCTCTATGTATAATATGTATGTATTTACAAAAGAAAATAAATATAAGTATTATATCCGTTGTCTAGTCACCGTAACACAAGCTTAGTCGCTTACCACGAGGCTGGATGGCCCTGTGTGCTTGCTTGTGTGTAAGATGCAGTTAATATTGATTGCTTGATTTTTTATACAACTATCGATATCAAGCGATTGATAGTCGCCTATTGATCGGCAACACTAGTCGCTACTTTGTCAGTCAGTGTCAACCTGTCAAACTTGGATCTCAATTTATTCTAACAACTAATTATTACGAGAACCTCACAAAAAGTACAATACATTAATTAATACAGCGCAGTGATAGAGAAAAAGGGGCGCCGGCATCGGAAATCTTGGCGTAACATAATTATTTGTAACAGTGTTATTTGAAAATGGTATGCAGGCAGACGTAGTCCTCGCAATAGATAGCAGCAACAGAACTGTGAAGTTTGGGGAATATGGAAGTCAATACGGTCAATAAGAGAAACAAGTTTCACAGACACAGCACGCGGATGTCTACTAGACCTTGGAACAGCTGACCTTGAAACAGAAAACCCTATGCTAAAAGTGATATACTGGGTACTAAACTATTAGTGTCGAATAAAAGTGTATCTAGCTTGTGCTAGCTCTTGTGTGTAGCTATAGTTTGTTTTTAATTGTACATAGTCTAATCTTCCTGAAAAAAATGTATAATACAAGAAGCAAGACTTCAGATGATACTGAGTATCTATTTATTTTAAAAGTGTAAAGCCAAGATACACGACAGACACTGACACATCAATCTATAGAGATTGTGTGGTTTGTTTCAGCCCTGCCATATTTCTATCTTTTTCAGTGAACAATAGTGGTCTAATATGTAGCACGATTACCTTGAAGAAATATTAAAACAAATAAAATCCAAATTACACATTCATCGCAACAGAATGTGAGTAAGACGGTAGCCAAATTTATGTCGACACAAAAAATTGCTGCAGAGTGGACACTACGGAAACTTGATGCAGTTTGTGTCAGTGTTGTCTGTATTTTGAGCTTTAAACTAATGATTTATGTATAAAAAAACCTAATGACTAATCATTGTGCATTTAATCAATCTTTCTAATATACTAAGCAAGTCTAGCTGAAGATTGTGGTAAAAATTATCATTTGAAGTAGAATAAAAACTCTTAAGTATTTCTTGTTCTTTTATTTTGATTTACAATCATTAAATTCATCAAACACAATAGGTAGGTACATTATTAAGTTATAAATACATGCTGCTAAAGAAGAAGCATGTCTTTCTGAATATCCAAATTTGGAAAAAAAACTGTATTTCTGTGAATGCTCTTCTGTAGGCACCTGAAACAAACATTCAAATAATTAGTTGTAAATAATTTTAATTAAGTAGGTATATAATTCTTTTTTTTACTTAGGTAAATCTAAACTACCTAAGTAAAACTGAAAATCCATGTCGGGTTCATCGAAAATTATTGATTATTCCATGACGGAATGTTGTTGAACTTTTTTTTGTGTATGGATTGTAATCGACATTTTAGTGCAGTTTCCAGACAAATATGTCGAAATGTATTGAAGCCTATCAACATTTTAGCCAAAACAGACATTTTTTGTCTAAAATTTCGATAGGCTTTGCACCAATAGGAGGTTTTTGTCTTAAAACTACACTAAAATGTAGGAAACAATGTCACCTCCAATACACAAAATAAAAGTTCTACGACATTCCGTCATGAAATCAACAATTTTCGATGAGCCTGACAGGGATTTTGAGTTTAGCGAGTATAGTGCTCTTAATGTTACCCATTTAAAACATTATTTAGAGGATAGTTTATAACAAGTATAAAAACACTTACTGCCCTTTAAGGCTAGTCCTAGCCTGACAATTAGCAATTAACAACATGATTTCCATAAACCTTGTTGAGAGCCTCTGTCACTTCTTTCACAGCCCTTGATACCAAAGGCTGCGAAACGTTGTTTAAAGAACTCTGTCCTACCAAGTTTGGTGGGACCCCGTCGCGTAAAACGACAGCGCTGCTATCACCTTAAAATAATGTGAAATTACAGACATGATTAGCTAGGTACCTCCTACGTTATAGAGCAAGAGCCCGTGAACCCCAGACCTTCGTTATTTTATAAAAGCTGAAAGTTTGTCAGGGCATGCTCCTATACACAGGTAAGAACGCTGGACTATTATGAAATTTGGCTTGTAGTAAGTAGAATTATAATTTCATGAATTTGTTCATGAAATTATAATTCTACTTACATTATAGTATAAAAGCTGATTTTTATACATAATACTTGGGTAATAAGTAGATGATGTTTCCTCATTAGCCAGACATTTTTGATAGTTCCAATCCCTTGCCAGACAAAGGAAAGCCTGTACCTGCCAAAGCCACTACAAGCTAAACTTCATAATAGTCCAGCGTTCTTACCTGTGTATAGGAGCATGCCCTGACAAACTTTCAGCTTTTATAAAATAACGAAGGTCTGGGGTTCACGGGCTCTTGCTTTATTAGAATAAAACTGTACCTAGTATGTTTTAGGTTAAAATTACACTTACCTTTAGATCCACTGATAGGCTTTTAATGGAGGGAGATAATTCATTTATTAACACCTTCGCTAACGATTTTGTTAACCGATAGCTTTTCACGAAGTCTAGATGGGGAACATCAAACGGTTCGATGTTAGGACTCTTTGTTGTCGTCGGCGTATCTGTCTTTCTCTGTCTGCCTAGCGGCCGCTAGACACGATGCTGCTATATTACGATGGTAAAAAACACTACAACAAGATAGAGAGCTAGTCGACTAACATGCAGATGCAAGAAAGTTTTCCAACTCAACGATAATTTTATTATAATCGCGAAAGTCAATATTGGTACTTCTCATGTCACTCCCTGTCACTGTCAAAGATGGTAAACTTATGGTAAAAGGCATGCCATGTGATTACTATCTCGCTCGAATCAGAAAGGTTTTAAAAAAGTTGTCACGTGACCTCTTAGCGCGACAAGAATACCAAATAACTCGCGAACCTGGTTTCACTCTGGAATCGATATAGTTTTTCGATCGCTGTGTTTAGCGGAATAAGGGCCAGGTGTGGCGCAGAGGTAAACGCACACGCCTGGCAAGCGAGGAGCACAGTTATACTACATACGCTGCATCCGAAGAGATTTTACAAAGGTAGTCCCGCTTCCGTACGTATTAGGGCATCGAAACATATTTAGAGCTATAAATAAAAGAAAAAATAACAACAACGCCACCTACCGGTAGCCGTGAGCGCGCGCGCGCGCACCCTCGCGGCTGTCAACCATCTCATTCGTTTCGAGTGTTTGGGCATCGACTCACTTCGTTCGTGATTTATTCGTTTTTTACAGTTTTTAGTTTAAATATCTAAATATTTTCATAAGACGAGTATAGATTTAAATATGGGAAAGCGAAAATCCAAAGAACGTGATAGAATTAGGAGAAAAATACGCCGGTTAGAGCGGCGGTTATATTATAGCAGCAGTGATGATGGTAAGTACCTGAATATCTATAATATGGATTGAATATTTTATGAATGTATAGTAACCTAACAAGTGTTGGTTTTCGTATATTTCTGTTAAATTAAACATTTATGTACCTACAAAAAACAAGGTACGCTTGTCACCTGGTTTTCCAGTATTTTTCAAATCTACCCACATTTAGATTTAATTTTCGCTAAGTGCAAAAGTGAAGATTAGTAAACTTAACGATGTTTTATTGTGAATATACCTATACCTAATGCACCGGGTGTGCATTTGTACATCTGCACCTAATAATATACCTACTTTTCATGTAGAACTACGATGCGATTGTAGTCTATGAAACAATGCCTTTTGTATGAACCGTGATGCGATTACGGTCGGCGTTACTTATTTTTACCCGAATGCGCGACGCAAAGAAGGGTTATTCTACTAACTAAATATGAACCACGATGCGATTGTGGTCTTTATATTTGTGCCCTAAAAGCCGTGATGCGATTACGGCCGGCAATTATACATTTACATGTTCTACGTGATCTTTCTCAATATAAGGGTGTTTTTGAGTAGTGATGCGATTACTACCTACACGCTTTGAGATAAGATTTGTCTCGGTTTTTCCAGATTACGAGTCGGATAATGATATTCGATCAGTAGTGGCACGGGTGACTATATCGTCTGAACGGGCCGATCAGGAAAGACGTTCTCCTAATAACGTAACGGATAATGACGAACCACCTAACGATAAAACGTCAGGAGAGGTTATTGGCGAAACGTTATCCTTGGATATTTTGGATGCCCTTGGGGAGTCCAAAGGTAAAACCGAAACTTTCGCCCCTAATATTAACCCAGAGATATCTGAACGGTGGAGTAAGATCATAATAGATGGGCTCAGTAAGGAGGCGTTAGATAAGTTGGAGGACATAAAGATACCTAAAAATTCCAAAGTGTTAAAGGCCCGTGAATTAAATCTCGAAATCGAGGCTATTCTATCCGATTCCACAAGGAAACGAGATAAGAGAATGGAGCGAATGCAGAATCAATTAGGAAAAGGGATTGCAGCAATTTCCAGTGACAACTCAACGGTACAACTCAATTGGAGAACTATCACAAAGGACCCTGTTGTTCTTGAATACGTTTCGGGTTATAAAATACCCTTCGTTACACCTGTTTATCAAAACTATGAACCAGCCGAGTCACTTTTTACACCAATCACAATCCAATCATTAACCATGCTTCGACGCGTTTCGGCTTTAAAAAGCCATCATCAGGAACGTAGACTCTGACCGACTGACAGCTGGAACAAGAGTACTCTTGTTCCAGCTGTCGGCAAGTCAACAGTGTCGTGCGAGCGGCGTCTTTACTAATTTTTGTCTCCCTCACAGTTCGGTCAGAGTCTACGTTCCTGATGATGGCTTTTTAAAGCCGAAACGCGTCGAAGCATGGTTAATGATTGGTGTCACTAACACTAAAGCATATTTCTGCCGCATGCAAAGAGCGGTGGGAGGGTGGTGCTCTTTGCAAGCTGCACACTGCACGCTGTGTTATAACACTAGTCGGGTGTCGGGACTAAAAACTAAATATTATTCTTTTACAGAGTAGTTATGGAGTTCCGAAAAGTAACGCCTAATACAATCGATTATGATACTGTTATGTCTATAAGTACAAATCTAAAACCTGATTTTGACTGGTGGAGGGCTAATATTTTGTCTTCCATAAAGCCATTTCGTAGTAATCATTTCACTCTAGAGATCTTTTCCGATGCATCTCTATCTGGATGGGGAGTTTATTGTAATAATGAAACAGCCAATGCGTTTTGGAGTTCTTCAGAAACTCGAGATCATATAAACTTGTTAGAATTACGTGCAGCCTTCTTTGGTCTTAAATGTTTCGCCTTTCAAATACAGAAATTATTTTAAGAATAGATAACATGACCGCTATTTCTTATATAAATAGAATGGGTGGTGTACAATACACCCATCTAAATAGTATTTCACGGGAAATTTGGAAGTGGTGCGAAGAACGCAAATTATTTATTTTTGCCTCTTACATTAAATCTAAGGATAATAAAGAAGCAGATCGCGAGTCCAGGTCTACAAATATGGACACTGAGTGGGAATTGTTAGAAACTGCTTTTAAACAAATTTCTAACAAATTTGGTTCTCCTGAAATTGACCTTTTTGCCACACGCTTGAACGCAAAGTGTCCTCTTTACGTATCGTGGAAAAGAGACTCTAGCGCTTTTAACATAGACGCCTTTACATTAGATTGGAGGAACTTTTATTTTTATTGTTTTCCACCTTTTTCGGTTATTCTGAAATGTTTACGCAAATTGATTGACGATAAGGCTACGGGGATATTTGTTGTTCCATATTGGCCAAGCCAACCGTGGTTTCCGCTATTTCAAGACTTACAAGTTTCAGAACCTATTTACTTCAATCCGCATCATGAACTTTTACTATCTCCTTGCAGGAGCAGTCATCCACTATGGCAAAACCTTACCCTGGTGTCTTGCCGCTTATCAGGGAAGTTTTTTCACGACAAGGCTTAAGTTTAGAAACCATTAATATTATGATTACTTCATTATCAGCGTATAAAAAAATATATATATAGAGATATTGTCAGATAAATAGGATTAATGACTGTTATTCCATTTCAAATCGTAGGGGCGTTTCAATCGAAGTTATCAATAAAACCGCAGGTTGGTCAGGAAACTCTCTTGTATTCGTAAAAATTTACAACAGGCCGGTTTGTTAATGATGACAATTATGTTTTTGCTAATGCAGTTTTTTAATAATGTTGAAGTTTAATAAAAGGTATTTGATTATGTTTAATGACATGTTTTAATGCCTGATAAGATTTCTCTATTAGGTATACTCTAAACATCTACCTTTGTAAAATCTCTTCGGATGCAGCGTATGTAGTATAATTGAAGGTTAAACGAACTTACCTAAGTGAAGTTTGACCGTAATTATACGAATCGCTGCATCCGAAGAGATTTTCGTTCCCTCCCATCCCGGGACTTATTTTGCAGTGAGTCCACCCGAATAGTGAAATCTTAGGTGTGCTCTAAAATGAATGAGATGGTTGACAGCCGCGAGGGTGCGCGCGCGCGCGCTCACGGCTACCGGTAGGTGGCGTTGTTGTTATTTTTTCTTTTATTTATAGCTCTAAATATGTTTCGATGCCCTAATACGTACGGAAGCGGGACTACCTTTGTAAAATCTCTTCGGATGCAGCGATTCGTATAATTACGGTCAAACTTCACTTAGGTAAGTTCGTTTAACCTTCAAGTTTAAATCGTAGTATGAGAGAATTTTGGATGATGCATTTCTCCATCCAAATATTTCAATTAGAAACAAGAAGCTAAAACCGCATTGATTGGGTAGTAGTGAAGTAGATCTAGTAATAACAGTTAACTTTCTGATTTTACGGACAATGCAAAACTGTAGCATTCAGATGATAAGAGTGGGTGGCTCGGCGATGCCGCAACAATATCTACGAACGCAATCCATAACAGTTTCTAACATTTTCTAGGTACCTACCTACACTTATTTTTGATTTGCTAAATGTTCGATGAAAGACATTAATTTCAGAAAAGTATCCAGACATTACGATCCCAACTCGTTTACCATCCCACGAGCACGGAATCAGATAGTTGTCGTTCTGAATACAGACACACAATCACGCTGACAACACAATATAATGATCCGACCGAGTTTCAAGCAAAAGCGAGTTAATCAAAAAATTACGAGTGTTAGGTATAGAAGCCTGTTATAGAAAAACTCTTGATGGATTTTGTAGTTTTTAAGACGCTTCTTAACTTAAGTAAATTTAAATAAAACTGTTATAACTTTTTACCAGCGGGTGATTACAATGATTGGTTACATAAATAGGTTTCCTAGGTTAGGTGGCGAATGGTCCCCTTCATAACTAGGACCGGGTCCCATTCGCCACTGCTAACTTCACTATACCACATTATTCAGAAATATATAAGTGAGCAGACTGATATTTTTGCCCTAACGCCCCCTTAAACTAACGCAAACGGTAGAAATACAATAACATTTTGTACAGCTGTTTAATGTAGCAAAATAGAGTTTATTGTAGTCATATTTTATGACCTAACCTGAACCTATACTAACCTGTAACTTGCAACTTGTACCACACAATAACCGTTGTCAACTCAAACAATACACTGAAGGGTGGCTGTATTGTAGTAGACGCCTACCTCACAATTTGTTTACTTGTATTGTATTATGAATAGATTACTTGTAACTGGAGCTACATACTAACTATAACACTAAAACAAACGTCAAGTATTTCTGTAGGTGACATTGTTTTCGACATTTTAGAGTAGTTTCCAGACAAATAAGTCGAAGGATGTGGAAGCCTATTCATATTTTAGCCAAAACATTTTTTTTTTATAATTTGGATAGGCTTAAACCATTAAGAAGTTTTTGTCCTAAAACTATACCAAAATGTACAAAACAATGTCACCTACTACAATCCATACACCAAAAAAAATCAACAACATTCCGTCATGAGATAATCAACAATTTTCGATGAACCCGAGAGGGAATTTGAATTTAGCGACTTATATATACGTAAGGCCTTAAATAAGTCACTTGTCGAATTATCTACTAAAACAACCTATTGACGGTTAAACATTTTCAATTGGCTTCGATACTGCCAATTCGCAACGAACTCTCTTGGGAAGCCATTGAGTTTGAGAAGTACTCGTAACACTGAAATGATATTTAACTGGATTCGATTTTACCTTTTAGGTGCTTATCTTAAATTGATTTGTTTTCTTTGGAAATGTTCTAAGTATAAAAATGTTTGGAGCAACTTAATCTTAAGGGCGCAGTCCTCGAGTTTTTTATTAAAAGGTTCCTTCATTCTTAACATTAAATAAATTTGTTTTAAGTGCATAGTAGTTAAGTCCTATCGATTGCCATTAAAATTATGA
Source organism: Idaea biselata (assembly GCA_958496205.1). Classification (NCBI taxonomy): domain Eukaryota; kingdom Metazoa; phylum Arthropoda; class Insecta; order Lepidoptera; family Geometridae; genus Idaea; species Idaea biselata. The sequence goes on from OY292398.1 coordinate 25,062,808, forward strand.
ATATGATATTTTTAGAGTGTATGTACTTCACCTTTTCACTCAAAAACAGCGCAGCGCTATCTAGCCCCGTGGTAAGCGACTAAGCTTGTGTTACGGTGACTAGACAACGGATTTAATACTTATATTTATTTTTCTTTTGTAAATACATACATATTATACATAGAGAGACACCAAGACCAGACACAAATATTTATTCTATAAGCATAAATACTTGCACCCGGCGGGAATCGAACCCGCAACCTCCTGCATTGCAGTCGCGCTTTCGCACGACGCGCCACAGAGGTCGACAATTGGTTCACTCTTTTGTTAGATCAAGGCATTTTGCATTTCATTGCTTTAAATACACGCCTCGAGATCAAACTATGAACACGTGGTATGGCAATGCTACAAAATATACTTGGGTACTAACCAGTTACTTTATGTACAAAAGCAAGAAAACGAATAATTATAATCATGCGGTATTAAACTCCAGACAATCATAGCCATTGTACGCGGTATGAGCTGAAGCTGAGCACTTTCAGTCATTGTCTCTGTTTATTCAGATGAAAGAATTAATTAATTTCACTGCCTTACCATGGAGCCTGTCTGTTTGTTTATCTATGATGATTAATTTTGCTGTTAGCTTTGAAAATGACCTTGTATTTTATTACAGAAAAATAGCTAAGTCCCGTTACCCCTGCATGGGTATAAGTCCCGAGAGAATTTTCAAAAATATTTTCTTATTAGATGTCTACATCACATGAAGAACACACTTTTAGCCTTCTATCAGCGGGTAAGATTTTGCGTAGATCCATCAGTCAGTCAGGACAAACATTTTACAGTTATATGCAGGTAAGATAATTTATGTCTGAATGTTCGATCCAGGCTAGGGAATTTTGGTTCATCTACATTCAGTATGAAAGCGTTAAAATAAAACCACCGATGTTGACTATATTAATCTTTAGCAACTATTTATGTATTCTGTGTCTTTTGTTTAAAGACTAACACATTCCAAACGAATCACCTGCATCAACAATTTTAATTAATATTCCAACATTAATTAAACCTAGCTCTAATAGTTAGCCAATCTGCTAGTTATTGCATCAGTAAATATTCCAAAGTTTTTACTCAAAAACTAAAGCCAGCGGTTCAGCTGCATGGTAATCGAGGTTCGTTCGATGATCAATAACAAAAAATCCAATCAAGACCTGAAAATCGACTTTAGCCCCTTGCATTACGGAGAACTTTATTGGCAAAAAACTCATAACTTTGCTCGATATAAGAGACCAACTGAATTTTGCAGTTGTGTCAAACGATTTTCTTTCTTATAAATATGAGAGGCAAGGTCCTATTCAACGTTTTATTCCGTTGTGTTTAGCTTCCAATTAGCACATCGTCCTCATTCCGTTATGGCACCGAGAATGCTTCAATGCTTAGTACTTATATTGAAATTCATTGGTATACAAATAAATGATTCCCAGACGGTTCACAATAATTTCAATAGTAGAAATTCGCGGAAAAACTTTAATTCAAGTCACGCTCCTGAATTGAATCCCGTTAATAAGTTGTAAGATTTTGTCTATAAAAGTTATACCTACCATTTTGTTGCCTGCCTAATCTATTTGGACTTTGATGCCAAGCTGTACAATACTATACTATGCCTGTATTACCTACGCAATACACGCGTAGTATAATACTTTATACCAGGCGTCAGGGCAATGTTGTTTATATACAAATCTGTAGTTATTGGAAATGAGACATACCCACCAATTCTTTGTCGATAATTATACTTTATGTCTATTGTCTGTATCTCTCTTCTTCTTTGACATTGAACGTATTCAACACGTACAGGCCCTTTTCAATAACAATTTTACTCGCAGCTATTCATAGTTTGCGTTGGAATTATCATTGATGTCCACTTCATGACGTGGACACCAATAATTTTGTACAAAATATATTCAAGCTACCCATTTTGACCACAATTTTCATGATTCACACAGTGGTCCATTATATTTTGGTTCGAGAAAAAAAACCCCTCTTAAACAAATAGAAGGGTATGAAGTAGGTAATGGTGATAGACATCGATTATGGTAATAATGCTATTAAAGTGCAAATTGTCCCCCTAGGTGTGCGATTTGCAAAGTTGCAACTTTTACTTGTGCTCAGAAGCTGTTATCTTTGCGTCGACTTCAATCTTAAAGTTTTACCTACACTAAGCAGTTTACTTAACAAAATAAATCAAAATAATAGTCAAGTTATTATAGTTTCTAAGTATTTAACTATTTCTATTTTGCAACTAAAGAAGCTAAATAAAATTATGAAGTCTAAAAAAGAAGCTGATATATACGTAATATTAGGTAGGTACCTGTAAACTAATTAGGTATGAGTTTAATAACTTAGAACTTAGTGGGTAAAATCGCAATTCGTAATAATCAAAAACAGTTATGACTCCCAGAAGTACCTGTTTACATATTTTCAGAAACAATTTTATAAGGTACTTGATGTGTAAAACCCAAGAATAGCAAAGTCTCTGCATTTCTGTAATCTTCATTATGTCGGTTTATTTATTTTTCTGTTAAATAAATTTTACTGTTGTCACAGAGACGGAAGTGTTTTGGTAAGTATTTTCTTTGTTTAAAACATAAAATTACTTCAACAGGAACGACTACAGCGACCATTTTACTTTTGGGAGTCTAAAGCCGAAATTACATAAACTTAAGGTAAAGGCAGACCAGAAACTAAGATCGCCTCTACGTTATGGTATCATGTCATACAGTCTATACTAATTGTATAAAGACGGATAAAGACGTATACTAATTACAAATATATTTAACGTAACGAGGTAAGGTTGGTAACATGTATGTATGTATGTATATGTATTTTCCGAGTAATCTTTGAAACCACTGAACCGGATTCCAAAAATTCTTTCTGATATTCTTACGGAATCACGACTTACGCGTGTGAAACCGCGGGACTCTGCGATAGGTAATAATTCAGTAGGTTTGAATTTTTATTCATCTTAGTAATAATAAATATTCAAAGTGTTGTTCGAAACAGTTCTAAAATCCCAGTAACCACTTTACAACACAAGAAAATCCGATAATCCATTTATACTGAAAAACATCAAACAAAAACATCTTAATCAATTCTTACAAATCAAAAAGCAGAGATCAGATATAAAATAAAATTGTACAGAAAAATACAGCAATCTTTTTTGTAGTAAAGTTACGAACTGCGGTCTGGAGCCATTTCGTCATTTCACAGCGGGTATTGTACCCGAGTCGCGACGTCATTCATCTGCGAATCGTGGACTCATTAGGGAATGTTCAAACGTTTTGTTTGCAGTTTTTACTTTTAATAATTGCGTTTTTCTCTCGACAGTTTTTCCGTGTAGATTTGGGCTGTGACAAAGTTTTCTATATAGCAGTTTTCTTTTCATTTTCAAGATTATTACAAATACTCAGTCAACATTATATAGGTAGTTGTTTTTTTTTTTAATATTTCGAATACCTATATCATAATACAATTAAATATGAATTATTTAAGCGGGGTCTTGACTACCGCTCGGGGTCGTACTTGGTGCAAAGGTTGGCCATTGCCATACAGAGAGGCAATGCTGCTAGCATCCTTGGCTCCTTTGCGCCGGGTACGATCAAGGGCGGCTTATTTAATTGACTTTATATTTTTATTTGTTTGTGTTATGTAATATGTTAATTCTAAATTAAAATCTATGTTTTATATTAAATAATAAGTAACACAAAAATTAATAATTTAATAGATGATGTATCTAAGTATTTAAATACACAATACATGTTATTTATCCGATCATTATTGAACGGATATTATTACAATCATTGTACATGTATTATATGTCTCACGTGTATCTTTGGGTATGTATCATGGTAGATTTGAAATTGATTAGCTTGCCATGCAAAGTGAACGCGGGTGAAGAAAATGAGGTACATTCACTTGACACGATAGAGTTCGGCGCAAACATTTTTCCAATACATCCCGTGACGGAAGCATGACAGATTACGGAGATCACAGTGTTCTGAGTTCAGAAGGGAAACAACAAAAGTTGCTTAGCCACGTCATATTCCTGAGTTAAAGAAGCTTTTGAATTGTTTTCTACATTGGTATTACAATTGTCAAGATTACATTTATTGCTTTCGTATCGTAGGGTGTTGATAATCTCCGTAGTAAAACTACTTTTTTTATGGTGGTGCAAATGCATTGCAGCATTCCCACTGTCCTGAGGGAAGCAACGGAGTAGGTATGTGGACTTAGCACTAAAAACCCCACCAGATTTCCTGTCTCCTCGCATATCGATGGTGGGGCATTCCAGCACCCATCGGGGTGCTGGAATGCGTGAGGATTACTTCTGTATGACACCCCGACGGCGTCGACTAACTAACTAAATACCCCAAGTTCGCGCTTTTGCCCACAGAGCTCTTGCCCCGCTAATATCAACGTCAATATCATAAATCAAAACAGCTCTAACTGACAAGAAAAAATCTTTCAGCCTCATAAAGTCCACTGTATCACTGATTCACTGATTTTTCTGCTTCTGGCAACACCGCGATTGACAGCTGATCTAAATTGTTCCGATTAATTATTGTTTTAAATTAATAAAAACTAGCCCTTCGCCGATTTCTAAGGTCAAAATAGGGTTTTAATATTAAGTATTACGTGTGTGGATGTTTTGTTATGTGTTAAAAATAGTAAATAACTAACCAAGAAATTCGTTGTGAAATCAAAGTTTTTTTTCAAAATATATCGTTGTTTTTCCGTGTTTGTGGATTATTTGTGCCTGAATTTGGTTTAAAATATAAATTCTAAGCGTAACCACGTAAGTACATTGTAATTTACGTGTATTTTGTTGCGATTTAATAATAAAAATTCACCTAACCTCACTCGCCGGCCGGTTTGACAGTTCCATAGAATTGTGTTTACGTCGTAGACTTTCTACAAGGTTTGCTTGTAAACATGATGACTCGCAGAGCCTTATCTCGTGAACAGGAGAACATGAAGCTACAATTAGCATTAAAAGAACTACAGGCTACCAAGGAACTGTCTGCCCAGCTTCAAAGTGAAAGGGAAGACAACGAAAGGTTGTTGCTTGAGGCCTTAGAGAAAAACAAAATGTTAAAAAGTGAGATGTCTTCGTTACATACGAAATATCTCGAAACTATAAGTGAGCGGGACACATTTAAACAGTTGGTAGGCAGTTTTGAAAAATGTAGCTCTGAATATGACCGCACCCTGGACAGAATCTGTACGTTGGAGCAAGAGTTGGTTGAGGCACACCGGTACATTGCCTCTCTAGAAGAACAATGCCACAACTACACAGTCACCCAAAATCAAAGTCTATTCGATGAATTAGTTAGTGCGGACCCGCAGTTTGTTTCTAATGGAATCGATGAAAACTGTCCTGTGGTTATAAATCTCACTCAAAATAAAAGAATGCCTAGTGAAACAGACGGCCCGGTACGTCTAATCGGTTGCAGTAGAAATAAACTTAAAAAATATATTAAAATCAGTAAATTTATTAAAAAGAAAGTTAAATTAATTAAAATCCATAAAAGATTTTATAAAAGTGTAAAACTAAATACTAAACGATTACAAACTATTGAAAGTCTAAAAATGTACTGTACACAATTAAAAAATAAGCAGCTGAAGTATGAAACTGACACACAGACTTGGGAGTTTGAGGTTAAAGATCTTAGGGAGTCATTGAACTCAGCGCTCAAGAAATATGAATCATCACAAAGTGTTATCAGTGAGTATTCATTGGCTATGGATGCCCTTGTTAAAGATCTTAAATACAACGCAGATCGATATGATTCCCTAATGGCTTCTCAAACATGTCCATGCCCACACGTTGACCCGACTCCAACAAGCAGTTGTACTAATGATAATCCCTCATCGGTTGAGTGTGACAGTTTCCATAAGACAGCACATTTAAGTAAAAGTAATATAAATACACAAAATAAATTAAATAATGTAAGCCAAAGCAACCTCCTTCTAAACCAGCCGTCAATTTTAATGTACTCCGACGAAATCGGCCAACATATGGGCTCAAAATTAAATTTGTTATTAAAGGAACAAATAATAATAAATAACTGTTTTCCTAATACTTGTTTTAAAAATATAATAAGAAAAGTAATTAATTCAAAAAATTCTTTTAATAATGCCTCAAAATTAATTATTTTAGTGGGAGATAGTGGCAATGTGGACAGAAAAGAACTGATATCTTACTGTGACTCCCTTAACAATTTAAATGTAAACAAAATTGTAATGTTCACATTCCCCTACATAAAAAACATGCCAGAAGCAGAAAACCACAAAAGGTACATGCTAAATTGTATGTTACATACCATAGCATGTAATAACAATAAATTTGACCTCATTGATTCTAACTCTATAGTTAGTAATTATTATTATATGACAAAAGGTAAATACTACCTTAATAATAGGAGTAAACGACAGATAGCTTGTTCGCTATCCTATTTTTTAAATATTTCAGCCAAGAACTTGGCTAATAACCAGGCTGTCTCTATTGAGCAGTATGACATTTTGAATAGTGACACTTCTGATGAAAACCTTTCATCGAATAATTTAAATTACAATCTGAGACAATAGAGGTATCCTCTAGCTCATTAGTGGTAGAAAATAATAAGGACATTGCTCAATTTTTAATAGCATTGTCCAAAAAGTCAAATAATAATGGTTACCTAAATAATTGCCCTCAATCAAATAAAATTAAAAATAATACTAAAATTAATTGTAATATAAACCTGGTGCATCTAAACATTGATCGTTTGACAAAGGGCAAGATACTAACACTGGAATTATTCATGAACTCGGATAATATTGATATTGTATGTTTAACTGAGCATCACCTGCGGGCACACGAGCTCATGTTTAATTTCAGCAATCACCAGGTCGGTAGCGCATTCTGCAGAAAGAGCATGGCAAAGGGGGGATCTCTTGTCTTATTAAATAAAAATTTAGTATTTAAAGAAAGAAAAGATGTTGTGTCTCTCTCTGTAGAGAGTGTCATAGAAATAGCTTGTGTGGAATTGGAGCAATTAATAGTGGCTAGTGTATACAGAAGGCCTGTTGATGATAATTTTAACGTATTTATTGAAGTACTTGATGCTTTGCTAGGAAAGTTATCTAATTCTAAGAAACAACTGGTTGTATGTGGTGATTTTAATGTAAATCTCTTTAGAGTTTATTCTTTTTCAAATAAACTCCTAAATTTATACAACACATACAACCTGTCCAATGTCTTCCTGGAGCCTACTAGAGTAACGGATACTTCGGCAACATGTATTGATAATATCTATGTTTCAGAAAGTGTAAATATAAACAGTAAATGTGTTTTTAAAAAAATTAAATCTGATCACTATGGTCAATTAATAAATTTCGCCATCGTTATAAAACCTATACCTAAGAGGAAGATAACCTATGTACCAGTAACTTTAGCTCGTCTTGAGAAATTAAAATTAAATTTAACTAACATTATACCATTTCTTCCGTGTGAAATGGATCCAAATGTATTGTATAATAATTTCTTCTCGGTACTCAATGACCAATTTAAATCAATTTTCACTCCTCGAACAATGGTAGTTTCTAACAAACGCGAATTTAGTGACTGGGCAACAGTTGGAATCCATCGAAGTAGACAAAAACTATATGAGCTATACGCGGAAAGACAGTTCAATTTTTCAGAGGAGTTTAAGGTTTATGTTAAAAATTATTCCAAAATATTTCACAGAGTATGTGTGCTTGCTAAATGTTTTTCCATTCAAACAAAAATCAAAAATAGCAATAATATAATTAAAGACTCTTGGAAAATTATAAATGCTGAAACAGGGAGAACCACAGCTAAAAATAGTACATTTAAATTAAAGATAGATAATAAGATAATCATTAATGATGTAGATGTTGCAAGCGAATTTGAATCCTTTTTCACAAGTATACCTATTACTTTGACAAAAACTTTGAACTCCTCAACCCCCATTGCAGAATCTTTGTTAAAAAGTCATGTACTCGAATGCAACACAAAATTTAAATTTCAACATGTAAGAAATCATGATATTATGGTAAGCCTTAAGCAAATAAATCTGAAGAAGACTAAAGATCTATGGGGGATCTCCGTGCCTATTGTAAAGTCTATTATTGAACATATTGTGCCAGATTTAGTTATGATTTTCAATAGGTGTATTGACTGTGGTGTATTTCCTGATCTAATGAAATTAAGTAAAATTACTCCCTTATTTAAATCGGGTAGTACGTCAGATCCCACTAATTTTAGACCAATTTCTGTACTACCATCACTTAGTAAAATCTTTGAAAAAATTATTTTAAACCAACTTTTAAAACATTTTCATGATAATAATATTCTCCACAATAAACAGTTCGGTTTCAGTAAGGGACGTTCAACTACTGATGCAGGTATTGCATTACTTCAAAGTATATATAAAGCCTGGGAGGAGTCACACGATGCCTATGGGGTGTTCTGTGACTTATCCAAGGCATTTGATTGCGTTAAACATGATACATTGATCATGAAACTACATCACTATGGTATTAAAGATAGCGCTCTGGATCTTATTTCCTCCTATTTGAGCAATAGGGTTCAGTGTGTCGATGTCAACGGAAAACGATCCCCCGGCTCTCCTGTAACAATGGGGGTTCCTCAAGGATCCATATTAGGACCATTCCTGTTTTTAGTTTATATTAATGACCTACCTTACCTAGTAAGGGACAAACATGAGATAGTATTGTTTGCAGATGATACCTCATTGGTATTTAAAGTTAAAAGACGCCAATTAAATATAGACGACGTGAACAATGCTCTCTCTAAAATAGTATATTGGTTCAATACCAATAATCTTTTACTGAATGGATCCAAAACAAAATGTATTAAATTCACACTTCCTAATGTTAAACATGTCAAAACTGTAGTGAAAATTAATAACGAGGAAGTCGAAAAGGTTGAGAAGGCTGTCTTTCTAGGTATAACTCTAGACTCTAAGCTTCAATGGGGCCCACATGTGGAAGCTTTGTCCGCTAGACTAAGTTCTGCAGCTTACGCTGTTAAGAAAATTCGTGAATTCACAGATATTAAGACTGCCCGCCTGGTCTATTTCGGCTACTTCCACAGCATTATGTCATATGGCATCCTGCTGTGGGGGTGTGCTGCAGATATTAAGGATATCTTCATTTTACAGAAGAGAGCGGTTCGAGCTATCTACGGGTTGGGCCCTAGAGAATCACTTAGAGAAAAATTTAAAGAAATAAATATTTTAACAGTATATTCACAATATATTTACGAAAATCTTTTATACGTCCATAAAAATAAGGACAAGCTTGTTAAAAATCGGGACATACATTTATTTAATTTAAGAAATAAAGATGATCTAACTGTGCCCTGGAGTAGGCTCCAGAAAATAAACAGGTCCTTCTCTAGCTCATCTATGCTCTACTATAATAAGTTACCCAAGAATGTGTGTGACATGTCCATTAATAAATTTAAAACATATATTAAAAGCAAACTGTACAGGATGGCATACTATAATACATCGGATTATATTAACGATAAAAATCCATGGAAATGAATACTTTATTGAAAGACGGGGACAGACAGGGGCACGGTCGCGTTCGCGAATGCTTGGTTCGTTCGGCTCGGTTCGGTTCGTCCTGGGGCGTATTCATGGAGTTCTGTGGTAAAGTAGCAGGATAAGTTATGGAATGGAGTAAATAGATGGTTCTACCTACGAATTTTATAATAAAATTCTAGAGTGTAGGAAAGGAATGCAAGGCTGGCACCACAGAACTCTGATGGTGGGTCCCGGGGCGGTTTGGGCGGTGTTGGGCGGGTTGTGTGTTTGTGGATGAGATAGTGTTTTAAGTAAATAATTTTTTTTATGTTTAGTTTATTATTTTGTATATTATAACTTATTTGAACAGATAGACAGACAGACAGAGTTACTTTCGCTCTTGTAATGCTAGTAAGGATTATTATAGCAAGTATGGATTATTGCTCCAGTTCCACTTTTCTTCAATAATATTATATATGCGACAATGTAAATCACATGATTACTGCAAAAAAAAAATATACAAAAAAAAACCCCATGAGTTTCTTGTGTCTTCTTCTCATGTCATGGAGGTCGCGATCCGAAGACATAGTAGAGTAGATTAAATGAAAAAAAAAATGACATGTCAAAGAGATATCTTGAAAAACATCCTAATATTCTCCGAAACTCAATCTTACGAAAAACCTGTAGGTATATCGAAAAACCTAAATGACTGATAGACTCAGTTTTTCATTATGTTGAAAATCCTTGTCTCAGAGCGAGTGTCATTAAGGTCTAATCGAATTTTTTTTTTCACATTTTCCAGGAAGAATAACATACCATTAATTAATAATATCAATGTATTACCTGTCCTTAGTGGTGTATTAATTACTTCAAAAAAATCCCCGCATTTTAAACCAATGCGCTGTCAAGAAACTTGTTGTCTGTTATAATTTTATAATATCGCGTTTACCTAATTTGCTTACATTTACGTTTGATCTCTTGACTGTCCCTTCGTTCGACGTGTGCTTGTGAAAAACGAAAACGTTATTTTCCACTGTAAATAATCTTTTCACTGTGACTGTACTACCGCGGGGTAAAGTTCAGTACGTATCCACCTTATCGGGTCGGAGTTATTGAGCGCATAAGTGATAATGTGTCAATTTTCAAACTGCTATACCTACCCTATCAATGTCTTCTACAACCGGAACGACTTAAATTGTTTTGTAGGTAGGTATGTTGTAAATAGAATATTATTTTGGGTGTATTTTGAAGTCATCATATTGTCATTATGATTCTGTTTTCATGTCGTCTAGCTATATTAACTCTCTGTTCTTTTTAACTTCTGATAATATTCTGAATTGCATAGGTACCGATCGCCCCTGAGGGCAATGAGGTATGGGTTCTCCGGTCCACTAACAGTCAGTCGATGCTCGTCATGTTGCAGATGCCAGAACTCACCGGAACCTTTCGTAATACATCCATGATCTCCTGTGGGACCCTGTTTCAAGAACCCATATTGACTGATTATGTGTGTGGGGTTAACTGTCTTCTCACTGGGTTTCATGTCATCTGACTGCATCGTTTTTTAAGTTTGTTTGTCTTACTTTTACGCCAAAGACCTCGCAATCTTTGGAGGCGGATTAAACCACATTCCCACTGACAATTTTATTATTTTTTTCCATCGACACGAAGAAGAAGATTTAGGTACAATAGTATTAAATAGCTATTATTTAATACTATTGTACCTAGTTACGTGATGTGTCACTATATTGACATTGCTTATAAGATATTCTAGTCACCAATAGCGGATTAACGTCAAATAGTTCATTTGTTTCGCACGGGCATAAATTAACACAGAAATTCTGGAATTTAAAGTTAAAAGTCGTAAATGTCACATATAGAGGTTTTGTCGTGTAACTCATTGCCTCAGCCCTACTAGTAGATGTTGACTTAATAAGTACCTAAGTAGGTATTTCACAATGCGTAACAAAACAATTATTGGAATCACTTTATGGCCAATAAATCATAGCATTAGCCCTACCTCCTCAGGTGCGTGGAGCGAGGATACAGGTGATTTCATAGTATTTAAACTTTCGAAGTTTTTTGATGTTCTGGTGGTCTCGGTTCATCAGTTGTAGAGTCAAGTAACACTTTAGCCTAAGCCGTGTAGCCCCGGCATAGGAGAGGGCTACCTCATCTCTTTCCGTGGGTGTCGTAACAGGCGACTAATCTAAGGGATCTGAGGGAGAAACACCACACACCACAAAGAACACACTGTCCAAATTTCATGTCTTTAGGTCCATTGATTTAGGCTCTGTGTTGATATATAGGTGAGACAGGACTTCGAATTATATATATATAGATTTACAAGGCGACGTTTCCATCACGGCGAAACTCCGAGGTAAAATCCATCACTTCCTTGCTTTCTTTTCTCCCCACTATTTTGAGTGTCGAAATTTTCACGAGATAGGAGTTTGCGAGCTAGCATCCACTGTTTTTATTTAACTGTACAGGTCCAGTAAAACCACACCTCACACAATATTTAGGTATCCTTATCAGTAAGAAGTTTAGACAGCCGAGACGCGTCCTTTGTGCCGCGATCAAACAAACTAATTTTAACACGTAACACGTGGCGTAAGCGAAATGTATTTACCTACTATGACTATAGATGTATATGAATAGATTAGTATTTTATAGTACTTACGCAGATTTTTTTTTTACACAAAACTCAAAAATTTACGGAAATACTTGGGGGGTCAATTGTTAACCTAGCTTAGTGGATGCCCGCTTAAATTCCCTAATTTTGGGAGTAAATAAGACTTAGTTCCGAGACTAACTTATCGAATTTTATATTAAAAAATATTGAAGGTCACTTTTAGCGAATCAAGACTGATACTCATTTATTCTGAAATTCAATGAAGATTCAGTTTTCAGAAAAACTTAATACAAAATCAGGAACTTTGTATTCGATATTGAAAAACATCCTAATATTCTCCGAAACTCAATCTTACGAAAAACCTGTAGGTATATCGAAAAACCTAAATGACTGATAGACTCAGTTTTTCATTATGTTGAAAATCCTTGTCTCAGAGCGAGTGTCATTAAGGTCTAATCGATAGTATCGCGTGTACATCCATAATTACAATCTTAGCATCAAGTTCGTGATGGAGAGCACTCGAACGTAAAACCTGTCGACTAATATATCTGCGTAGGTAGTTACGGTTCAGATTTGTATTATTGACGATTTTATTGACTTAAGCTGGGGTCCCACGGGCCGTAATATCACAGGCCAGGCCATGCCTGTCGAGGCCTGTGCGACGACAGGCTTCATCGGACGCTACGGTTCCCACGGCCTGTCCGTCTGGCTCTATTTTAGAAATGACACTATGTACTATAGTGCTGAAATGTCTTGTAACACTCGTAACTAATAGATATGTAAATAGAACTAAAAGTAGCTTAAAATTCAGACCTTCAGCTTTCTGCATACCAAGTTTCATCGCAATCGGTTCCGAAGATATTGCGTTAAAGAGTAACAAACATACACACACATCTTCACCTTTATTATATTGGTATCCTTTAATTATAATAATCCTGTTATTCTTTTAACGAACCATTTAATCCATAAATATAAACTTTCCTCACCATTTCACATGCAGGTACGAGTATATTGGAAAGGTAAGTTCCTTAAGGGTCAATTCACACGTACCACAACCACACCACAGCCACAACCACACCACAACGACGCCACGTGGTCGGGCGTATATTTTGTATTGAAAATGAATATTACAATTCACACGTACCACATTTTGTCGTTGTTTATCGACCACCTGTGTAATACGACCACATCGCAACTACATCGCGACGGCAACGCCACCACCGGCGGCGGCACCGCGGCCACATCGCCACGACATGACAGGGTCAATTCACACGTACCACAACCACACCACATCGACATTTTGTCGGTACCACAACGCAACTGCAAAAAGCCGCTGCGACACAATTCACACGTAACCACAGCTTGACCACATTTTGTCGCTGCGACGTGGTGTGGTTGTGGTACGTGTGAATTGACCCTAAGGGGACAGTCTACCTCCTCTTTTCTCCATACAAACTTACGTACGTAGTCTCGACTGTTTCCTCCCTGAATAAAGATCTATAAAGAAAATATTTTTATGCCATAAGGCCTACCTACATCAGCTATAATTCGATCGTCTTTTGTTTTCGTAACGATCGTCTTTTGTTTTCGTTTCGATCGTCTTTTGTTTCTACTCCGATCGTCTTTCGATCGACCAAAATACATAGGTACCTATAATAAATATTTTTCGGGGGGAATCGAAACAGGGGGAAACGGAATTGGGGGGAAACGGAACGAACCCTAACCATTTACCATGCCCCTATGTTTTGAATTTTTCATTTCCTAATTTTTTAAATTTTATTTCTATTCTAATTTAAAAAAAACTTGAGAGGTGTCAAAGGACACCCGGATGGAACTAAGGTCCTTTCTATGAGAGAGAGAGAGAGAGAGACAGAAAGAGAAACACGTGCACGCCGGACGGCTTACAACCATAGCAAAACGTGTGGTTACAACTTTTGATCTTAATTTTTTCCGTCTAGCGTTCCAAAATTAAAAAAAAAAACAGAACGTAGGGGCATGGACATGGCAGCTACAGGTTTTATGGCATAATTACATATTTGCTCTAATGTCTTTATCCGGGGAAGAAACAGTTGACTACGTTTATATGGAGAAAGAGTAGGTAGACTGTCCTCTTAACTATATTAATTGACCGCTCCAATCCACACTCAAGCTAGATTGCATGCAATAACAACAGAAACTAAGTTACAAGTGGCTTTAATACCACAACGTTTGGTTCGGCATCCATTACGCTTCGACATACACGCTAATAGAATAATGCAGTGGCTAACCAAGCCATGGCCAATGAACAAATTTTCAGAACCACTTTACTTCCCTAAATGTTGTTTCCTGTGTGGGATCGATTTAATTTAACTTGTTAATGCAATGTAGCGCTAGGTTGTTTAAAATTTGTAAGCGGGTTATAACGATTATGAGATTAGATGACTACTAAATAACACAGGGCTTAATCCTGGTGTTTTTAAAAGGTCTAATTTATACTTAAGGGTCAGGGCGCTTAATAAGGTCGTTTAGCAAATTCTGGGAGGACTTGTGCTTTTTAACAGAGTCCAACCAATCTAAAAGCTCTAGAGCAATTAATATGTTTAAATATATATTAAGACAATGGCGGATTACTCATACCTATTACAATTTAGGTAAATATTATGAGGAAACTAAGGTTATCTTTTAATTAGATATACTAAGTGGATACCTAAAAAAAAAACTAGGTTTTTAAGTAAGTATTATTGTGAATATATTAATAAGCAGAATTACTTGCAGAATCTGCTAAACTGCCTTATTAGACGGCCAGGGGGCCTAATAGCTTTTTATGAACGAACAAACGATCAATAATTTCCTACTGCGGTTTCAATCACAATTTCGAACATTCGTAAAAAGCTAGTAGGCCCCCAGATCAGACATAACGTCTAGTAAAGTAATATTCATCTTCTTGTCCTAATAAACTTTTGGCTTAATAACTTGAAGTAACAACGTTACTATTACTCGCATATGTGGAACACGTAATTTGCTTGAAACTCGAGATGATTTGAATTATAATAACGTTAGTTAGTGACGCCCTTCAATATTATAATTCATCTACAATCAATCTTTCTTAGCTTAGTTTAATCCAGTTTTGACAAATTAAAGTACCTAGTTTTAAACAATTTGTCTACATACTAGCTGGCCCCCGATTTTAACCGCGTAATTCCCGCTGCTGCAGGGATATCGGGATCAGCCTAAAGTAGCCTAAAGTTTTTTTAACATTTTGGTACCGCCATTTGGTTGACTTTCAATGTATCTTGCCCTAATTATTTTTGTTGTTTATTATAATAGTTGTGTATATATAGCAGTGTACGTACCTAACTGTTTATAATTGGCATATACATTGGTAGGTACATATACTAACTATACAGTTAAAAAAAAATAAGGTATAATTAGAATATGAAAAAAATTAAAACTTAGGGGCATGGTCATGGCTGATATTGGTTGTAGGTATAGCATAAACATATTTCCTCTAGTGTCTTTATCCAGGGATGAAGCACTGGACTACGTTTGTAAAGATAGATAGATTAACGCTTTATTGTACCAAAAACACAAATTACAAGAAATTACACAAAGAAAAACTTAAAACAATGTTACGATGGGCGGCCTTATCGCCTATGGGCAATCTCTTCCAGGCAACCAAAAGTAAAGTAAACTGTAAAAGTTAAGTGTAAATTTTGTATGGAGAAAAGAGTAGGTAGACTTTCCCCTTAATATGCTTGAAGCCATATCTATATAATCATATACCTACCTTATTAACACAAACTTGCACAAAAACCATTGTAGGTTACAACAATAGTTTTTGTGCAAGGTTTTGTCTCAGAAAGTTATTAAGTACTAACTTAGGTAAGTTTGAACTACAAGACAAAGGGTTGAGATTTGACTCAAACCGCAACTTAGGAAACTTCAAGTTGTGATGGTTAAACTTTGTGTTCTTACGTCTTTTTGGTAATTTATTTAACTCAACCACTACGTGCTTTGTATCTAGTGGTATTAATTTAATTATTGTTCCTTATCTCAAAAACAGACTTGGCCCTGTCACATCTTAAATTAAAAAACTCTAAGTATAATGTATTAATTTAACAAATTGTCTTTTGGATAGCACAGTAGGTAAGTCATCATTGACCAAACCTTCTGCAAATAGATTTGGAAATATTTTTAAAGCCGGCCGCCTGCCTGACACCAACCCTCCTAGGGACCAAGCAGTTTATCCGCCACTGCGCGGAGATAACTTAAGGTTTGCTAGTCTTACTCAGATTCCCTTAAACCTATTCTATGCCGGGGCTACACGGTAAGAATAGAGAACTACTTGTCATCTCATATAATTGTTTTAAATGAATTTGAAGGTATTTCGTATTTAGCGGTTATGCAAGAAAATGAAACAAGAAATATATTAAACACAATGCATTTTCAGAACAGGACCATCAGAACTGAAAAACCATCTAACCATATTAAAGAGAGCCCATAAAGTGCTTTCCATTCAAAGTTATTGTCAGCAAACTCTCAATAGATTGCCGCTGTTTACATTCTAACAATTTCGAACCATATTTCAAGCAGTTAAGGTTTATATTAAAGCGATGTAAACATCCGAAATTCAGATCGTGCCGTATCGTAGTTGTGCATAACTGTGCTGGGATTGTGTGATGTAAGCAAAAGCAGTTTTCTGTATAGAAAATGTCCTGATTTTGTAGTTTAATTAAAATGTATTAAAAGATTTTATATAAGGTTTCTGTGATACATATATACTATGTAATTTATACATATTATGTAGAGGGTAGGTGCACAAATCGTTAACCCTACGGAAATACTTTTGTAAAATTGTGTTCATAAAGAATTTCGTAAAATTAATGTTTTATGGTTAGCTATTTTTTTATCGCTGTACAAATTGGTATGCCTATAATTTAATTAACTGTAATGTGTCCTAGATAAAAATAACCTATTGCATTATATTGTATACTGGGACTAAAGCCATATAATATTAACTCTGTTCTTACTTTATACTAGGGAATGCAAACTTGGAAGAAAAAAACCCGAAAAACCCGGTTTTTTTCGGGTTTTTTCTTAAAAACAAACAATTAAGCCGATATTCAATGTTGCCGTTATAAAGAATACAAAAACCGAAAAAACCGGGTTGCATTTCCTACTTTATACTAAGTGTAGGTAATCTGCTTTTGATTTTCGTCATAAAATTGTAAAAATTCTCTGGTATGCGTATTTTTTACACGACTGTACCACGTGAATGTTTGATCAATCAAATATTTAATTAAATGTAATTAAATGGTATTGCTAAGTCGATGAAACTCGGGAATCGTTTGACCTTTAGGTATTCTTTTGTACACCTTTCCCCTTTGTCTGTTTTTCCTATGTATCTAAATTTTCTCAAAGAAAATCTTTACCTAGTATAGTTTAAGTAACCATTAAATGTCTCTGAGTGCGGAGGTAAGTCTCAATTCCAAAAGACTGTTAAAAGTGACCAAAGAATATAAAGCAATATAATATGTATGAATTTTATTTTATTTGAATCAATAGGTATGCTTTTAATTGAATAAACTAAATTGAGTAAAAATAATTAAAGGTTTAGCCTAAGCCCTCCCTATCAAAGTTTACCTTCAACAAAGACATTAAAATTAAATTAATTAAAAAAAGAAAAGGAAAATAGAGCTCAGTATCCACTTAATTATAGAGCAGACTGGAAAAAAATATACCTGAGAAACTTGTTGGTAAGAATGTTAAGATGAGGAAAAAAGATTATTGAGTAAAAGCCTTTTCTGAACAATAGCTTGTTAATTAAAAGCTCAAAAGGTACACGGTACTCGTGTAGTTTAACAGTTAAAATATATTTATTTATTGGTTAATTTTCTAATGCCTTTGACATCGTAGAATACTCAATATTAAGGAGAAAGTCTACCTACTCTTCTCTCCATACAAACTTTATAAACGTAGTTGTCTGTTTCCTCCCTGAATAAAGACATTTTAAAGCAAAATATTTATGCCATAAAATCTAATTCAGCTATGATCATGCCCCTGTATTTTTTTTTTTCATTTATGTAATTTTATTTCTATACTAACTACAATTAAAAAATAGGGGCATGGTCATGGGAGATATAGGTTTTATGGCATAAACATATTTGTTCTAATGTTTTTATCCAGGGAGGAAATGATCAACTAGGTACATCTGTATGGAGAAAGAGAAAGGAGACTTTCCTCTTAAAAAAACTAAGGAATCGCTAAAAAAACCTCAAGAACTGTTTCATTTCCATAATGCAATCGTGTATTGTTTCATTTTCTCTTTTCTTTTAAAATAAACACTATACTAATCCTAGAAAATTATGATGATATTTTTCTCCTCTCTATGAAGGTAAGGTATTATTTAATTCCTGTCTAATGGAAAACTTAATGAGGCCAGGTATTTGAGATAGAAAACAAGGTAAAGTTAGCGATACACCGAAGAAAAGCTCTGAATACTTAATTCAAGGAACTTGTGAAATTATCCGTAGTTGTCTATTAACGACTCACTCGTAACCAATAAAGAACTTATTTATTAGCCATCATAAAACAGCGTATTGATTGGTTTTATCAAATTATAGTATGTGTACGCACGTATGATTAAAATAAAATGGAGAACAAAATGTTTGTCCAACAAACGTCGTGAATTAAATGTCTATTTATATTAAAAATACCTTCACCAAATATAAAAATCTCTCAGTGTGCCTCTATGTTATTCCACTAATGTGATTGTTAAGCGCACTATGCACGTCTGATAAAGCTGAGTCGGCTCCGTTTATTGCAACTTTAACATATTTAAACCCGACGATAGGAAACTAGTAAAACTCGATTTCTACTCAATAGCGAGCTTTAACCGTGATTTGCACGACAGTATCGAGTGTTACGGTCAGGGTTATAATTTTTTTTTTAATTTTATAAAATAAAATAAAACTCAACGAATCCTAAAGAAGAGCCCTGTAAAGGTCTCGAAAAGTTGACCATTGAAACAATGCTTAAAGAGATAAACACCACGCGAAAAAAACAGAAAAAAAAAGTTTAATTTCAATCCAACATCGCGTAAACAGAAGAAAAATTTGAAAACAAATAGTTCAAAATGTTACAAGTGTTTATTACGTTAACACCTAATGCTACGCATTGTGCAATGTAATTTAATCTAATGACATTTTACAAGCAAGAACTCGAGTGATGAGTATTTATTTTTGTCGATGTAAAATACGTCTTCGCGAACAGTTATAGAATCTATATATTTTTTTATTTTTAACTATTATTTAAGGAGCTTTACCAAAAGAACGGTAATGTCGCTATGTTAGGCCATCACCGTACCTCAGCGTCTACGCAACCCCAAAAAAACAGGTTGGTAAAGCGCCAAAGCTTCCTCTGACAGAGGGCAAGCTAAAGCGCCCACCACACCTTCGACATGTGAATCTATAAAGCGGACCCCGGGCTCTGAAAGCGGACCCCGGGCTCTCTCGAGAGATGCAACCGGGAACATCGCTCGGATGATGATGACATGTGAATCTCTAAATTGCATCTAACTTTCTTCATATTTATAAACTAAACTAATAAAAAAGCGGATGTTTCCATTACATCCGCTTTGACCAACATTCTCATCTAATAACTATGATAGTGCACGTCCACTATGTTAGTAAATCGGTCCCTAAAAGGTTGAAGCTAACCTAACCATGTTAGCTGTAGCGAATGATCAAAGGTCAGTTAAGTGGTGACCTTCATTATTACTTATCAAATTAAACTCCTATATAGTTTAGTACCTAGAAAACTTTTTAATCTAGAAAAAAATTAAGGAAAAAAAGAGATAAAAGAAGAGTAGGTATTTGAGTATTATTGGAGTATTTTCTAGATAAAGTAGCCTTGAGCTACATACAAATTAAAAGAAATTTATAGACTTTTTTTTAAATTAAACTGCGTGGGACAGTCCTCAGGTGGTCAAAGGTCTCCCACATCTTCCTCCATTTGTCATGGTTTTGCTGCCAGCCTTGCTCAAAGCGGTCGAAGTCGTCTCGCCAACGTTTTCGTGGCCGACCTCGAAATCTCAGAGCATCCGAAGTAGTCCTTTTTACCCGAATGCGCGACGCAAAGAAGGGTTATGTGTTTATCAGTCTATGTATGTTTGTTTGTTTGTATGTTTGTTCCTATGTGGCGCTCCAGAGGCCAAACGGATGGACCGATTTTGATGATTCGCACGTCAATCGATTTGTCTTAATCCTGGGAGTGTCACTAAAGACATGACAGTTATCAAAATTCAAAATGGCGATCACCAGCCGCCATTTTGTAAAAAATAAAAAAATAAAAATTGACTGACTATGTCGAGTGGGGTACCGTCGAATAGGTATTTAAAAATCATTCTTAGGTTTGCTTGATCATTTTTCATTTAGTTTACCTATTTGGGATCTACAACGACCTAAAGTTGGTTAAGAAAGCAAAAGTTGACTGACTATATCAAGTGGGGTATCGTTGAATAGATATTCGAAAATCATTGTTAGGTTTCTCTAACCATTTTTCATTTAATGTAACCATTTTTGTTGATATTGTGCCTGCCTGTCCATTTTCAAGATGTGGTCCAGCTTCACTACAAACTGGCCGATTTTAAACCCACATCGGTAATCCCGGTCTGTTCACGCAGGATGGTATTGCGGTTTAAATGTAATTATAATAATTTAAACTGCGATTCAGGAACATAATTTTTCGTCTACTTACAACCTTAATAAATAGTGTAATCTGTTCGAATCGTATTCTGGAGGAATTCTAATTATACCAAATTAATTATACTTACCTAGGTACTCTGAAATTTAATAAAGCGACCTTATTAATGTAACGTGAGTTTAATAAGTATATTTTAATTATTACAGTACAAATTATAACATGGAATCTCTACTTCCTCTCAAAGATAAAGTAAATAATATGGCCTTTTTGTCAAAAAAACCGGTCAAGTGCGAGTCGAACTCGCGCACGAAGGCTTCCGTACCATTATCTATACTACAGATTTTGTTTTGAAAGTTAAATTGCGGTTTACGATTTATGACGTTTTAAAAAAAAACTACCTACTAGATCTGGTTCAAATCAATTTTCGTTGGAAGTTTGCATAGTAATGTACATCATATCGACACCTCTGGGCTCAAAGGTCGTAAAGGACATTAGGGCGTAAAGGACTTAGCAACACTGTCTTACTCAGTTTTTGATTTTCTATCGATCTGTATACTCGGCGTAGCGAAATTCGCAAAAAAATGGTCTTTACGACCCACCTATTTTGCTAAACAAACTTTTCCATAAAAATGGGTATGTAAATAACACTTAGTTACAAAAATGTGCTTACTGTGGTAGTAAAGTATATCAAAGTAAAGCAAAGTCTTATACGACCTAGAGTGTTTAATATAAGTCACCTCAAAAATAGGTTGTAAAGGACATCGTCTTTGCAAGGTGTCCTTTACACCCTTACATTTTGAAATAAAACATACACGCGTGTCCCTTACAGCCTTACATTTCTAAATAAAACATGACACGTGTGTCCTATACTACCTAGTTTTATTTTAATTATGTTCATCAACTAAGGCCAAAAATAGTTACATTGATTTTTGGCCTTAGTTGATGAACATAATTGTTAACATGTTGACTTGCCGACAGCTGGAACAAGCTTGTTCCAGCTGTCGGCAAGTCAACAGTGTCGTGCGAGCGGCGTCTTTACTAATTTTTGTCGCCCTCACAGTTCGGTCAGAGTCTACGTTCCTGATGATGGCTTTTTAAAGCCGAAACGCGTCGAAGCATGGTTAATGATTGGTGTCACTAACACTAAAGCATATTTCTGCCGCATGCAAAGAGCGGTGGGAGGGTGGTGCTCTTTGCAAGCTGCACACTGCACGCTGTGTTATAACACTAGTCGGGTGTCGGGACTAAAAACTAAATATTATTCATTTACAGAGTAGTTATGGAGTTCCGAAAAGTAACGCCTAATACAATCAATTAACATAATTAAAATAAAACTAGGAGCAATTGTCCCATATTTGTTGGAAGGGGATATTTTCTAACTGTTCAACAAGCCCTGTTTAAAATATGGCAACCAAGCACCTCTTTTGAAGATGTCGAAACGTACAGGACCACCAAGTTTCACAAAAAGAGCAGTAGCCAGAGCCAGAAAGAAGTTACAGTCACTGTATGATAAGTTAAATAAATGAATATTGCACGACGTTACACACAGCGCAATCTAGCTCCAAACTAAGCACTAAGCTTGTACTATGGGACTAGACAACGGATATACTACATAATATACTTTTTTTTGTGAATACATACATATGATACATAGAAAACACCCAGACCAGATACAAATATTTATTTTAAGCATAAATACTTTTACCCGGCGGAAATCGAACCTGCAACCCCCTGCATCGCAGTCGGGCCTTCCCCCGACGCGCCACTGAGGTCGTCGTGAGTTGGAAAGGCAGAAGTTTATTTTTTAAATACCTTGTTTGAGGATCAAAGCGACGCAACATAGAATCCAAGACGTGCCGATGAGGCTATGCGAGGACCTCATTGTGAAGGAAAAATGGAAATCTTATTCTGCCAAGTTGTTTTATCAGCAGAAAAACAACTACATCCATCAAAACTTCACAGCATAAAGAATCAGAAAGCTGTTGCAGCCGATAGAGTTTTTATTAACACAAGGACGGCGATGGGTTCTCGTTGTGTGAGCATCCTAACCAACATTTTAACCCCATTTTAATCCGCGAGACCGACGACATCCATGCGCAACGGAGACTGAGTGTTATTACACCAGTACACACAGGGCAAAAATTAGGTGCATGAGTATGGAAGTTATCGAGGTATAAAGGTAATACTCCACACCATGAAGCTATAGTGTGTAGATAATTGAGTGGTTAATCGACTCTCGGATCCGACAGAAGTGTACTGTCTCGAAGGGCGAGTATGGTTTCCGCCCAGATCATAGGTCTATATCCTGTTTTGTTTTTAATCTTTATGGAGAACGCCTTAGATGCCTTCAATACGAACTGATGTTGGTGACACTAATTATCCCTTCCCTCACAGTCAGAGTTTACCTGAGATTCGTCTTAAGCCCGTTCCTGTTAAGAGCAATACCAGATGAACTGACTTCGGCCCCCATAGCTGCTCGCTCATGTAGGTATGCTGATAATATTGAGCTGTCATTAGATTAGGAACGGCTACGGAGACGCGTAAATACGTGGAAGGAGTTGGTCGCAAACATCTGTTTGCAACTAAATTTTAGAAGACTGACAGACACTTGGAATACCACGAAATCCACATCTGTCTGCATAGACAGTCATGTTCAGATATGAGCAGATATACCCGTTTAAGTATTTGGTAAACCGGTTAAAGTGAAAGAACATGTCTATAAAACCATCATTAGATCTGTCCTTTTGTTCGATAGTGAGAAGTGGCCAGTGATTTAGTGACATAAACAGCAGTTGCGTATCACGGAGATGAAGATGGTGCGCTGGATGTGTGGAGTGATGTGAACAGATCGCGTTACGAATTTCCGCAACTGAAGCAGCCCTCATGTTCGAGACATTACCTATTAATTGCTTGACGGCTGGTACGATAAGTCTTGCGTAATGCAACTAGTTACGTGGAAAATAAATATTAGGCTATTCGCCCGGCCGTGGCAGATTGGGAAGTCACAAGAAATACTGGATTGACGCCGTAAATGACGAAAGCGTGCAAATGGCTTACCTGCACGCGCTTCCGAGAGGGATGCAACAGGGAAAATCACTCAGTTAATGATGATTAAACTTAAATTAATAATTTCTCTATACAACGGGTGATCCTTAAGACCCAAAAAAATGTTACACTTGTCGATTAATTCCTTATTTTGTTCAGTTTCGTGCAGTAAGGTGGATTTACGCACTAAGGTACTAACATAGGGTACAAATTTGTGGGGTGTAAAGGACACTTATTTTGAAATTTATGGTCGTAAAGGAAATTTATTTCGGTAAATACGGCACTAGGGTAATTGTTCAACACTGTCTTAGAAAATACTATAAATTCTAAGCACTTTCTTCCTAGGTTTCATTTAAATAGCTCAAGAAACGAAGATGGTACAGCAAAAATAATTTTATTTTTTTAGTTTTTTGCTTCTCCTGAAAAGTCGCATTTTGTCCCTTACGACCTTTGAGCCCAGAGGTGTCGAATTATTATACTTTTTTTTATTAGGTATATGTATTATTAAAGCGCTGTTAATAGAGAGCTGAATTTGGAGAGTGTGTTCTTTATAATGATGTGCCTACATCCGATAAGAAACAAAAACACTGTATGCTAGGTTATTTTATGTTTTTTTTTGAAGTCGGTTATTAATTTTATTTTGAGAAATGATTTTACATTACTTTGCTGGAATATTTGCAAAAATAATCTATGGAAATTACGCTTTCGAAGTGCTAAGTCATTGTAAATCAATTTTAATGGAATTGGCAGTTTTAAAACTTTATTTAAAAAAAAATGGTAGATATGTTATGTGTCCGAATCTCAGATAGATTCGGACACATAACATATCTACCATATTTTTTTTTTTAAATAAAGTTTTAAAACTGCCAATTCCATTAAAATAAGATAATTATGTTAAACATTTCTAACTCTGTAATGTGATGTAATAGAGTCTTGTACGATTCGTAGCTATACTTCCTCAATTTTTTTTTAAATTAATTAGGGGTATTGACTGTATATATCAATCGTTACAGTCGATACCTGTATCTATTGAGTGTCACCTTTTAATTTAATTATTATATTCTTTTTTACCCTTTACTTTACTTATTAAGTATTAATTTTAATTTAAATCCGTTGCGGCTATTTTGCGTTCATTCAAGTTGAACTAACGTGAACGTTAGAGTTTCAATGTGCAGTCACAAGTTTGTTTCGCTTCAACTTGCACGCTTCCAACTCGCAACTCTTAACTTCGTATAAATTAGGTAAAAAAAGAAATACAAGCAGCCTTTTCGTGACTAAAATATTACACAATGTAGGTATAGGATTATGTTACCAAATACTTCCAAATTGAGGTCACAATAAGAAAAAAAGAAAGGCTAAAGAGCTTGTTTGTGGATTTAGGAATTTGTTTGCCCTGTGTGGTAGGTTAGGTACCCAAAACAAAAATCCGGGCCATGTATCAAAGGATTGCTATGCGTTGTATGAAGGAAAACAACATGAAATCCGCGGCTTATCAGCTTTAGAAATATTTAGCCAGTCCTTTCATAAACAGTGGCCGATAACAGTAAAGTTCTTTATAGGTACAACGCAAAACTTGATTCATTCTTCATTCAATTATATTTGCCCCCACTTTGAGGATTTTATCCATTTCAACAAGAAAAACAGTTCTTAAACAGAAACAGAGACAACAGTATCGCCTTATTAGTTGTCGTTTACAGTATAATTCAGAGACACTTACGACCGAATACTGAAACACCACCATTCTTTGGTCGGCTGTTAGTGTAACAACTACCTAAAAGGCTTTTTTTAATTATTTTGTTTTCTGTGGCATAATCAGTGTTTCTACTACCTTGAGCTCGGATAAGTACCTAAATCATATAGGTACCTATTGGTACAAGTGGGTATTTCAAAATATCCTTTCTTATCGGATGCCATCTAAAAGTAAGTATTAGGATTGGTGTGTATTTTAAGAAGTTTTTTCTTACATTTACTCCCTTACTTATAAACGCTAATTACCATGACGATAAATGTCAATGTACTTAAACACACTGTCTCCAAATGAACATTAAGAAGGTGTGTAGGTATTATCTAAGATACCTACGAGGGGAATACTATATCGCAATTAAGAGCACGGTCCATTGGCTCGGTAAATTGGATTTAGCATGACAAGTACGAGTGAACTCATGTAGTTTAATACGGTATCGAAGCAATCTATTGATAAATCGGGTGAGCGAAACAGATTTGGAGTATTTTAATGAGTTTCAGTCTTCGGAAGTCGATAAGGTAGTCAGATATAAAATAACGGTTAGGGATATATTTGTGACTAGCTGCGTCCCGAGGTTTCACCTGCGTAAGTCTTGGGAATATCAAAAGTAGCCTATGTTACTCCTCGATAATGTAGCTTTCTTTTAGTGAAATATTTTTTAAAATAATTCCAGTGGTTTTTGAGTTTATTCATTACAAACATACACACACACAAAAAAAAAAACAAATGTTTCCCCTTTATAATATAAGCGTAGATGTAGATTGATCGAAAAATAGATGTCAATTTGAAAAAAACATGGACAAAGATACACAGACACACAGACAAACACCCCAACTTTATATGATAACACCCTTAGTTTTCCTTCGGGGGTTAAAAATGGTGAAACTACAGCGACGAAAACTAAAGTTAATAAACTTCATGCGTGAGCTGATAACTTTCGAAAATGTCTAGAAAAGAAATGAGACACGAATTTGAATTATACTAATACGATATTTTCTTTACGCTTTCACAAATCTAATTTTCCTATAATTTCGTATAGCAACCTAAATTACTTTTATCAGCTAACGTTGTGTAATTTTGTCTCGCGTTAGACCAATTTCATTTTTGGACCATTGAAACAGGAATTTTATTTGGTGATATCCAAAGTGAATTTACAACCGGTACCTACTATACATAAATAAAATAAATATTGCACGACGTTAGACACAGCGCAATCTAGAATTAAACTAAGCACTAGGCTTGTACTATGGGTAAAAAACAACGGATATACTAAATTCCTTATATAATATATATAATGTATGTAGAGGCTGTGGTAGAGGTAGGATTAGACACAACTATACGAAAAGATTATCTGTAAAACTGAGCGGTAATAAATAGTAACCATAAAAAAAAATCCAATAATTCGAGATTTCCACATTTCCATAAAATGGACGGTTGTCCACTCTAAAAACACAAAGTCACAAAAAGTCACGAGTTTTCCTAGGAAAATCAAATTTATAGAAATATTCTATAGATAGGCGATACCGATAATAGAAAGTAATCTTGTCTTTTCGAAGTAAAGGTAGTGTTTGTAGAAGGTGTTAAATTGTTCTTAGATTAGGTAAGTCGATTTAATATGTGTCGTTAGATCGGTGAGGAAAATGTACGAAGTAGGTCACACGATTATCAACTCGGTCTTATCTTAAATACCTTCGAAAGGTATCTACTCAAAAGGTACTTTAGAATACCCCGAGTGTGAGCATTTGTCAAGGGCATTACATTTTGTTATTAAGGTAGTAACCTTTACCGTAAATGCCAAAATGGGGTTGGGATAATGGCACATCACGTTATTTCTTGCCTTTGATGTCGCTACTCTTTATTAACACTTTATTGGAACTTATTAATTTTACGGGAATGTTGATCGTGAAACAGATTACAGGTTCCAATTTAAAGGAGAAAATGTATGGGAAAGTAATAAATATCTGATATTTAAATTAAATACTGGCGTCTACGTCAACGTCTAGATTTTTGTATTTTTGTTAATCTATTTTCTTATGTAATGTGCTCCGAGACGGGGTATAAATCCGAAATGGGGTGGTTCTAGAGGTCCACGCAAACAACTTTTGAATATTCGAGCTTTTTGTTTTTCAAAAACTTTAAAGTTGTTTCGCTGAATAAAAATCTATCTATTGATAGCCATAAATATAAATAGGGGATAAATCCATAAACCCAGAACTTCCCACAGAAAGAAGACATTCGCAATTGCTAGCAAAAGTAGGAAGCCAAGTAGCCTAGAAGCCTAGAACGAGTATGCATAAGCTGCAGCGTCTCACGAAAAAGTAACCAAGTTGCAAGGTAAAGATGAAGAGTACCTACAAAGTAAAATTACGGACGCTAAGCCACGTAGCCCAATCAAATAAGGAGTGTTCGTATTTGCATGGCTATAAAGCTACCATTTTACGATGTAGCCAATAAATCCATGTCAACAGACGACTATTTATTTAGGACTCCATAAATCAGATCTTGGTCGCTCGGACTGGTGCGAATATCCAGAATATCCACTCTATTATCGTTGTAACTACTAAGATATTTTCTACTAACTCCTTATTTTTAGAGTCAGTTTAAGGGGAAAGTCTACCTACTCTTTTCTCCATATAAACTTTACGTCGACTGTTTCGTGCCTGTATAAAGACATTAAAGAAAATATGTTTATGCCATACCTACAACCTATATATTTTATTATTACCTAGGACGATTTTTGACCATGTTTTTACGTTTTGTATTTTTTTTACATATTCTATTTTTTCTTAATTTTATTTCTATTAATTAGAAAATGAAAAAAAATCACAACATAGGGGCATGGTCATGGCAGATGTAGGTTTTATCGCATAAACATTTTTGCTCTAATATGTTTATCCAAGGAGGAAACAGTCGACTGCATTTGAATGGAGAAACAGTAGGTAGACTTTCGTTTTAAAGACGTATTCTAAAACCAAATAAATTTATAGTAAGTGCGAATACATCCTTCATACACAACATATGTCTCGAGTACCTCCTACCTATGACATTGCTGAAAAACTTTTGTTAGCGCCTTTTTGTAAGTGATTTTTCTTTTACAAATATTTATTAAATCAATGCAAAATTACAAAACATTTGGCGACAAAAATAGGTATTTAATTATTTTTTATTATAATCGTGAAGTTAGGTTATCATCTCTTATTATTATTTTATGGTTTACACGATAAAGGATCCGAGACACCCCAATGAACATTTCTAAACAAAAGCTCAAATATCGCAATTTCTTAACAACTGTTTGATCAAATATTAACCCAAGCTTTCGACTCCGTTATCAATATTAATGTCTTTTCGAACAAAACGGATACTTAGACTTAAAGGCTGAAGAAAGGTATCCAGTCTTTGTTGAATCGGACCGAGTACACACAATCGTTTTTAATTTAACGAGAAACGATTGTCTAGTATCGATTATAATAGGACTTCTATAATTGTTTAGTTTAAATGCAAAATAATGAATATGACTTCGACCTAATCACAAGTATAAAATAAAACGTATAACGTATTTTTTAGTTCGTTTAGTTTCATTCTAGGTTGTAGTTCTTAAAGATACAATATTTTTTTAATTTTTGTGTAACTTCTGCAGTACCTACCTAACGATCTTTTTCTTCCGTTACAATGAAATGACTCTAACGTGAAACTGCATTAAAATTTTATTAAGTTATCATTTTTGTAGACAACTCGCTCTTTTCCAAAAAATATACACTAAGGTATGTCAAAATTATTTTTATTAAGAAATACGTTTTCTGTAACAGTTGCTCTATGCTTTCTAAAGGTAAGTTTTTTTGACTCCTTGAATCCCTCGCATCGCCTGCTGCGTCATTATTAATTTTGGGCCTCGAAATAGAAATGCTTAGAACACCATAGAAAACAGATGCTGTGAAGCTCATATAAAAAATGAAATTTTTTGAAGGTCTTAACTCTTTACAATTATTTTTATAATTTGATTTGTTGCAAATATATAAGAAATTACCAACTTCATTGAAAGAAGTAAATGGTTTAATATTTCAAAAGAAACTCAAACAGTGGCTCATATCTAAAGTGTATTATAATATGAAAGAATTTTTTGAAGACACTATTTAGAGCTAATTTTATAAGATTGTAGCTTTTAGTTATTATTCGTAACCCTAGACTTAAGTTTAATATTGTATACTCGAAAAGAGTAAGCTGTTGAGACTAAACTATTTATAAAAACCTTTGTCACAGCGAAACAATAAATATTTACTTTACTTTACTTGCTCACTTTATAACTACTTTTTACTATTACAATAAGATTAGATTATTGTTTACAATATGTTCAAACAATCGTCTAAAAGACACAATGTGTATTTTAATCAGAGAAATGAAATCATAATTATAACCACACTGATAATTATACATACACATTATTATGAGTTAAACAAAGTCTCTACCTACATACCTAGATGTCATGATTCTCTAATCTAATTTTCCAAACATCAGAATAAAGTTTAGTAGATAATAACCAGGCTGTTTAAGAATTGTGTTGGGTCTGGTTAATTTTACACAAATTTGTTTGAAAGTCAATTTATCCTGTTGATTTAGAAATGTTAACAATCAAATTACTAAAACTATCATAAACAAATGTTAAGCGGACGGGGTTGTTTGTTTGAGCGGGTACCTAACTAGGTACCCTCTCAAACAAACAACCTCTTACTTGTCCGCTTAATTGTAAAAAAAAACGGTTTTATTTTGTTTTTTTTTTTTACAATTAACAATTATTTTACTGCGGAGGAAAGTAACATTATGTTTATATTGTTTTTTTTTTTCATTTAAAATTAGAATACAAATCAAATGAGAATAGGTTGAAAAAAAACAGAACGTAGGGGCATGGTCATGACGGGTGAAATAGGTTTTATAGCATAAAACAAATAAAACATAATATTTTCTCTAATGTTATGTAATCCAGGGAGGAAACAGTCGACTATGTTTGTGAAGTTTGTATGCAGAAACAAATAGGTATCCTTTTCCCTTAAAGCAAGCTTATGCCATGCTACGTGAAGTAACCTACGCGTCGCCTATGCTATGCTAAGTAAAGAAAGCTACGCGATGCATATTCGTGGCTATGTGGTTATTTACTAAACCTTGCTACGTCCAGTGCTCAATACCCACAGTACCAAGTGAACGCAAACCCAGTTCATACCTACGAATATATGTTATAGCGTCCCCAGCTATGACCAGCAAGGGTATAAAAGGGAGGGATCTGCTGTACCGTCAGGCCACCCCGAGAGGCAACCGACTCCGGTTCCCTGACAGATCTCTCACAGTACCAAGTCAGAAGCTACTAGTTACACAACGTACGTACTGAATGCCTCTTTATCTATTTTCATAAACGTGAAAAGTTCGTAAAGCCTAAAAAGTAAAAACCCGCCATAGCACTGCCTCGCTTGCTATTCAACTTGTAGGTACCTTGTACAAAGGCGCTTTAGTTCAACAGCACGGGCCATTATAGCTGCCGTGGTTACAGAATAAAGAACTACGGATTTGAGTCTAAATGGAGAGCGGCTACAAAAAAACCTGGACTAGAATAGCAAATTGTAACTATAAAATAATAATAATAATAATAAAATTTATTCAATAAATCTGTTTTACAAAGTAAACTATAGAACTAAATATATCAAGAAAACAATAAAAATACATATGCCTGAACTAGGTTAATCCTGTATTTCAGGCGAAAAAGGACAAACATATTTTATAAATTAATTCATAAATCAAATTAAATAAATGTTGGAATAAATTCAACTTTTCATTTGATGTTTTCGATTATTATTATTTAAACATGGTTAGCCTGGTGGAGTAAGGTGAGGGTAATTTTTTCACTTTTGTTTCTGTCAACTTTGAAAGTGTTTGTCGCAGAAAAAGACAAGGCATGTTTCATGGCTATGTGTAACAGGTTTGTTTCCAGCTTAAGTTATTTAATTAACCTTAGTCTACAATAATCTGTATCAATAGATATTACAAAAAATATTATCAGTAAGAAATATTTAAAATACTATTACAATACTTTACTTTTAGATAAGCCAGTAAATGCTACAAAAATCTTGATAGAAATATGCCTTAAAAACCGCAAAGTGAACATTTATTCATGGTTGTTAACTTTTTGTTTTGTTAGTCCGCGATTCATTACCGACTATCATCTGTCAGTGTCAAAAACAAGGGACAACTTGAGAACGAGTGGAAAAATTGTAAGCGACAACCCTAAACATATGCGACGTAGCACACGGAACTTTTAACTCTATTCCAACGCAGTAAGGTTCGAAATAACGGAATAGTCAACCCGGTCTTAAGCGAAAGCTTTCTTTACGTTAAAAATTAACTGTTTGGATTATGTGGGCGCGATAATGTAATGGAAAAATAACGTTTTGTTACGACTCCAATTACTTTTCTTTGCGAAAATCGTTTTTGTTACAGCAAGGTGAAGAAGCCGATTCAAGGTAATGTTTTTAAGTAAGGTCATAGTAATAACGTAGGTTTTATTCTTAAAGAAGTAAGCTTGTCTAGTTTTAGGGTTCTATGCCCAAAGGGTAAAAACGGAATCCTATTGCTGAGACTCGGCTGCCTATCACCAGGCTGTATCTCATGAACGTCATTAGTCCATTGAAATCGTACAATTTTTTGGGCTTAACGTGCATTTGTCAGAGGACGCAATTTTATTTTTTTAGATATCAGTTTTTAAAGATAAATCCAAGTTTGTGGGGTTGCATCCCTTATCCTACGGCCGCTATCTTGGAAGAAGGGATTTAAAAGGTTTTTATAGTTTGTTTGACAAACTATAGGTCTCACAAAAAATAATCAACGTTTTTTGTTGCGAATAAGATTATCTACAACTTTTGTAAAGTAACTTTTAGTCGTAAGGCCAGTCGTAGCCGTACAACAAACGTGATTTTGACATAAAAACGTGACGATATCGCGATGTAGTTTTGCCACTGGCGCCATCTAGTGATTTAGTGATGGACTAGCACCAGTGGTAAAATAAATTTTAACGTTCTCGTTGCGTTCACGGATTGGTTTGTCCAGGGTACCGTACTCAATTGTGATAGTAATACGGAACCCTTCGTGCGCGAATCCGACTCGTACTTGGTCGGTTTTTCTAATCTCCGTAATAAGCCTGTCGGTGCGAGCAGTCCAGCCCAATTAAGCCGAAATATTATACAAATTGAACAGCGGGAAAAATATTTACCTTCAGTATTCAGTAATGAATGAATATTACCAAAAACTGTGTAATTTTTCTCTTGAATAAGAATTGAAAGTTTAAATTCTTCACAATTTTCAGTAATGAATAGGCAAAGTTTTTGATTTTGCGAGAAAACTGAAACGGTTCAGAATATTAAGCTCAGTTAACCGTATGGGCTCCACTGGCTGTAGTTTTAAATCGATATTGATTTTGTTGAAGCTCGTGTTGAAATAAGATTGCATTTTTATGATCAATCAAACTTTTCGACTTTCCGACGCTGCGGTCAAAAACTACATCTACACTAATATGATAAAAAGGAAATATTTGTATTTTTGTGCGTGTGTGTGTGTGTCTGTATGTTTGTAATGAATAAACTCAAAAACTACTGGACCGATTCCGATTCTTGCACCATTAGAAAGCTACATTCACCCTGGGGAACATAGGCTACTTTTAATCCCGATATTCTCATGGGATCAGGACTTACGCGGGTGAGACCGCGGGACGCAGCTAGTTTCATATAATATTGATGTTGACTGGATTTAACATCTACAAAAATAGTAGGTATACGATTTTAAACTAACATTTGTTTTTTTTATTAATTCACACGATTTGTTAACATGCCTACATTTTCCCGGGTCTTAATCGCGTATTATTATTTATTTTCTTACCTGGACGTTTCAATGGTCTTGGTCTCCTCGTGACTAAAATGTAACGATGTTAACATGATTGTTTTCACTACAAATTTTATTTACTAAGAGCATATTTACCATTTTAAATATGGTAAATATCCTGTTTTGAAATATTATTTAAATAATAATAATAAAATTTATTCAATAAATCTGTTTTACAAAGTAAACTATAGAACTAAATATATCAAGAAAACAATAAAAATACATATGCCTGAACTAGGTTAATCCTGTATTTCAGGCGAAAAAGGACAAACATATTTTATAAATTAATTCATAAATCAAATTAAATCAAATTAAATTACACATACTTGCAATTATTGTACAAATAATATAATAATTTAATTAATTTACAATAATAATTAATAATTATTGGTAATTTGTACAAATGTAGCACAGTCGCAAAGTGGTGATCACCATTCATAAGTTTAAAGGTTCTGTACGTACTACGTACATACGTACAAGACATACATACGTATAATAAATAAATAATAAATAAATAATTTCTCCGAACAACACACAGCGCCATCTAGCCCCGTGGTAAGCGACTAAGCTTGTGTTACGGTGACTAGACAACGGATATAATACTTATATTTATTTTTCTTTTGTAAATACATACATATTATACATAGAGGGACACCCAGACCAGACACAAATATTTATTTTTTAAGCATAAATACCTGCACCCGGCGGGAATCGAACCCGCAACCTCCTGCATTGCAGTCGCGCTTTCGCACGACGCGCCACCGAGGTCGTCACGTATATAGTTCAGTTGAGGGTAAAAAACCACGAGGGTGGAGGCCTAAACGATGGTCGGACCAAGTAGGTATTCGAACAACTGGAGATACCGCTTAGCACGGCTCTTCATCAGCCCACCGACAGAGATCACTGGAGGAAGACTGCATACCAGAAGTCACAATCCTCATCAATGAGGGAACGACGGACGAGGAGGTACGTACATATACATATCTATACTTCTATACTAATATTATAAAGAGGAAACATTTGTATTTTTGTGTGTGTGTATGTTTGTTATGAATAAACTCAAAAACTACTGGACCGATTTCCAAATTCTTTCACCAAAGCTACATTCACCCTGAGTAACTTTTGATCCCGATATTCTTACGGGATCTGGACTTACGCGGGTGAAACCGCAGGAGGCAGCTATGATTTATAAATACGACTAGGTACCTATCTAATACTCTTTGAAAACATTTACAAAGTCTTTAGGCCTTAAAAAGTTAGCATTTCAATTGATACTTCTACAACGATTTTGCCAATATTAATTTAACTGAGTAGGTACCTATCTAAGTTAGTGACTCTCACTCAATACTTACTTAGTTAAGTAAACGACTTGACTCCACTTCGCTTGAAAAAAATTAAAATCAATTCAATGAACAGAGATTTAAAATGGCCGCGTCTTATTTCCTGTATGGGTTCTGTTTATCTTTTTTTTACCATCAGGACCGTTGACAAAGGCTGGCCATTTCCTTATATGGCGAGACCGATATCCGGCCTTTCAGAACCTATTTTTTAATATAATAAATAGAAATCCCTAAGTGTTGTAGAAAATTCAGGCAAATATGGATTTGGTACATACCTATATACCGGAGCGAAGGACACCGTGGGGGTTAAGTTGATAAACCTATGGTAGGGAGCCCAACAAACCGGGCCATTTGCCCCGAAATTGGCCTGACGGTGCATAAGAGGCATTACTCACGTAAAAAAAAATGCATATTGTTAAGCTACCCGACTTAAGCCCTCATAACAGGTATGAACGCGGTGACTGTTACCATTTCCATACAAACTTAATACCAAAATAAATAACCTACCTAAAATACACACTTAAACTGACTCTGCCATGATTCTCTTTCGCTCAGTCAGCCTGGTCGTTCGTTGAAGTGTAGTCTTTTGCACAGCGATAGGTAGATGTTCGAAAAACGCTGACGAAGTCGCGGGCACAGTTAGTTATTACTATAACATATAATAGAATACATACTAGCATAAATACTGGAGACCCGTGCAAAGACGAGGCAGGTCGCTACAGTACCTACCTACATACAATAGAACATTCTAAGCACTAATTTATATAGGTACCACAGAATTTATTAAGATCGTGTCCAATACCAATTCGAAGCTCAACCTTGGTTAGACGAAACTCTACATCAACATCGTTATTTTTTATTGCGCTTTATCAGCTAATTCTTAAATACAAACAAATGTATGTAATTTCGGTAAAATTAACGAGAATTAACGCATAGATGCCGTGACTGTCCTTGTGACTATGATTTTATTATTTTCGCCTATTTTGTCCCACTGGATTGCCCCTTTTTACTTTTCATTATGGACTTTATTCTTAGTTCAAAGTTTTGAGAACTAAAATACGATAAAGTTACGATTTTCATACAGATCTTAATATTCGTCCGAAAATGTGACAAATCAAATGTCACACAAGCTGAACGACTCTAAGAAACTAAAAAGTTTGGGAACTCAGGACTTGTTCTGTAGTTCTCTTCGAGATAAAAGTTCATTTGGGTTCGTTATGGAGCTCTATTTTTGAATCGCTTGTGCCACTTCGAGCGATTTAAATAGCTTGATTTCTACTGACTTTCGTTCGATGTCGGTAATTTTTCTAAGTGAATCGCACGAACGCAACGAGTTGTCTCAGCCAATCGCCGCAGGAGTCCGACATCGAACGAAAATCAGCAGAAATCGAGCAATTTAGATCGCCCGAAGTGGCAAGAGCGATTCAAAAATAAGGCTCCTGGTCTCTTTTAACCATTTGATACTATAGTCATAAATACCTATTTACTTATCATGTGTATGATGTATCAGTATCAGGTATGTACATAACTGATTAACATTTTTATAAAAAAAAAATTGGGACAAAGAGTTACAATATCAAAATGGTAGATATCAATGAATAATTGATACCTTCTATACCATTTTGATACTTTACACACAGTGACGGCAGATCCAAGTTCTAGTTCTATCAACAAACTCAGAATATAATATTATGTTCCACGTAGAGTTTCGTACAATTTCCTCTTTAATAAACACAAATTAACATCAAACCATTTACCTACTCAGAATTCTTTAATTACCCGTTTAAAACTAATTTATTTACTAGATAATTAGAGAGTGTTGCGGCTAGCTGCAACCGCCAATTTCAAGGGGACAGTCGCCTGCAATGGCTGATACTATTAGCATATCAAAGCGGATGACGGCGGCATACGAGCAGGTACACCCCAGAGTGCCGACCTCAAGCTGGAATTTTAAAATTAGAATTAAAAGGTTCCAAATGGTAGATAATTATCGGGTGCCAGTATAGCTAGTTAGTTTTATTTATATGAGATAGGTTTGCATTTGATCTCGGCTCACGTAATGGTAAGTGAAGATGAGGTCGATGATTTGTGCCGAGGCGCACTACTAGGTAAGCTGTGATTAAATAGTGCTTACCTAGAAGAAATGCATCTACTCTAGACTTATAAAGAAAAGTAATTTGTATTATTTGTAAAGAGTGGAGGTTCGCCAAGCTTTGTATTTGAATTAAAAAATGCATTTAGATATTTTGTTATTTAGGTTATTTTATGAGATAAGTATGTACTTCACTTCACTTAATGGGAAGCGACGATGTAGCAAGCCTTGCTACAAGGACTCTATTCACTCAATACTTGAAGAATCCAAACTTGTAGTTTTGGGGCCATAACGATGCGGGCAGTGAGATTTACGCCATACAGCAGAAATGTGCATTTGTGGCGGTTAGTACGCAAAAAAGGAACGCAATACCTTTATGGGTGACGAAAGTTTGTAAAATATTACGTAAACAAAGAATAAATAAAACAATTCAGATATTCAGCTACCTACCAAGTTTCAACGAAATCGGTTCAGTACTTTTTGCGGAAAAGAGTAACAAAAACACATACAACCAAACAAACGTTCCTCACTTCATTCAGTTTCCTGTGTAGGTACCTAGGTAGGTATACATTTTATCTACTTACAAAAAATACTTACCTCTCGCTAATCTATGTATAGATACATAGTTAGGTAGAAAGCTACCATTTAATATTTATGCATTCAACCCTTTTGATATTAAAATGAAGGTAATTTTTCACTGGACATTTACAACAGGTGCACTTGAAACTGGGAGTAATGAATATTAACGAGCCGGTTAGAATGAAAATGTATCATTATTTGATTCAGGTAAGTAAGGAGAAAATTATTTGAAAATGCAAATTCTTTTAATACCTAATAGTCTTAACTTTATTATAATTCGTTATATTATATAAGTGATACTATTATAAAAATTTAACATTAAATAAAAATAAAATATTAAACGAAATAACCATTATCATTAAAATCAGAGGTCTGAAAACGTCCCATGACCCAAGAAAGAATCCTAGTAGGTATACCCAACCCACTGTGAGCGTTGACCTTTTACTATTCAAATCTGGTAGTCGGATCCGACGCATATTTTCCCCGTTATCCGTAATTACTAGTAATGAGAGAGAGAGAGAGAGAAAGTGAGATTCTCGAAGGGAACAAGAAGTAGCTAACGTTTTATATCCTTTAATTACTTTAGGAATCGTGTTTTCCACTGTTTTCTCCTGTGATTCTGTCGCTTTATCTTTTGTTATTGGTGCTAGAGATGGCAATAATTTCTAAGTGTCTCTTTCGTAAATATTTGATTATAATTAAAGTTAATTTGGTTTTATATGAAAGTTTATGGAAGATTTTTCAGTTATTTTCTAATCTGAATAGGAAATGCAATTGAATTGATACCCAAAAAAATGTTACGATATTAAAAACGTTAAGTATCCATGTTTCTTTTTTTCTATTAAAAACGTACCCTACTATTCGTTATGGCACTAGCCTACACCATAACGACTACTTTATATCTTACTAACTGTGACCCAAGTTTTCCCCCGCGTAAGTCCCGATCCTGCGGGAATATCGGGACCAAAAGTAGCCTAAGTCCTTCTCCAAGGTCCCACCTATCTCAATAAGTACTATCTATCTCTATCTATCTATCTCAAAAATCAGTTCAGACGTGAAAAGGGACAGAGTTACTTTCGCATTGAAAATATTTGACCAAAGACTATCTTATCAACACCAGCTACTTGATAACTTTTTCAACTACAAAATCCCAAATCCCTCGCACTACATCAACTTTAGCCTGTTTCACATATTCACGTGAAGCAGGCTATTCTATGCCTTCCATCTTTGCAATACAGGTCATATTTGCTACGAAGTATCGGTTTTCAATACCTGATTATTGAGATGGAAATCCTGCGGGCGTACAAATGTCTCTTTACGTTTTCCGAATGTGAACAAGATTTGTTGCATGAATAAATTTTCACAAACATAAACACGGGGAACGGTGTTCGGTTTGGGATAAATTAAGTCGATAAAGACTTGTAAGTAGGTCGTGTTACATTATTATTGTATTGAGCTGTATTGAGATAATGTATTAATGGAAACCGAAATGTCTTAGGACTCACCACGGTCCGAAGGCATGGGATAATCGCCAATCCGGAGTAGGCTCCCGTGGCGTCTTACTGCCTAACCCCTCTGAGAGGAGGAGAAATAGGACATCTGGGACAAATTACCGGGCTAATTATTTATTTTTGTGTATTAATGGTGGTTTTAGTGTAGGCTTAATGCTTTATCACATAATCGAAATGTGATAAAGCAAACTTTATCTAAATATACTTAAGTAAAATCATAGGGGTAGTATTTTGAAAACTAAGAACAATTCTATACTTATCGTTACCACCTTTTATTACCTGCTTAAATTTTTGTTTCTGTCTGTTAACTTTGAAACTTCAAATTGTTGTAAAAAAACAAACAATACATAGTTTATGCATCTGTTAATTACCGTTCATAAGTAATGGGGTTAGTTACGAGATCCGAACACAGTATTATAATACCCACAAAAAAAATGTGTGTATATCTAGTAGAGTTCGTTCCTACAATAGATTTGCGTCAGCAACTGAAGGTAACTCTACAAAACTCAATCCGCTACCTGGGTTGCGCGACCAGAGTTTTAGCGAAAGACAGGTAGGTAGGTAGGTACATAAGATGCACTTACCGTAATACACTATTTTCTATTCTGCAACAGTACTGCTTACTAGACAGACTACGTACAAAACATACTAAGTTCAGACGACCTGACATATGAAACTGGTATCCTAGAGTAGCTTGTTTATCATCCCTCCTCAAGAAGGCCGCGATAAAACTTTCCATTTGAGAGCCGGATGCGTAACGAGTCTCCGAGAGCGGACTGAATGAAGGGCCTCTTTGGTATTCATGATCCCACGTGCTCATCTGACCTGATTTAAGTTGGGAACTGAGGCGAACTTATTTCCACATCGGAATCCACGTGAGTTTTGTTACGAGGATTTTTCTTAATGTTGTTTGTTAGGCAGTCGATCAATGTGGTTGGTTAAATTGGCTCCTAATTACGAACTGGGATGGAGTGTGCTCATAACTTACTGGATGATGGTGAACCGCCTCATATTAAAATCGTTGAAATAGTGCGCTCGATAGACGTGGATTTAGAATATTTACCGCCGCAATCAGAGACATTTAATGTTACTTAATCAATCTTAGTAAAGATTTTCTTTGTGAAATCTTTACTTAGTGATCGTTTAATTACCATTAATCGACTCTGAGTGCGGTGCGGTGGTTAGAGGTGGTTTTGACGCAGAATGTCTCTTTTGCAAAAATGCCATCAAGAAACTTTAGGACACTATCACATAATGTCGCTTTAGCAAAAAGGCATAAATTAGTAGGTATGTCTAAAGTAGATTTACGTTACTATAAATTCAATTAGATCATCAAATCCTAAACATTTTTCGCTGACGATGATTAAAAAGGCAATATGTTTGCTTGTATTGAATAAGGTACGATTTGCTACAAGTAAATGTTTTGCTTATGCTATGTTTAGGCAGGTACCTAGGCACTCATGGTAGACATGAGTTAGCCTATTACATCAGAGAGACACTAAAATAATAATTGTTTTAATGTAAGTTAATACCTATATTTTAAATGGGTATCTTTTAACTTATTTCCGAAGCTCTTAACTTTGGCCCGTCAACCTCGAGATGAACGGAATATGAACTGAATGCAATCTCTGCACCCGTTGCTTTAGAGGTGGAATGAACTTGTATTTAGCCTCTATCACTTACAGAATAGAGTTCAAACTGCAATGTAAAACTTAAAAACGTATAGTACACAGGTGCTCTACTTTGAGATTTTAAAATGTTCTTTACAAAGGTTTTGTGGGTAAAGTACGAAATAGACGATATAATACTTAATCCAGTATGTATTGTTACGAACGACAATTGTGCAAAATTCAACTTTTGTATTGTCAATGTTATGTACAAACTTTTGTATATTTTTTAACACCTAAAGGAAAAGAGGCATGTTATATGTTGGAGGTGTCTGTGTGTATCTGTCTGTAGCTCCCAAACGGATGAAGCGATTTTGATAAAGTTTTTCTTGTTTGATAGGCGACTTATGTTATGTTATGATGACCTATCGCCTCGTCTCTATCACCAATACATAGTAGCACTAAGGTAAATTTAATATAATACGAAAGTTTTCCGAAGACAAGACGGGTGTATGACACCGCTGTGGACGGAGTGGCAGCAGACACTTGATCGATGGAGCGCGTTACATGTCAAAATATAATGGCATTTTAAATCAGTAAGTTGACCAGAATTATCCCCTTCAGCCGCGTATGAAGCCGGTGGTTCGTAACCTGTTACTGAAGAGGAAAAGAACCCCTTTGTACGAAACTAGTTTCTATATAAGAGTTTTGTTTTCCTAACACGAAACCCGGTTTTGAAAAAGGAAATCAATAATGAATGAGTTACAAGACTGCACTTTTTTGGCGTGATTAGCTCACTTTTGTACCTGACACAGATCGAATCTAAAACAAAATATAGTAGGTACTACACAGTAAACAAATGCTCGATGCAAAAAAAGTATATTGATATTATTTAGTATACCATCCGTTATCTAGTACGCATAGTACCATCCTAATGATTAGTTTGGGGCTAGATTGCGCTGTATAAAACTTGGTGCAATATTTATTAATTTATTTAAATATTTACATCGAGAAATTGCTCATGTCAGTCTTATGAAGGACATAATTCCTCGTTATTCCAATGTTATTCTTTATTTTGATGATAATTTAGTGCGATCTTCTTGTCTAGAAAGTAATGTGTTTTGTTCATTCAGTATCGACAGAAAATGCCGTTTTAAGTTTGTGTTCCAGTCCAGAAGTTGACGTCGAGACAGCCTTGGCAAAGTTTCTGTACAAACTTGTAGAAAGATAACTAAACGTCTTATTGAAGTTCTTAAATGAACTGCTTATCTGGTTGAATCGGTTAAGATTAAATCCTATCCTACTGTATGTGTGTATTTGTTGCTCCTTAAACAAAAATCGCTTAAGAATAGTAATGACTTCATCGTCGCTTCCCATCAGAAGAGGTGAGATCAAATACAAGCCTACAATCTCATATACTAAAAAATGGCGGGGAACAGTTAATAAAAATAAAACAAAAATCTGTATACATTTATTGGTTACATGGAACGCCACTCAATATTGAATGCAAGGTTTAGCTCGGCATACGACAGATTTGTTCCCATTATCTTGTATGTACGGCTTTAATGCATTTTCCCGTTTTCATGGCACGCTGTTTGACTATAATTATACACCCAGCTTCATCCAGCAAAGATGAGTTTTTCGTAAAATGTCACAATAACAAATAGGACTAGGTATTGTGGTACATCCTTAACATACCTAAAGTACACTTTTTAAACTTACACGATTTCCGTCTATCATTATTTTTAGAACTAACGGGTCTAGAGAACGTCGAGGTAACTAAAAACAATGATTAAGTAACTACAACGCGATCTATACCGGTAGTTTTAAAAATTATTATGCCTAAGTTCCTGTAGGAGCCTTTATTCATAGTGTAATCTGTAATCTCCTACAAAACTGTTCGCAGCGATAGTAAGACGTTACCAAACGTTATTAAGACGGCGTTTACTACACGTTCCAAGGCCCACTTAAGGAGCAATCAACACCGAGATTGGAAGTCGGTATTGACGGGTTCCGATTTGATCAGCGCCCGCGATTGCTCTCGTGATCTACTGTGAAAGATTATAGATAATATTGTTACGTTGGGCTGTTTGGTACGAATTTGTATCTAATTAATGAATGATTGGATGAAGTCCTCCTTGACGTATCCGTCAACAGATTAATAAGTAAGCAGTGAAGGAGAAATACACAAATGAATAAATACATTTTTCTTCTTTGGAAAAGTATAGATAATCCGCCAGTCAATCTTGAAGAAGGGAACTGTAAAGATCTTGAAACGTTGAGCGTTGAAACAATGCGAAAAGTAAGAAACAACACGCAATTATAACCGAAAAATGTCATTAATTTCAATAGGACATCGCGATATAGAAGAAAAATAAAAGTATAGATACACAATATACATATACCCACGGACATTGTATAGAATAAGTAGATGTCATAAATGTGCTGACTGCATTCTAAATAAAAGTAAAGAAGACCGTTCAAAATGGACCAGCTTTGTTCCACAGATATCATATTCGACACTTCAAACAATTTGTTGTAACAAATTGTTTCGATCGCAAGTTATGAAATATGGATTATTCGATTGATTACGTAAACTTAAAGCCATGGTGTTAGTATTTTCGTCCTATTCTTAATAAGTTAAAAGATATTGGGTGTTAAAGTTTCACATTTGGGAGTTTTCACACAAAACACGACCAGATGTCGTTACTTGTCTCGAATGTCCATAAATCTGAATTTGTAAAACCAATAAATGACTACAGAATTCTACGTATCGGTCCAGAATTTATAAAGATAAGAATTATTTTTAACTAATAAGATTTATTGAATGAAAGATGACTTGATTAACTGCCATATTGATATACCAATTCAGATTTACGGATATTCAAGACAAATAACGACATCTAGTGGTGTTTTGTGTGAAACTCCCAAATGTGAAACTTTAACACCCAATATCTTTTAACTTACTAAGAATAGGACGAAAATACTAACACCATGGCTTTAGCTCGCATAAATCAATTGAATAATCCATGTCTCGTAATTTGCGATGGCACATAAAATAAAATTAAGGTACCTCTAACCCCCAGGTAAAATCCCTAAGGAAAAACGCCGATCTTCTTATAATGTAAATTATACGTTGAAACATATAGGTACGCAGAACCAGCAGCTAGAAGTTTAAAACCGGGAAATTACATTTTTCGTGC
The DNA here is from genome assembly GCA_958496205.1 of Idaea biselata. Taxonomy (NCBI): domain Eukaryota; kingdom Metazoa; phylum Arthropoda; class Insecta; order Lepidoptera; family Geometridae; genus Idaea; species Idaea biselata. The sequence goes on from OY292398.1 coordinate 25,106,750, forward strand.
TATTTCCCTGAAATCAGGTACTCTAGCGGCGTATTCATTTCGCTTAAGCCACACTTTATGAACAGAAAATATTTTTAATAGTGAGTAGTAACTTTCGACATTTAAAAATTACGTGACTGCTCCAGCTCGAACAAACAGCAGCAGCCCACACCACGTTCATCGTTTGTTTTGTCAGGATGCGCTGCGGTTTCCAACCGCCAGCATTCAGAGACCTATCGCGTCCCTCTCCTGCTTTAGAAACCACTAAGCTTCATGGTAAATATAGCAAACCTCGAGGGTCTGAATAAAATAGACGTGCTACACATTTCCCAGTGGTTACCAACCAGAAATGTTGTCGTTGGAATTAGGACTTACTGGAAACGACATAAAAGATAATCTTCTTTGAAATTTAATTGGGGTTGCCAGTCGCCTAGAGATTTCATTAACGGAAGGCTAAGTAGATGTCTAGTATCTAGCAAATGAATGAAAGACTTCTGGCTCTTTATTAATGGAATGAGATAGGTACCTACCTATATAATCATACAGTGCTTTAGTGATCGTACTTAATAGGATTAGAACTCACATTCAGATGATACCTACTACGTTTTCAATGAGGATTAAAAGACATAAGACTAACCCCGGGTTGCAACGGGTACCAAGGTTTACACTTAGGAAATATTGCCGCAGGGTACCTACTAAAGTTTTGAAAGCATTTTTTTGAAAATCAGTAACCCCGGGTTTTTAAAAACGTCTGTTCGTCACGATTTGGACGTCTACCATTGATCATTGGCAGACATTCAGATTGTGAATCCCCTGCCCATTCGGCCCAGGCTTGTTAATACTCACCGGCCTAAACCGATGCGTCAATCGGACTAATCGATTTTGATACGTAAATCCACTAAGGAAAACGAGTCGGGTCTTGTTCCATTGCCATCTTCCTATCTTACAGATGAGCGTGGTACACCTTAGACTATATCATCACCTACGATCAAGTGAGATAATAGTCTAGCGCTCAGCAAACAATCCAAGATCACATCAAAAGCCATACTATATCTATTTAGTCACTTCAGTTCGTTTTTTTGTAAAATAATAATTGATGTATTCAAATTTGATGTGTTTAAATGTATTGAGACTAATATCGGGGGAAATCGAAACAGGGAGAAACGACATTGGGGGGAAACGGAACGAACCCGAACCTACTATACTACTTAATATTACATAATTTTTAACGTCAATCGTTATAAAAGAAGTAGGTGTAGTTATCTACGAGGAATATTTAAGAATTTTTACATTTTGTGAACGTGATTTTATAATTAAATTAAATAATAAATAAATTGTACCTTTTAGGGAATCATCTCTATTTCTCTATATCCATGTAACCCTGTAGCGTTTTCAGCAGGTTGCGTCGCTAATTGAATATGGTTAGTAAACTGATTATGGTCGATACCGTAAAGCCAAAATGAATCCTATTACTAGAGTCATACGAGTGACTTGTTGCTGCACGGATGTTTGTAATACTACTTAAGTACGCACCGACATATTTGAGACCGCTGCTTAACTCGATATTTGGAGTATTTTGTGATATTTTCAGTAATAGTATAACGGCTTGCCTAATTTATATAATAAAGAACCTCATTTTGAGGTTACCGAGATTAATTTTTCCGGGTCTTATTCGCGTATTGTTAATTTTAAATACTCTTAACTCGACGTTTTGACTATTTCACAATAGTTTTGGTAGCGAGGAGTCGAATAAGATCCTGGAAAATGTAAATATGAGTACAAATCATGTAAGTTTAAAAGAACCTTAAAGTTTCGTTGGTCACTAGTTACTGAGATGACAATAATGTTACCAAGTGTTTAAATCGAATGGGTAACCTAAAAATAAGTATAAAATCACATTTTAGATCACCCTATGACAGGTACTACCTACCGGTTTTATTTATTTAAGTAAATATTAAGAACACATAACAGATTTTGACCAAAATTATAAATAAATCATGACACTGGTTTTGTTTTAGTATAGAGAGTTTTAGGGCCATGTTCGTTGTTCATGGCGGATATAGAATTTATAACATAAACATATTTTCTCTGTCTTTATCCAAGGAGGAAACAGTCGACTACGTTTATAAAGTTTGTATGGAGATAAGAGTAGGTAGACTTTCCCCTTGATAAAAAAAACCTATCCAAAGCAACAAACTTGCCTCTCGTATATATTACAGAAACAGATTTTTTTTTTTTAAACCAAAACAAAGCAACGTAAATCCATACGTCGAATGTGGGCATGTTTGTCTGTCAATTAAACGGTTCAATGTTTGCATTTGTCTGTTGACTCCATCCATACTAATGGGGGTGCCGAATAATGGTGACCGATCGACACAATCCGTCATCCGGTAAAGGATATTCTATGTATATTTATTATCTTTGGCAGGCTTTAAGGTCGGATTCTTAAGACGGCCTAAACGGTGGCGAAGGCCCGACTGCAATGCAGAAGGTTGCGGTTCGATTCAACTACGGGTAGATATAGAGGCTATTATTAACAGGTTTAAACAACCAATTGTTAATTCAGGTTATTTTTATATTTTGCAAGTTATTTATTGGAAAATCAACTGTTTTATGAAATAAACACCAAGAAATATCTGACCCTCGAATAAATTGACAGAAAACAAGTTTGAAATCTTGAATAGTTGAAAAGCTTGTTGAAAAGATACCTACACTATTTTTAACCGGCTTCCGAAAAAACAAAAGAGAGGAATTTGTTGCTATAAAGGTAAGTAGGTATATCTCTACTATTATTATAATTAGGTAAAGTTTATTGGTTTGTTTGTTTGTAACGAATATACTTCGATACTACTGGACCAATTTCTTTCTTGCACCAATATAAAGTTACCTTTTATCTCGATAATCCCACGGGATCGGACTATGGTGAAACCGCGAAACGCAACTTGATAGATTTTATAAAATCTATCAAACATGTGAATAATATTATACCAAGAGATTCCAAAAGCATGACTCTTAGATAAACGTAAAGTCGAAAACATTTCTACCTACACTATATGTGGCAAATAGATATTCATTCAATATCCTAAAGATAAATTCATTAAGTGCCTCAACATCGAATCCCTATCGACCTCGAACTTCAATCAAAATAAATGGCTAAAATATAGGTTTTGGTGTATAAAAAGCAGTCTTTCAATTTCCTCATATGGTTTAGGCTGCGTAATAAATCAGTAAAGACGCCATAGTCGTCGTCGGGCGGTGGGAAATGGGCGGTAATGGGCTTATTTCCACAGCGATTATGTAAAACGTTCACGTGCTGTGATTTTAGAACTGCCTATATCTGAGTTATCGGCACGTGATTGTGCTTGTAGAGCACGCATGGATATCGTAACTTACAAATAACACAATGTTGGTAACTTACTTCTTACTTAGCTATCTTGGACTTCTGTCAAGGAGATATACATATAGATATGTCGCAGTCACATCAATTAATGAGAGACGGAAATTGCTTTAAGAACAATGGTTCACTTATAAGCGATTCGGTAGAGTCGTGACATCATCGAGTCCCGCCTATGCAGTGCATTATTTCGGACAGATTGACTTTAGACGTCATCCTATATAGGCGCGGGCACTCGGTGAAAGCGTTACGAAACTGCTTCTCCGTTTCTATACCTGATAGTCTATTTATAGCATTCCTTTACCTCTTGACTAGACTGTTATATGATAATAATGTAACTTAGATACTCCTTGTTTTGTGAAGGATAAACTATATAGACTGTGTGTGTTATAAAACGTGTTTTATCGTATTTGCACTATTTTACCCACTTGCGCCCACACATAATTTCTGAAACGTCTGAAAAGCATAAATATTACTAATGAGACTGCGATAGATAGATTAATTCTTTATTGTAACACCAAATAATAAAAAAATACAATAAAAATCTAGGTGGCACAATGAGAGGACTTACCGCTTAAAGCGATCTCTTAATCTCTTCCAGGCAACCTTTGGAGATATGGACTACTGAATTAATTATGGCGGGAAAATTGCGGGGAAATAAAAAGTTGGTCGTAGGAACAAGTCGTGCCTTCGAAACTAGGTTGTTTCCTAGTTTCTATACGCGGTTTCAAACTTTGAATTTCGAAAGAAGAAAACTTTAAATTTCTTTGAAAATTTATGAATTTATTAAAACACTTCATAACTGAAATTATTTACTAGCAAAGCTACACAGACAGACAGACAGAGATATCAAAGCTACGATATCAAGTTCTACGGATTTCTACGAGGTTCTTGCTAGGTCTACCATTCCCACTACGACGACGCCACGTAGCCCTGCTACGAGACGCTCCCGACCGTCTCACGCGCTATGTAGACAGCGATAAAAACAAATTGTTACGTGAAATTACATTACATGTTGCAAAATTTTTTATCACTCTTACACTGCGCACATAAGACAACAGACGTTTTCACCGAGCCTGGGTCGGTATTACTCTCCGCAATCGTGTTTCAATAGTTTGTCGATAGAATATTAATCGTCATATTTGACGTGTATTTGACACATTTGGCAGTTGCCTATGTTAACTATTCTATCGACACACAACTGCGACACCACTGAGACACCACTAAGATGCCACTGATGGAGTCTTGATAGTTGTCAAAACTCTAATGACAGGATGGATTTTTAACAGACTTGACAGACAGACAGACAGAGAAGGTTGGTTACCATGGTTACTATTGCAATTTCACTGAGACACCATTACGATACTATTGAAGTCTACCAAATTTGTCAGTCTCGATATAATGGCAATTGTGTGTCGATATAATCGTAATAGTATCGTCATCTCGTGTCATTTAGTGTAACTCCGGTCCTGGGGTTAATTTGGGAGTGGTGGAGTACCTTTGTATATATTGTCTATTCTTTTGTACATTGCCACAGAATGGACAGTAGTCACAAAGGGATTTATCGCAGATTCATAAAATTTTCAAAGAAATAAATATTGCACACGCAGCAATCTAGCCCCAAACTTAGCACTATGTTTGTACTATGGATACTAGACAACGGATATTACTACACATTCATATTCCTATTCATTCATATACATATTTCTTTCTGATCTGGGTGTTTTCTATGTACCTATGTATTTACAAAAAAAAGTATAATGTGTAGTATTATTATTTATTTTTTTAAGCATAAATACTTGCATCCGACGGGAATCGAACCCACAACCTTCTGCATAGTAGTCCTTTCCCCTGACCCGACGCGCCACAGAGTTCATTTGAAATTATGGATTCAAAGTCGCGGGTAAAAACTAGTATTGTATAATTTCAGGCCTAAAAGGGTGTTTAAGGTCGACCCCTGTAATGGGGACGATCATTGCGTTCACGAACCACAGCATAAACCGGCAGATTGCGCGGCTTTATGGGTAAACAGCGAGATTGCTCATATATCTGTTTCGTCTTTATCTATTACTGTTTCTACCTACGTAGGTACTTATGGCACAGAATACATAAATAGTACAAGTACTTATGAGATTTTTTAAGGTAATAAATATAATTGGAAGAGTCAGGTAAGATCGGTTACGGGGGAAGACCGTATGACTCAAATATGTCCCAAAATAGGTAACATTGCAACTGTCGGGTGCCACAGATCGGTGAGGGGGAATTGCTCTTGTGATCACCGTCGCTAACACTTAAAAATATCACCTATTTTGGGAGATATTTGAGTCATACGATCTTCCCCTGTATCCGATGTCACCTGACTAAACTCTACGTCTGTCCTTCTACCATCTCATCACTATATCACAACACAAGCCTAATTGTTTAGTTTGAAACTATATTATGTTTTATTTTCAAACGTAATTCACAATGAATAATGTAATTAAATAACAGTTACATAAGGGTGTAATGTATGCCACAGTCTTATCTTTCATCAGCTTTTATAAGGAAAGGGACACAGATTTATAAAAACAAATTCAGATGTAGTCGATGCCTGTCAGACACTACGAGATTCATACAAAGTTTACTAGCTGGTAGCTTCAAGCTAGTCTGTCGCGAATAAAAACGTAAGAGACTTTGATTCATCATCATCATCTTTGGAGCGATGTTCCCAGTTGCATCCCTCTCGGGAGCCCAGGGTCCGCTTTCCCACTTTGACGTCTCCACATCGTACGATTTTTGGCATTCCATGTAGTGAGGACATTTCAAGCCCTTACGAAGTCAAGCCAGCACTTCTCGGGTCTTCCCAAGAGCTACTTACTTACGTAAACTACTTTTATTGTCAAAGGTATTCTCCTGCAATGCGGCTTCATTTCATTATTTGTCAGAGTGCCGTCTTTGAATATTTCAAAGTCTATGGGGATATGAAGTTCAGACACGATTCGATGTAGGTATAAAAAGTTATAGACTTGATCTTATAAAACTTCAGGTAAGTGTTATAATAAGTAAATATATAAACGTAAAATATAACTATACCCTCCCTAAACCCTAGCCAGATATTTTCTGCGTATCTTGAACATAAAAACACCTTCGGCTGTTTACGCCAGTTCGTATGTATAAATGTTGTACATTACATTTGCATGTAAACATTTTATGTGTATGAGAGTTGCCGAGCTCGGGTTTACCCTATTAGATAAGTAGATATGGTTAGATAGGTAGATAGGGTACTCCTGTAATGTGTAGTCTAGACATAATGAGATAAGGGCCAGGCTGACTTGCGATGCTAAACTTTCTTGACTATTATTTTAAACATTATTTCTTAGTGTTTACCACACTTAGGAAAAAAAAAAAAAAAAAAAAAAAACATTTTTGAAAAAATGCTTTGTAAAATTTTAGTACCCGGCGGGACTTAAACCCGCGACTACTGGTATTTCGTTCCAGCGCCATAGCCGCTACGCCGCCGGTAAGCCAAGACGAAATTAAGAGAGCACCTCCTCGTGTTCTTGAGAGTAAGGCCTCGTAGTGACATCCACCATCGAACTTTGCAGTTCAACTCGGCTTGAATATGTAATTTTCTGTATTACATAAAAATGATTACAATATAAGATGACACATTCCAAACATCTAAACATCTACTGCCTTTAGAAAGCATTTTTTTTAAAAGGCTCTTTTTTATACTAGTTGATTTTTAAGCTCTTTACGTAGGTACCTTTTTATTCACAAGTAACATAACGTTTTATTAATTCAATTAAATAATTGCGATGCATCCTGTCATTTTTCATAATTTTGTCAAAGCTAGCAATAGAAAACTAGTTAAAATTTAAACTTTGCGCATAAGCACGTCTTCGTCGGTCGTCCCGTAGCTTTGACCTTAAACGTGGTCTATAGTATTTTGATGTTAATTGTGTTTGTGCAAGACTGTGTTTTTCTAATCGGTAGCTCTGTAATATGTATATTGACTGTGTTTTTTTTTCTTTCGTCTAAAATCTATGTTCTGATAGGTAAGTCTTTTTTTTGTAGTGTTTGAACCATTTACAAGCGCTAACCGCCAACTCCTCTCGCCCTGTTTATACGCATCAAAACTAACACAGGTAAAATCGCGGGACGCAGATAGTGCTTAATGTTGTTTTGGTCGCGCAGCAGTGTGCAGCGCAATTACCTTCACTTCGCAACGTATCTATGCCTATTATACAAACAGGTATACATATTTTTGGGGCCAAGATATAAGCGATCGGCGAGCAAAGATCCTTTTAAAAGGAAAGTCTACCTACTCTTTCTTTAGTACAAACGTAGTCGACTGTCTCCTAAAGGCTACTAGACGCGACTAGAGGGAAAATGTTAATGCCATAAAAGCTATATCTCCTATGACCATGCTCTACGTTTAGGGCATGATATAGGTTTTATGGCATAAAGATATTTGCTCTAATGTCTTTATCCAGGTGGAAACAGTCAACTACGTTTGTATGGAGAACGAGTATAGTCAGGGATCCGTAGTACATTTTTCTCATTGTATATAATTTAACAGTCATATTTTCTTACAAATTGCGGGGTACGTTATCCCGGTCCTACGCTCAAAAGTAGTAGTACAGATTCTCTGTTATCTACCACAATCGAGAGTTTCGTATAGGAAATTGTTAGGCGTCTCATCAAAATGAAGCGACTCACGGAAAACTAGCTTGATAATAATGACTTTGCAAAAATGTACTACGGATCCCTGACTAGTAGGTATCCTTTCCTCTAAAATTCTCTAACTTGTGGCACAAAGTAAATATTGTTAAGTAGCACACGGTGGCAGTGCGCGGTATGAAGCTATCGTAGGTGACCTATCCACATCGATTACACGTTACCTGAGCCCGTGACATTGTTCCCAACTAACGTTACATAGACTTTAGATACTATACTTCGTTTTTTGATTGTAGACTATGATTTGACACATCTTCCTGAAAAAAAAAACGTCATATACGAAGAACCAAAACGTCTAATCGTAAAAAGTAGCAGTAGCTACGACGCGAATGGTCGTAACTCGTGCCGTAGCACCTCGTAGTCCATAGCTTGATGCGGAGGAGGAATCTCGTAGCAGCCGGACGTAGTCTCGTAGCAGAGAAGGGGGGGGGGGGCAAGGGAATAAGTGAAAGATGGTACTGGACTCAATGGTATATATATTTTTACCAAGTACCTATCTACTACAGTACAGTTGGACAGACGACAGGGTGTTGTCTGTCACCAGACAACAGACTTGTGATGAAACTCGATGTGTACATAGCTCAATACCTGGAATAACACATGGCTACTTTTTATCTCGATATTCCTGCAGAATCGGGACTTACGCGGGTAAAACCGCAGAGTATTTAATAATGCACTGTGACAAAAAATATAAATTTACTACTAGATCAAGAAAAAACTAAGCATATTTGGTGCAAAAAACCAGATAGTTAGCGGTCGATGTCGGTCCCTGTGAATATGAACAGCTAATAAAAAACCTGCCACGGAACCCTGAAAAATACCCTACGGACCCGAGTCCGCTAATCTCTCTCCTAATGCAAGCCGGGCATGATTCGAGTCGCTTGCCGTCGGAATGATAGCAGTGAACAAACACTGTCGAGGAAGAGGTCCCTCGCCTCCGACGTGGCTTGAAAATTATGCTATTCTTTTCGAAAAATTTATAGAGTTCACAGACAAAAATAAAATAAAACATAAATTATAGCATAACCGACATAAAACACTTAAATAAAATACCAGCCGTTTTCACACTCCCTTCTAAAAAAGGTAGGTAATAAAAATAGTATTTTAGATTGGTAGTAAAAAAACGGGGTGTCCAAACATTGGCCGTTATTTCGAAGGTTTCGACGCGGTCTACCGTTACAGCTTCCTTTTCTAATAAAACCGTCAGCAAGTCGGCACAGTGTTTACACAGTGCAAGCGAGACCTATGCAGTAGGTTAACTTCAATTTATTTTCACTGTCGAATGTTAGGGCAAGTACGTACACTATACCTGCGTATTAAAAGACCGTTGGAAAATGTAAGCATAATTCGGAAATATATTTTAATGACCGTAATATGTAATCGTCCGAATTGAAGGTCTCAAAGAACTCTATCACTTTTGTAAATAAACTACTAGCCTCGGATCAAAAGTTTTCGATGAATATAAGCATTTATAGCCTTATTAATAAACGTGGAGTAAGTTTGGAATAATTTTACCACTTTTTGTTTCTCTCTGTCAACTTTGAAAGTTCTTGTCATGGAAAAAGACAAAGCATGTTCTCACTACTCCATCCTTACTCTACGTTTATTAATAGGGCTGTTAAAGTTTAACAGCTGTCATCCGAAATGAAGATCTTTCACTTCTGCAAAGAAACTGGTATCTTAGGCTCAATACCAGCGCCTTGCATGTTTAGTGCTTCAATGGGCCACCGCTTAAGTGTATAATTTTGCGCCGTGGAAGGAAACGTGTTTTAAATACTAAGGTCCTACTATTTTCTGCCCTTATTTCAAATCGTTTGTGGGTTCTGTCGGTTAGCCATTACTGCAAATAAAATATGCATAGAAGAAAAATAAATATAGATTGAATATGTACTGGATTGGATTGGAGATTTGTCGATATTTTTACGACCGGCCGCCTGCCTGACACCAACTCTCCTTGATTACCCGCCACCACGCGGGGAGAACGCCAGCTTCGTTCGTTACCCCCAGATCCCTAAGCCGCTTTTGACGACACCCACGGAAAGAGATGGGGTAGCCCTATTCCATGCCGGGCGACACGGCTTAGGTAATTAAATTAATCCCTTATACTTATTGTCTCGTTTTTTAGAGTTCCGTACCCAAAGAGTAAAAACGGGAAGACGGGGAGACTTCGCTGTCTCTCCGTCCCTCCGTCTGTCCGTCTGTCCGTCTGTCACCAGGCTGTATCTCATGAACCGTAATAGCTAGAAGGTTGAAATTTTCACAGAAGATGTATTTCGGTTGCCGCTACAACAACAAATACTAAAAACAAAATAAAACAATTATTTAAAAGGGGCTCCCATACAACAAACGTGTTTCAAAAACTACAAGGGAATTCTAGTACGATGTGAGGTCGCTTCTGATTGGTCGAGTCAAATCGAGTTGGTCATGGAATTCAAAATGGCTGCCCCATCTGTCAAATATACTAGTCTGCCTTCACTGACCAAAGAGTTTCTTATAAGTTTCAGATTTTCTTTGAATCAAAGTTGTTGTAAACCATTTTAAGGTTCCGTACCCAATTGTGATAGTGGTACGGAACCCTTCGTGCGCGAGTTTCGCACTTGGCCGGGATTTTTTTATTTTATACCTACCGATTTATTTCAACGGATAATTTTATTGTTATTTTACCTGTTGTTAATCGTCTGTTTTATCTATACTGTGAAACGTCTGAAAGAAAAGATCAACATTACAGCAAACATTTTTCCTTTTTAATGATAGGTATAGGTAGTTACTCACCTACAGACTACTGTCTTACTTTTAAGCCTCTTTACATTATTCCAGTCCAGTGATCAAACACCAGCATTTGATTGGATACTACATATATAAATGCTTTTATAATAAACTACCTATTGACGTATGTAACATGTCCATTACAACATTCAAAATAGTGGTTTCTTCTCATCGGAGGGCGCGTTCCGAAACCACACTTAATTCATAGCCTTAAGTCGATGTTTCAGAAAGATCAGTGAATAAACGTACATCCAAATAGACAACCTACTATTTTTTATAAGTCGGGTAAAAATACTTTGTTACAAAATTCGTTATGTACGAATTGTTTGCTGTATTAAGTTAACAAAACGACATTTGATTTCGCTTCAATAAATCGATTTAAAATAAAGTGGATATAATTCCAGTTCGGATTGGTCTCCATCGGCCGATACCAATCCGGATTATTGACGCATCAGATCACTGATCGGACTCATGAAACTGTTACATTTTCTCTACTTTTGTTATGAAATAATGGTACCTATTTATTGATTTTTTACTATTTTAGTGTTTCCTCTTATCACTTTTTTGACCTTTTTATAATCGACTAGCTGCAACCCGGGTCTCGCTTAGTTCCTATTCCATCGGGTTCCGTGGTTTACATAATCCAATTATTTTAAACAGCAAAATGTTAAAAATGCCTACCTTATATACCCCGCCCCGTTTGATTTTCAAGCTCAGCTATAAAACTCAATATTAAATCTATACTAATGGAATAATGGATAATAATGAAACTGAAGAAAATGATTGATTTCTTAAAATGTCGTCATAATCAGGGAAAATCAAAAAACTAGGAGATTTTGCGTTTATGAGATTTTGCGGGAGAATATTGCGTTTTTTTTGTGGAAAAGCACATGCTTTTGCTACAAAAAAAACGCAATATTCATCTCGTTCACTGAAAACCGTAAAGTGCATTTGTGCACAATACTAACGACAGCTCAACAATAGCATATTGTGGCGTCTAACAATAGTGACGACAGTCGACCGGTACAGCCGTGCTGGCTGACATGAACCTATTCCTAGATTAAACTTTACTTACACTCCGTCAGAGCTACACCACAATCCTACTAATGTTGCAACGTGAAGACACACATCCTAAATTTGTAGTTGGACGTTTCAAAACGATCGTGTGAATAATTCTAAATATTGAAAAAAAAATTGACACCGGTCTTGACAACTTCATCTCAATTTTTTTCATGAATAAATAAAAAATAAATTATTATGCTAATAAATTAGCCTATATTTTTAATAATACTCAGCAACTCTTTATACGAAAGTAAAAGAAGTTATTTTTATAAAACCAAAAGAAGAAACCGACCTACACCCCATTTTCCGGACAAGAAGAACAATGATGACACCTAAATGTCAAAACATAAAAATATCCAAGAAAGATTCAACAATATATTTATAGCAAAAACCATTCCATGTCCATCTCCGACCCCTAGCTCGTCGTCATCTGGAGATGGAGATGTATTCAGGACGCCTCCGGACTCCAGCGAAGACGACGACGACCACTACGTGGCGCAGCTTCAGACACCGCCTGGGAGTTGTGCGGAGCCTGAGAGGCTCTCTGTTCCTATTGAATCTGCTCTTTCTACATCTGCACCCCCACCGACCGACCGACCGACTCAACAAGATGCGACAAACCGAAATGTTCTAAATTATGTGTCACAGGAAAACAGGGTTAAGTGTGATAAGTGCTCTCGTTTTTTTAATGGTAATCGTGGCCTCAAAATTCATATAAGTAAAATACATCGTTCGGCACAAAATTTTAATGTTTCAAATTCAACTTCTTTTTGGGAATCCCTTTCTACGTTTAAGTGCACCTTGCCTGTAGTTAAAAGGATTCCGCGTGGCGCACGCATTAGTGTTGCAAAATGCCTTACGCGTGACCTACAAAACGTAATAAAAAACAATTCAGTTGAAGCTTGGGAGCACTTACTCACTTTCCCTTTCAGAATATTACACGTCTCGAAGAATATTTTGGAAACAGAATCCCTAACAAACAAAATTAAACAAAATTGTATACGAAATAGTGACTCAATCCCTGATTTCACTTCGGTAACTTATCCTCATCCCCGGGCCAATATTGAAAAAGGTGAAATCTCTTTCAAGCTCGTTGAGGATAAGATGGCCGAAGGAGACATCAGAGGATCAGCCCGGTTATTATTTTCCAGTGACACAAGTGCACCAAATAATACGGAGACCTTGTTGGCTCTTAGGGAAAAACATCCACCTTCACCAACACATCACTTTACAGCCTTGCCTTCAGGAATCGACGAAGATCCCATGAGTGCTGCTCCGCCTGAGATACTATCGGCTATTTCATCTTTTCCGAGTGGCTCAGCGGGCGGCCTCGACTCGCTAACGCCACAACACTTAAAAGACCTTTTGAGTGTGACATGTGGCGAAGCCAGGGACGCCCTGCTAAAGGAGCTAACCGCATTTGTGAACATGATGCTTGAAGGCAAGGTTAATGAAAACATCATAGACGTTCTCTATGGAGCCAATTTGTGCGCCCTCCTCAAAAAGGATGGGGGTATAAGGCCCATAGCTGTAGGTACTGTTTACCGTCGTCTCGCAGCAAAAATCTGTTGCAAGAGTCTAAAGGAAACCCTCTGTAAGGATTTCCAACCCATACAGTTGGGTTTCGGATCTCGCGGTGGCTGCGAGGCTGCGGTACATGCCTTGAGAACGTCACTTTTCCACAATAAATGTGAAGTGTTGGTAAAGGTTGATGTAAAGAACGCTTTCAACTCTGTTGACAGAAGTTTTCTTCTCAATCAAGTTAAAGACAAAATTCCTAGTGCGTTTGGTTTTATTTGGCAATGTTACGGCAAACCTACAAAATTAACTTACAAAAACAACCTCATTCTTTCGGAAGTAGGGTGCCAACAAGGTGACCCCCTTGGGCCGGCTCTTTTTAGTCTAGCAATTCATCCGACCATTAAAAAGTTAGAGTCAAAATTCAACGTGTGGTACCTAGATGACGGAACTATAGGAGGCGATATCAACTCGGTATACAATGATCTAAAATTAATTATCTCGGAATTTAAATCATTAGGACTTACTTTAAATTCTTCAAAATGTGAAATTTTTGTTCCTAACCAATTGATTCAAAATACCGCATTAACCCTTTTTAACAAAATTGTACCAAATATAACATTACTAAATAACCAATCACTTCGCCTCCTAGGATCACCGATTCTAGACGAATCGCTAAAAGATTTCATAGAAGAAAAAATTCAAAATTTTCTTTCTGTTTCGGAACGCCTCCAAAAAATTAACATGCATGTGGCTTTTTTTATAATAAGATATTGTCTTTTCGTGCCAAAATTCATGTATTCTCTTAGATGTTGTCAGCTTTGGAAACATCCCTTGCTTATACAACAGCTTGACAACATCATAAGAGATACACTCACCACCATTTTAAACACTTCTTTAGACGATCGCGCTTGGCAGCAAGCCTCACTGCCAATAAGATTTGGAGGTCTCGGTATTCGCAAAATTTCTAGTGTATCTTTGCCAGCTTTCTTGTCTTCCATATACAGTACTTCGAGCTTAGTACACACAATTTTAGAACCTATAAGTCCAAATTGCCAGTTAAACTATTTAAATGAAGCAACAGAAAGCTGGAAAAGAGCCTGCCCAACGGAGTCGTTACCAAAAGCCCCTTCGTCTCAGAGGCAATGGGACGAGCCGCTCTGCACGTTAGAATTCAATGACCTGATATATACTTCAAGTTCTTCTGCAGAGCGTGCTCGTTTACATGCCGTTGCTCGATGGGAATCGGGTCTTTGGTTACAGGCGCTGCCATCCCGTAATATTGGTAATCTTTTAGACAATAACACATTTCGGTTGGCCGCATCTCTTCGTGTAGGTGCTTTCTGTACAGCTCCTCACCGGTGTGATTGCGGAGAGCCTGTAGACCGGCTCGGTCACCACGGATTATCCTGCCCAAAGAGTGCGGGCAGGATACCACGGCACTCCAGCCTGAACGATGTCATCCGTCGGGCCTTCGGCAGTGCCGGCGTCCCGTCAACTTTAGAACCTAACGGACTTTTACGGGACGACGGCAAGAGACCCGATGGAATGACTCTCGTTCCTTGGAAGATGGGTAGGCCCCTAGTTTGGGATGCCACTTGTGTGGACACGCTGGCTCCTTCCCATCTTCCAGTGACCACGGTGCGGGCAGGAGCTGCCGCTGATAAAGCTGAAAACCTTAAACGGCACAAATATAGTAATCTAGATAGGGGTTACATGTTTGTGCCGTTTGGGGTGGAGACTTTAGGTCCGTGGGGGCCGGCCGCTCTGGAGCTGTACAGAGAGCTAGCTAAACGTTTGGTGGAGGCATCGGGTGACCGGAATGCTGGCTTGTATTTTGCCCAGAAAATAAGTATTTGTATACAACGGGGCAATGCAGCCAGTATTCTGGGCACTTTTCCCTCCACCAAGTTTTTAGCTGATTTAGATTTAGTTTAGTTTTATTTTAATCAGTTTTAGTTTTAATTTAGTTTTTAATTTTAACTGTGTTTTATAAAAACAATCTTTGTGTAATTTTGGTGCAATATATTCACAAGATAATTTGGAACAAAAATATATCGAAATCGTATCGATTATTCTAAATTATATTAAATAAAAAATTGGTAAATAATGATTAACTATTTTTATTTTGAGAATAAATGTGTTTGAAGAATCCGAAATGTTTGGCCCACGTCAAAGTTTAATTTCAGTTTTTTATTCTTTAATAAAATTTCGTCATAATATGATTTCGGTTCAAAATTGATATTGAGCTATAAGGATAACCTTATTATATCTATACATATAATAAAATCGTAACTTAGCGGTGTCTGTTTTTGGAAGATATAAAAAAAAGATAAATTGTAGGGGTATCTATTAACGCAGTAGAACCTATTTTTCTATTTTTCTGGTTGTCTGTTTGTCTGTTTGTCTGTTTGTCTGTTTATCTGTTTGTCTGTTTGTGTGTGCCTTTGTGCCCGCTAATCTCAGAAACGGCTTATCCGATTTTAACCAAATTTGGTATGCAGATAGCTTTAGACCCCGATTAACATATAGGCTATTTTTTGTCCGGATATTTTGTCCGGTTATCCGGATAAAGTGATTTTTCTGCTTTTACTTAGTTAGTTTGAATGTTGTATTGAAGAAGTATGTTGTGTGAAATCAATACATGACTAACCGGATATCCGGTCGAAAATTAAAAAAAACCGGATATCCAGTTTTTTTTTCAGGAAATTCCTAAAATACCGTATACCTTTGTCTCTCCATATATCCGGATCCTTCGGACATACGGAAATTCTTTATAATGGTTGTTTTTAACCGACTTTAAAAAAAAGAGGATCTGCTCAATTCTACCCGCATATTGTTTGAATGTGAATATGTTCAAACCGTACTCCGGCATATAAAGTCCGATTTCGATCATTCTTTTTTTATTTGGAAAGTGAGAGTCCCGAGTTGGTTCCATAAATTGTTGGTAAAGATCTGATGAGAACCTTCGGAATGATGAGCAGCATAGCATCCCGCAATGCTGTAAATTACTAATTTTTGGACTTCCATCAATAGAATCGGCTTATTAAGAACAAGGTACAAATTGATGGACCACCTGAAACCACCTTCTCAAAAATTCTTCAGTGATTAAAGTTACGGTTACAATTTTGATAATTTTTAGTGGCAGTCGAAAATTCAATAAAAAGGATTTAAAAAATATAGCTGTAATGGGGCAGTTTTACTGAGTAGATGCTGATTGCATGTAGTTTACGTGGCACGATGGCAGCTGTGGATTCCGATTCGAGGGTTCCGCGTTCGAATAGGCCACCGTTCCTTAAAAAGGGAATGCGCCGGTCTGTGCGGCGCATTCCCTTTTTAAGGAACGGTGGCCTACCGAGCCGAGTGATGGCTTCCGATTCGACGGCTGCGCGTTCGAGTCACGAGTCCCGGACACGACGTTACGTTTTACCCTCCAGATGGTCGTCCACCTTGCCGTTGTGAGGGGACTCAGTAGCTGAAAGCTAAGAGGCGCACAAGGTGGGAAACCGGGCTTGCCAGGCTTCTAATCCGTAATCCCGCGTCAGCGGGCTCGGGGGTCCTTTCCGCAAGAAAGGGGCCGCATGGAAGATAACCACTATAAAAAATCACCTCAGCCTCTGGTGGTGAACTCGGTGAGGGAGGGGGGGCTTTATCACCGGCTTTGGGGACCTCGAGACGGTGGCGTGACCGTGCTGAGGGAGGGGAAACGGAGAGGGATTGTCTATCGGGCAGAGGCAGAGATGAGGCTTGGAAAGGCCGCCGTTGTCGGGTAAACCTATGGTAGGGAGCCCAACGAGAGTGGCCTGACAGTGCATAAGGTGCAGTACCCACGTAAAAAAAAGATATCATTTAGTTAAGCTACCCAACTTCAGCTTACATAACAGAAAGTCAGTTGCACTGTATGTTGGAGAGCTTATTTTTATTGTTTTGTCCTTAATTCGAAGTCGGGTTTTGATTTTTTTTAATTTTCGATAAAGGCTACTTCTTATTATATATAAGTAATGCGTATAAGCATGCAACACGTTACCTACCGCTGCGCTGTGCAAAATCTATACTTAAATAGACTCTGCTATGATTCTCTTCTGTTCAGCAACAGACTTCCCTGGTCGTCCGTTCAAGTGTAGACTTTTGCTCAGCGATGGGTAGGTAGTCCGAAAAACGCTGACGAAGTCGCGGGCACAGCTAGTAAATAATATAATTAATCATTTCAATCATTTCTCAAACGACACGGCACTACAGCTCTAGAAATCGTCCAATGCCGCTAATAAACGTTCGATTCCAATTAAAAAATCCACCGTTCCTAAAGGTGTTGTTATAACCTACTCCAATCGCGGCCATTTATATTTTTTTTCTCAACCAAGTAATCGGATCTCAAGCATATGACGTGATCACGTGACCTAAATCCAGCGTGCACTACACCCAAAACTAATTAACTTGGTGTGCTACAGTAGTTAGAGATTTTATTGCAGACTAGCTTCTGCCCATGGCTTCGTCCGCGTTTACAAAGGATTAAGACAGGATAAGGATATAATTAGGATAAGATTAGGATTATCCCGCCCCTACTGTATGTGTAACAATTTTCATGTCTATCGATTAAGAGAATAGTGTGCTCATTGCGTCTCCAGTGCTAATTGCGCCCTGACACCTGCAACGGGAGGCATGGGCACCTATTCTATAACCGAAATGTATCAACTATAATGCCACCGTTATTGTGGTAGCGAACTTACGTAGGTAAATTAAAATAAAACCCGGCCAAGTGCGAAATTCGCGCACGAAGGGTTCCATACCACTATCACAATCACATACGGAACCCTAAAATGGTTTACAACAACCAATTTCAAAATTTGATAGGAAAATGCTAAGAAAATGTGAAATATTATGCTTCGATTCTTACTCCCATAAAACTACCGCAAATCTCAAAAAAAAACCACACCTTTGGCACATAGAAAATCTTAATAAGAAACTTTTTGGTAAGTGAAGGCAGACTGGTAAATTTGACAGATAGGGCAGCCATTTTGAATTGCATGACCTACTCGATTTGACTCGGACCAATCAGAGACGACCTCACATTGTACTAAAATTCCTTGTAGTTTTTAAAACACGTTTGTTGTATGGGAGCCTCTCTTAAATATTTGTTTTATTTTGTTTGTTGTTGTAGCGGCTACCGAAATACATCTTCTGTGAAAATTTCAACCGTCTAGTTATTACGGTTCATGAGATACAGCCTGGTGACAGACGGACGGACAGGCGGACAGACAGACAGCGAAGTCTCAGTAATAGGGTCCCGTTTTGACCCTTTGGGTACGGAACCCAAAAAAAAGAATCTAATGCATACTGATACCAATAGAAGAAGTTATATTATGAAAATATTGACAATTAAATTATACGTTAGTAAATTAGTTAGGGATACAATGTTGAACAAATTTAAAGCGCAGCGTTGGACGTCCACCAACGAGATGGACGGACGACTTAGTTAAGGCCGCGGGTTCACGATGGATGCAGGCCACATATGTATGACCGAAGCATCTGGAAATCTAGGCTTATGTCCAGCAGTGGACTTCTTACAGCTGAAATGATGATGATAATGATGACAATGTTGAACTAGTTTAATTAAAACTAGCTGTGTCCCGCGGTTTCGCCTGCGTAAGTCCCAATCCTGTGGGAATTTCTAAATACTCTTTCTTTTCGGATGCCTACATCATGTGAGTATAACAACGGCTTAGGCTTCGCGTTGTTCCATCAGTCATAATTATTTCTCAGCATATTCAATTTTCAGTATTCAATTCGGTATTTGGAACAAACCTTTTTACGCTATGTTTGAAAAATGATACCAGAAGGCATAAACTACGTATTCGATAAAGGAAGGTAAGTCATGAGATAATTTGCTCAAAATACAACATTTTGAATACAGCAGGAATTGCAGTTAAATGTAGCCATTTTAAAACATTATCACAAACCCCCCAAAACCTCATACACACATAAAATGCGCAAACTAATAGGTATAGATTAGTTTACTATTATACGTACTAGAAAAACATAAAAGCTGACGTAAACAATATACCTAATGTTAACAGACATTTACACCGACGTTTTATAAAGTAGACATAAAGTACTCGGAATTGGGAGCACTTCCCGCGATTCGGGCTATCGAAATAATGTATATTCCCTTTACACAGAATAAATGAGCCTCAAAGAGTTTTAGATGACGTGGTTCCGTAGGTTAGGGTTCGAATACAAATTGAATTTGTTTTTTTTTTCATATTTGCGAGCTTTGCCTTTAACTCAATATTTACACTTTTACTATGATAAAAGGTAACAAAGATTCTCATCAAAGTAAATAAATAAAATTAATAAATTCTGTGAACAACACACAGCGCTATGTAGCCTCATGGTAAGCTACTAAGCTTGTGTTACGGTGACTAGACAACGAATATAGGTAAAACTTATATTTATTTTTCTAAGTTTCTTCTTTATAGTGAGTAATAAAGCAATTTAATCAAAAGACAAAAGGCTTTCAGGCACCTATTCTAACACTAAAATGTCTCGTGTAGCCTCAGATTTGTTAAAGTTTTTTTCGAAAACGATTTAACAGTATTTTTTAACAGACATTTTAGTTATATGTATAATTGGTGTCACGAATGCTTAACCTCTGATTTCAGTCTCGAAACAAAATCACTGAGATTCTGTGGTATAGATATGATAATGCCAAATATTTTAGACGTGGAATTGCCAATGCTCAAATTCCATCGTAACCAATAAGTGTATGTATTGTGAATCCTGCGTTTAATTATTGTGGATACATGCATGATGGAGAGATTAGTATTGCTGAACTTTGGTCATTATTCCCACGTTAATTTAAAACCTCTCAACTTTCAAAGCATCAACTTATACTTAACGATTGCGTGAACACAATCTTTCACATCATTATTTTTTGTAAATAGATACCCACTCAGAAGGCGCTCGCTTCTTTAATAAATTTATTTTCAGTCTCCATTTTTCATATTTCGTTGCTTCTAGAACCCTATATTTGATAGGTAGTAATTGCGGCAACATGAAATATCGTGGCAATACGTCTTAGTCGCGCCAACGATTGCCGCGCTCTTGCGCCCCGCAATCTTTGCTGTAACGGATCATTTTTATGTTCGCCTATTTACAGATCCGGTAACTAAGGGCCTCTTAAATATGTTTTGGTGTAGATTAGATTTTGAGTTTATGTCGTTATTTATTAAGTTAGGTAGAGCTGGGCTAGTTCTGTCTGTGGCGTATCCGTATTTAATCTTAATTTAGTATTCCCTCTATTCTCAAGACTGGGGGGAGTTTTGACAATGATTTTCTTTTCTCCGTAACATAAAGTGTTTTAAAGTTGACAAAGCATGTCCAGTCCAACTAACTAATCTTCCCGTTTTTTTTTTATTAAGTCTAATTAATTTTGCTACTTTCATAGGAGTAGTGTTTTAGCCTAACGCTACTCCTACTTAAATTTAGAATTATAAACTAAAACTATAAGCGTAAAAAACATTTAAAAACAAACTTAATAACTAAGATCTGATCTTTCCGTAGACTTCGTGTGTTGCATATCTTTCCTTATTAAAATACTTTTTAGAAAAAAACTTTGCATATTTTTCCTTATTAAAATACTTTTTTAGAAACATAAAACTACTGTACTGCTCTTGCTCACTTTAGCACTCTAAATACCAACGAAATATAATTACCAATCCCCAAAAGTGGAAAGGAAAAGCAATCACAGAAACATGTAAAAAATCCAACGTGAATTTGTGATTCCGCAGTCGTGTAGCCTCGAAGAAAATAAATAACCTAATTTACAAAATACGTTGCCGACACATTTCAGTGTCAGATAATATACACTCTGTAATAATAAATTATCCAACGAATTCGATGTTTTTTGTACTCGTTTGTACTCGATCAGAATTCAAAGCTGAATGGGTTTTGCCCTTATCTAGATACATATGAGCAATCTAGACTATCTGCAATCTACATAATATTATGCTATTCGGTCCTTAGGGTGAATTATAGTAGCTACTTGACCACGTAGGAAAATAAATTTGGGTCCGTTCACGATCACTATACCTATAGTATAATATACTTAGGTTTCTACGTTTCTATTATGTCTATTTTGTTACGTACGTGTTTTGATGTTTTGGCAACGGAGAGTGCAGCCACTCGTGTTTAACAATAACTTATTATTTTCTTTAAAAGTTAAAAGCACCATTGACTATGATGTATACCTATCAGGAGCATAGCTCCTGAGAGGGATGGAAACCTCGCTCGGGTGCTAATGATTGAAAGTGTTCAATTGACGACCTCTGTGGCGCGTCGTGCGAAAGCGCGACTGCAATGTAGGAGGTAGCGGGTTCGATTCCCGCCGGGTGCAAGTATTTATGCTTATTAAATAAATATTTGTGTCTGGTCTGGGTGTCCCTCTATGTATAATATGTATGTATTTACAAAAGAAAAATAAATATAAGTATTATATACGTTGTCTAGTCACCGTAACACAAGCTAGTCGCTTACCACGGGGCTAGATGGCGCTATGTGTTGTTCACAGAATTTATTTATTTATTTATTTAATTATCATTTCAGTGAGAATATATCTGCTCCCCTTAACAAAACTTAAAGGCTCGTCAAGTAAGCTTAAACTTACTGGATGCTGGTGGTTTTGATTAAAAAAATCCATTTAAAAACTTTAAAAAACTTGAGAATGCTGAGCACGGTTGTTTCAACCTCGCGATACTGAGAACAAGAACATTAAGAATTTTTCATTTTCATAAACTGGAACAGAGAAAATGTTTTCCGAAAATGAAGTGTCATGAAATGTTCATAACGTATTCGTTTCTTTGATTAATGGCTGTAAGCCAAAATCACATTACGCGTAAGTACCACACACAGAGATATGCCATAATAACAAGAACGACTAACTAAGCAGTTTTCTTGGGCTTCATTATATGCAAGCTTCTTACACTCGTATTTATAGTCAATTCTAAGTAACTACTTGTCTAAGTAATGTGTCTGTCTGTCACATTTTTGTTGACATTAAAAATCACTAATAAGATCGAGACAGGGCATTGTTTAGCTAAAGTAATCACTCAAATTCGTCTATAAATACGGGTGTTAGACCATTCAGATGGGTTTTCCTATTTTTCCCGCATTTTGTTCTGTAGACGCTACAATGGGAATATGGGAAAATTATTGTTTAATTTATTTTTATTCCCATTCGTACCGTTTAAAATCTGAAACGGGACAAAAAGAAATCAATAAATAAAACTTTTTCCATTTGTCCCGTTGAATAACGGTCAGATATGGACATATAAACATAAAAAAAACGTCAAACTATAAATCTTTTTATTGTCCAGGGTTCACAGGGGCAGTGTCTTCTGGTTCCGGGTCAGGTTTCTGGCACGTCAGGGCTCCGCACCGATTGGGACAGCACTTCAGCTTGCGAGGACAGTCTGAATCGCCGGTGCAAGTGTGAGAACAGATCCAGGCACCTCGGGGATATTCTGGACAACGGCCGCTCTTAACTGAAAAATGATATAGAAACAAAAATGAAAAAATGTTCTCTTTTACAATCATAGGTTAAGTTTTAGCAGAAGTTGAGTATGTACGTAAAAAACATACCTAAGTTTTAAGTTTTACAATATAGTGTAACAGTTATAATAAAAAAAATGATTACATTAACCACAAATGTGAATGTTTTCCATTGACATTTTAAGTACCTGCGGCCTGCGGCCCCGTAAGTCCCGTTTCCGTTAGAACACTGGGATATAAATATCCTTTGGGTTAATCCAGATAATACCCTACCTGTGTGCTAAATTTCGCCCGAGATCTGTTTGGCCGTTTTTGCGTGATTGACAGACAAACATCTTAACTTTCGGATCTTTTTAATATTAGTGGGATATATACCCATATTTCAATAATTCAGCGTTTACTATCACAAGGTGATTTAGAAGACGATGCCGTCTAATCATGTATGTAGGTATAAAATAAAGATCTTTTTAAATTGACAACATTTCTGGATGTTCGTTGAAAATAGAGATCCAAGGCAGATGAACACACAATTCTTACCTAGATTTGAAAGCCATTTGAAAAGATAATATGATACATACCATGATCACAAAAATTAAGGTGTTTCTGCACCAATCGAATGGTTCGTTCAAAGTTCAAGCTAAGCTTTATGCTTGTAAACCTATAAAATAAGGAGTCCACAACAAAGCGATCCTAACCTTAATCTTAAATGCAGACAAAAAAGAAAACAACTTACCCAAAGTAACAAAATGCCTTTGCGTCACGGGGTCAACACACATAGCTCCACCACAAGCTGTGGGGCAGCACAGCTGTGTCTGGTTGCATGGGCTGTTTGGCCCGCATATTGCATCACATTCATCCAAGGGCAATGTGGGAGGGCATGATCCACTCCAAACGGGAGAGAGGAGCACCGTTGCTGAGGATGACATTTGATAAAATATAATAATCCTTCAAAAACATCATCCAAATCAAATAAAATTTATACTTCTAACTATTATTTCCAATGTGGCTCGTCGAACCATTGTTTACGCAAACATAGTTCATGACAATGAACTGCAGTGCTATCTCGACATTATTGTGGTGATGGTAAATAGTGAAACAGATCACAGAACAAATATTATCTGCTTCATGTTATATATTTTGAAATGAAAAACAAATAAAAACTTACCAATTATAAATAACAAGTACACGGACATTGAATCTGATCTCGCACGGACGTTATTCGCGTAAACTCTGATAAAACTTATTTACTTATATTTGAATTTAGTCGAACATATCAAGTCCCTACTTGTTATGTATGACATCAGTGTATGACAGTAGGCCACTAAAGGTCGGACACACTGCTATAAAAGTTGACGAACATAAAGATTTTGCAACACAACTAGACCGGTTATTCTGACTAAAGTGTTCTACGTATGAGAGACTCATGTTGGCGTAGATGCCTGACCATATGTAGCAAGTGTTTAAAAGAAACTTGGTAAATCCAAAAGTCAAGTGGCACAAATACTTTGAGGATAATGTTGAAATTAATGTGAACTTCTGAATTCTGAGAGAAACATAGGTAGGTAGGTACTGTGCGTAAGTCTTACGTAAGACGTGAATTCTTCTTTCAGAACAATTCATGTGAAGAATAACTATGGACATCCGATTCTTTCACCTAATGTAGGTACATTATCTATACTGAGTATCGTTTTACCTATTTCTACTTTGTAAATGTGTCATACGTGATACGACAATCTATTAGTTTAGGATGTCATGGCGAAGGTTATCTGCAGAATATCGTAAGGTCTTGAATTGCGCATGTAAATTTCTCTTATTGGAATTTTTTTATATGTTATGGGCGTTTATTCCATTCTCTTTCTCCATACAAACGTAGTTTACGTTTTCCTCCCTGGATAAAGACATTAGAGCAAATATGTTTATGCCATAAAACTTATATCTGGCATGACTATTCATCTTCCGAATTATTTTTTTCATTTTTTATTTTTTTTTATTTTTTATTATTATTTTAATTAGAAAAAAAAAAAAGGTTCCTACATTGACAAGACATGACAGATATAGGTTTTATGGCATAAACATATTTGCTCTAATGTCTTTATCCAGGGAGGAAAACGTAAACTACGTTTGTATGGAGATAGAGAATGGAATGAACCCTCTTAAAGCATTAACATGTTGTTCATATGTTGTTAGCAAACAACATAAGATACGTGTCGAAGTTTTTTTCTCGAACCTTCTGCGTTGCAGTCGAGGCTTCGCCCGATGCGCAAAAAAGCCGTCAAATAATAAGATAGGCTTGTATTTCACGCTTTATGGAAGCGACGATGAGGCCGAGGGAGTAACATGCTCACCAAGAAGAAACCTATTCACTCTAGACTTCAGAGACTGAAGACAAGATATCCCTACCTGGGATGCCATAGGATATACCCACGGAGCAAGATATACCTATGTAATACGCTAAGATATACCTATGTAATATGCTAAGATATACCTATGTAATATGCTAAGATATACTTATGTAATATGCTAAGATATACCTATGTAATACGCTAAGATATAACTATGTAATATGCTAAGATATACCTATGTAATATGCTAAGATATACTTATGTAATATGCTAAGATATACTTATGTAATATGCTAAGATATACCTATGTAATACGCTAAGATATACCTATGTAATATGCTAAGATACACCTATGTAATATGCTAAGATATACCTATGTAATATGCTAAGATATACTTTTGTAATATGCTAAGATATACTTATGTAATATGCTAAGATATACTTTTGTAATATGCTAAGATATACCTATGTAATATGCTGAGATATACTTATGTAATATGCTAAGATATACTTATGTAATATGCTATGATATACCTATGTAATATGCTAAGATATACTTATGTAATATGCTAAGATATACCTATGTAATATGCTAAGATATACTTATGTAATATGCTAAGATATACCTATGTAATATGCTGAGATAAACTTATGTAATATGCTAAGATATACTTATGTAATATGCTAAGATATACCTATGTAATATGCTAAAATATACCTATGTAATATGCTACGATATACCTATGTGATATGCTAAGATATACCTATGTAATATGCTAAGATATACCTATGTAATATGCTAAGATATACCTATGTAATATGCTACGATATACCTATGTGATATGCTAAGATATACCTATGTAATATGCTAAGATATACCTATGTAATATGCTAAGATATACCTATGTAATATGCTATGATATACCTATGTAATATGCTAAGATATACCTATGTAATATGCTAAGATATACCTATGTAATATGCTAAGATATACTTATGTAATATGCTAAGATATACCTATGTAATATGCTAAGATATACTTATGTAATATGCTAAGATATACTTATGTAATATGCTAAGATTTACCTATGTAATATGCTGAGATATACTTATGTAATATGCTAAGATATACCTATGTAATATGCTAAGATATACTTATGTAATATGCTAAGATATACCTATGTAATATGCTAAGATATACTTATGTAATATGATAAGATATACTTATGTAATATGCTAAGATATACCTATGTAATATGCTAAGATATACTTATGTAATATGCTAAGATATACCTATGTAATATGCTGAGATATACTTATGTAATATGCTAAGATATACCTATGTAATATGCTAAAATATACCTATGTAATATGTTTCCTAATCGTGATTTATTCCTTCATCTTGAACGGAATGAAAATCAGATCGAGCACTGCCTAATCAATATATCATTTCAGAAACTCGTAGCCATGTTTTGCTGTCCAAGTTCTCACAGGTGTGTGTAATTTATGACCGACACATTTTATTTATCGTGACCCAACGTTTTTTACTTTGATATTTTCTAAATAACTCACGCCTTACCTATATTTTTTTATTTATTTAAAAGAATTAACTGACGTCGATGGGTAATTATTTTAGCTGTTATGGCATTGCTCATTAAAGGAAACTGTATTGTAGCAGGGTACCGGAAAGCTAAAACTTCAAACAGTTAGTATCCAACCTTTCATCTTTTCTTGTCCATCCAAAAGTTGCCTGGAAGAAATCGCTTTAAGCGATAAGGCCGCCCATTGTGCCACCTAGATTTAAGTTGTTTATGTTTTTCTTTTTGTATTGTTTTTTTTTGGTGTTATTGTAATACCAAAAAATACAATACCACCAAGTGAGCTAGTGGTTCAACGCTCATCTATCTTGCTTAAAAAAGTGATTATAAAGGTAGTAGGCTGCCGTTAAAAAACTAATTAATTTTTTAGGAATAAACTAAATTACGACCCTTCTTTCGATTATATGATAAATTCCTTCAACTAACTGAGTTTACCTATGTCAAAAAACTTTATCCATCCCTGGGTGAGACCGTATTAGATAAATTCAGTTTAACCCGTCTCAAAGTTAGCTCATGAAAACACATATTGTAATTTTCTCCTATCTATACTCACTTTGGAAATAAACCGCCACTGGACAATAATTAAATTCATTTATCGTTGTTTGATTCAAAATCAATAGTCGATTCTTGCAGCGAAAATAAACGACAGAGAGAATAGTAATGAGCACCTAGTAATAACTATAATGTCTGACGTCGGCGTCGTCGTCGTTTATAATATTCAAAGAAAACCTATTTGCACTTCCAACGCCACATTACCAGAAATGGAACGGCAAAATAAACATTTACTTCATTTCACTCTGCTGCAGCAATTATTTGTAAAACATATACAAGTTTATGAAAGAAGCATAAATTACAGAATTCTACAGTTTTTATGGGTATTAATGTTTTTTATCTCGTAATCTATATCTATAAAAGGCTTTATCCTGACTGACTGATCAACGCACAGCCTAAACCGTAATAGTAGAGAGCTGACGTGATGTAGGCATCTGATAAGAAAAAATGAGGGTGAAACCGCAGTACACAGCTAGTTTATTATTATAATACCTATTTATCATCGATCTTTTGCAAAATAGGTACTCATTTTTCCCATACATACTTCGTTTTTTTTTTATTTTAGACTACGATACAAAACGTTAGGTATCTTTGCATTTGACATTTTGTCTTCAGGAAGATGTGCCAAATTATAATCTCCAAGTAAAAAAGAAGTACTTATACAAAGAAAAATAAAGTACCCATAGAATGATTAACGTCGAAAATCAAAATTACCTCTACGTAAAAACCTAAACCATTTAGTTAACCGATTTTAATTAGAAATGTCTTGTCCCTTTTGCTTTTTTTTCAAATTATAGACGTCCGATTGACGCGAAATATAGTATTACCACAGAATACATAAATAGTAAAAGTATTACCAGGGAGGCAGTGCCAGTACGCTTCGCTGGCTCGTCTTGGCGGGGGCACTACTAGCCCCCAGATATTAGGATAGTAATATTAGTAATTAGTATAATAGGTGTCTTTACATAAGTAAATAAACTTACCTGTACTCTAGTAGGTATAGTACTCACTCAGTCTAGATACGGTAACACCAGCACAATGGATGCGACGAGCTCGCTAGTCTACAATCATGAATAGACATTGTCCTCGATAATCCTATATCGCCGTGAATGAATGAACTTATCTACATTCACCGTGAACGTCTCATAGAATATTCGAAACTATAATGACGACGTTTTTTATGACAAAAGTATTCCTTACTGAAGAAACTTGGAAGAATGGCAATTATAAATATTATTAACTAGCTGCGTCCCGCGATTTCACCCGCATTAGTCTCGATCCCGTGGGTATATTGGGATCAAAAGTAGCCTATGTTAGTCCTCGATGATGTAGCTTTCTTTTGGTGAAAGAATTTTTGAAATCGGTCCAGTTGTTTTTGAGATTATTCATTACAAACTTACACACACACACAAATACAAATCTTTCCTCTTTATAATATTAGTGTAGATTAACGGAGTATTTACCATGTTTGAATTTGTTTTTTACGGAGCTCGATATTTCGCAAGTAATCGCAACTAGCTGACTGGAAAAACCGCGGGTGCAGCTAGATCTAACCTTGATAGGTTTGATGGATAAAACAATACATAAAATAATAAAAAAGCACAAGAGTGGGAGTGGTCACTATTTAAAAGATGCTATCATTATAACTAGTTACTTTTATTGTATGTTTAGATACTAAATAAATATTTGTTTTCTCTTCTTCTTCTCATCCTAGCGACGTTCCCGGTTCGGTTGCCCTCTCGCGAGCCCGGGGTCCGCCAAACCCCAAATTGTTTTTTTTTATCGGGGTCGATAGAGTCGGTAAGTCATCATCATTGACCATACCTTCTGCAATTAGATTTGGCAATCTTTTTACGGCCGGCCCCCTGCCTGGCACCACCGCGCGGGGAGAACTTAAGAACGTGGCGACTGTTACCATTTCCATACAAACTTAATACCAAAATAAACTATGAAAAATTTAGTTTTCTACCTTAATATCGATATTATCCGGATTAAGATTTTACTTTTAAAGGGTAAATTTATTTTGGTATTAAGTTTGTATGGAAATGGTAACAGTCGCCACGTTCTTAAGGTTTGCTAATCTCACTCAGATCCCTTAGTCGCCTTTTACGACGCCCACGGGAAGAGATGGGGTACCCCTATTCTGTCCTGGGGCTACACGTCAAAAATAAATATTTGTTTTATAATAATTATAACATTTCATAGATACAGAAGCCCCTTTATTACTTCTGTAATAAGTTATCTCCATTGGAATTGCAAAAGTTCTCATTGCTTCTCATTTGAATAAGTCAATATCAAAGTTTCCCGAAGAAAAGGAAGGTAACGAAATGATGAATAAATAAATATACGGAATTCTTTATTTATGCATCATATTTCCATGAAAAGACTATAAACAAACCACAATATGAAATGACCACACTACGTATACTGATTTCTCATCGTCATCATTCTAAATTAACAAGTTGTTCTCTAGTAAAATTCTAAAGGAAAAATACGTCTTCAAAAAAAACAATCGCGCGAGGCGAGACGGCGATTTTTGAAGATGTATTTTTTCTTCAGAATATTACTAGTAGATCCGCCGAAAGCAAAAAAAAAACAAATTATTCGTAATATTTAAGCTGTTTTACCTACTTCACTAATAACAAAAAATACAATGACTCCATCTTTAAATTGTGTTTATTGTTCAAAAAACATACATCTGAATTGAGCCTCCATTTTGAGAGTCAGTTAAAAATGATTTCTTTAAAATTTTTAGGCACTTACAATGGTTGTTATCATAATAAATTTTCAAACAAAACACCTGCTTGAATAACTTAATTAAAACAAAGATATAGCTATCTAAACTCAACTAAGACTTTGGAATGGAGTGAAGTATGGAATTTAGTCCCTCGGAGTTATCTCAGATACTCTCGGCATTTGAAAATCCTTTTGCGTACCTACCGCAATAACTTTTTGGTTAATAAAAACACTCTGTTCTTTAGTCGAAAAGAGACTACAATAAATAAAGAATAATCTAAATTGTAAATACGTTTTTGAATAAAAACGTAAACCTACCCTAAATTATCCACTTGTTTTATTAACATTGTTAAACCTTAGTGAATAATATCATGTCATTTATCGTATTTTTGCAAAGTAAACTGACGCGAAACATCTTTTAACTAAATAAGGTTTAATAAACGTTTATCAAAAGGGGATAAGATAAGTTATGGCGATGGAAGACTATAATTACCTCGTAAATTAGATTATTTATGTAGTAGATATTCCTAACATTGTGCTTCTCAACGTAAATCTATCAAAGATAATGTTCAAAATGCAAAAGCTTAAACAAAACAGTTTTAGATTTTTCTTCTGTTTTCGCGATGTTGTATTGAAATTAAAGACATTAAAAAAGCTAAAAGTAATAAAAACCACGCGATTCAAACCGAAAAATGTCTTTAATTTCAAAACAGTTTTGTTATCAAAACTTTATTCGTCAAATTTAATATCTGTCCTATAAGCATTAGAAAGGTACCACCGAAGCCACTCCCTAATAACTGGTGTATTATCATTGCTCCATTTGACTTCTTCGCGAATGTTCCTTATGGATTTATCTACTATGTGTTCGGAGGACGCGAACTCTCCTTGATGTGCCATATAGAGATTGGTAACCATTTCCAGACCTTCCTGTGTCGTGAAGTGAGAGGCGGCACAAGTCACTAAACTGTCCCAAAGATTAGTTTTGTGACCGAACCTGAAAAATAAGGAACATTTGGTAAAATACTGGGCATCTACAACTCAAATTTCTCAACTATTTGTCAGGTCTGGTCAATTTATTTCGAAAACGGTTTAATAATTTCGCAAAATTTCCTTACAATGTTAAACCGTTTTCGAAAAAAATGATCAGAGCTGGGGCAAAGTGGATACATATTAGTTAAAAATAAAGAATAGGTGGTATTACAGGCACGCAACTTGCTGTAATTGATCGTTT
The DNA here is from genome assembly GCA_958496205.1 of Idaea biselata. Taxonomy (NCBI): domain Eukaryota; kingdom Metazoa; phylum Arthropoda; class Insecta; order Lepidoptera; family Geometridae; genus Idaea; species Idaea biselata. The sequence continues at coordinate 25,138,193 of OY292398.1, forward strand.
ACTTACACAAAGCTAGCGTACGAGTCTTCCAGGCGAGTTATTGCTGCACTGCAGCAACTCGCATTGTAACGTACGAGTAACAGTCACTTTCTTCCTTACCTTTATAGGGTGTTTATATTATGTAAGGTAGAAAGTCGCGTTCAGTGTCAGTATATGTTTTATACTGTGAAATGTAGAGCAGATCTCTTTCCAGTTTTGTATGAAAACACTTCCGACCACTGCACTCTTAATACCAAGAACATGCTCTATAGAAAATCTACTTACTTCTCCTTTAAGAAGTCCCAGTTATTACTCAAGAACTTGAACAGCGTAGTGTAACCTTCAGGGCTCCCAGTTAGCATATTGAATATCAGGAACAAATCGTTCTCAGTGAAGTTACCGTTTCCTTCTAAAATCGTTACGTTTAATAACCGGTTGATCTTTGCTTCGTCTCTGGGACATCCTGCCAAGGTCTTCAGGAGGTATGTACGTTCGCTACGTGCTCTTGAAGGGGGGAAGTTGAGGACCCTTTGAAGACCGAATTCCCATTCCTTTTTGGTCCCGTAATTGAATACTGGGCAAAAATGTTTGTCTGATATTCTGAAAAACGAAAACAATAACACATTTTATAGTATTAACCTATTATTCATCATTAGTCACAAAGTCATTTAAATCGGTCCATGCAAATTGAAAAAGCAACATAAAGATTTTCCTGTTGCCTGGAAGAGATCGCCCAAATGCGATGAAGCCGTCCATTGTAAAAAGTACAATATGTAGTACATCCGTTGTCTAGTACCCATAGTACAAGCCTAGTAATTAGTTTGAGGCAAGATTGCGCTGTGTGCAATGTCGTGCCATATACCTTTTTAGTTTTAAGTTTTTCTGTGTAGGTATCTACTTATTTTTTGTAATGGGGTGCCACACGCAAAGCTGTAAGTAGATGGCGCTGGCATCAGATGATCTTTTTTTTTTTCGATGATGGTCCTCCACCAATGGAAACGCCGAGTTTTTTTTTTATTCTTTCGGACTCAGACCGATATGGCCAATTTGGCACCGAGAGTTGTAAAAAACAGCTGTTTGACAGTTCTTAATTCAAACCAAGGATCATCCGACTAACGCCCTCTGCCGGGATAAAAATCAAAAATCAAAGTACGTTTATTCATTCGGATATTAGCAAGATATCTCTTTGACATGTCATTTTTTTTTTATTTAATCTACTCTACTATGTCTTCGGATCGCGACCTCCATGACATGAGAAGAAGACACAAGAAACTCATGGGGTTTTTTTTTGTATATTTTTTTTTGCAGTAATCATGTGATTTACATTGTCGCATATATAATATTATTGAAGAAAAGTGGAACTGGGGCAATAATCCATACTTGCTATAATAATCCTTACTAGCATTACAAGAGCGAAAGTAACTCTGTCTGTCTGTCTATCTGTTCAAATAAGTTATAATATACAAAATAATAAACATAAAAAAAAATATTTACTTAAAACACTATCTCATCCACAAACACACAACCCGCCCAACACCGCCCAAACCGCCCCGGGACCCACCATCAGAGTTCTGTGGTGCCAGCCTTGCATTCCTTTCCTACACTCTAGAATTTTATTATAAAATTCGTAGGTAGAACCATCTATTTACTCCATTCCATAACTTATCCTGCTACTTTACCACAGAACTCCATGAATACGCCCCAGGACGAACCGAACCGAGCCGAACGAACCAAGCATTCGCGAACGCGACCGTGCCCCTGTCTGTCCCCGTCTTTCAATAAAGTATTCATTTCCATGGATTTTTATCGTTAATATAATCCGATGTATTATAGTATGCCATCCTGTACAGTTTGCTTTTAATATATGTTTTAAATTTATTAATGGACATGTCACACACATTCTTGGGTAACTTATTATAGTAGAGCATAGATGAGCTAGAGAAGGACCTGTTTATTTTCTGGAGCCTACTCCAGGGCACAGTTAGATCATCTTTATTTCTTAAATTAAATAAATGTATGTCCCGATTTTTAACAAGCTTGTCCTTATTTTTATGGACGTATAAAAGATTTTCGTAAATATATTGTGAATATACTGTTAAAATATTTATTTCTTTAAATTTTTCTCTAAGTGATTATCTAGGGCCCAACCCGTAGATAGCTCGAACCGCTCTCTTCTGTAAAATGAAGATATCCTTAATATCTGCAGCACACCCCCACAGCAGGATGCCATATAACATAATGCTGTGGAAGTAGCCGAAATAGACCAGGCGGGCAGTCTTAATATCTGTGAATTCACGAATTTTCTTAACAGCGTAAGCTGCAGAACTTAGTCTAGCGGACAAAGCTTCCACATGTGGGCCCCATTGAAGCTTAGAGTCTAGAGTTATACCTAGAAAGACAGCCTTCTCAACCTTTTCGACTTCCTCGTTATTAATTTTCACTACAGTTTTGACATGTTTAACATTAGGAAGTGTGAATTTAATACATTTTGTTTTGGATCCATTCAGTAAAAGATTATTGGTATTGAACCAATATACTATTTTAGAGAGAGCATTGTTCACGTCGTCAAAAAAAATCCGTCTTTTAACTTTAAATACCAATGAGGTATCATCTGCAAACAATACTATCTCATGTTTGTCCCTTACTAGGTAAGGTAGGTCATTAATATAAACTAAAAACAGGAATGGTCCTAATATGGATCCTTGAGGAACCCCCATTGTTACAGGAGAGCCGGGGGATCGTTTTCCGTTGACATCGACACACTGAACCCTATTGCTCAAATAGGAGGAAATAAGATCCAGAGCGCTATCTTTAATACCATAGTGATGTAGTTTCATGATCAATGTATCATGTTTAACGCAATCAAATGCCTTGGATAAGTCACAGAACACCCCATAGGCATCGTGTGACTCCTCCCAGGCTTTATATATACTTTGAAGTAATGCAATACCTGCATCAGTAGTTGAACGTCCCTTACTGAAACCGAACTGTTTATTGTGGAGAATATTATTATCATGAAAATGTTTTAAAAGTTGGTTTAAAATAATTTTTTCAAAGATTTTACTAAGTGATGGTAGTACAGAAATTAGTCTAAAATTAGTGGGATCTGACGTACTACCCGATTTAAATAAGGGAGTAATTTTACTTAATTTCATTAGATCAGGAAATACACCACAGTCAATACACCTATTGAAAATTATGACTAAATCTGGCACAATATGTTCAATAATAGACTTTACAATAGGCACGGAGATCCCCCATAGATCTTTAGTCTTCTTCAGATTTATTTGCTTAAGGCTTACCATAATATCACGATTTCTTACATGTTGAAATTTAAATTTTGTGTTGCATTCGAGTACATGACTTTTTAACAAAGATTCTGCAATGGGGGTTGAGGAGTTCAAAGTTTTTGTCAAAGTAATAGGTATACTTGTGAAAAAGGATTCAAATTCGCTTGCAACATCTACATCATTAATGATTATCTTATTATCTATCTTTAATTTAAATGTACTATTTTTAGCTGTGGTTCTCCCTGTTTCAGCATTTATAATTTTCCAAGAGTCTTTAATTATATTATTGCTATTTTTGATTTTTGAAATATTTAGCAAGCACACATACTCTGTGAAATATTTTTGAATAATTTTTAACATAAACCTTAAACAGTTAGTGTTCCTCCTCATTTGTGTTTTTGGTCGAATCTATCTATAAACATCCAAATATACATACTTTATTTTCCAAAAGGTAATTTTCCAATAGGTACCTACTTTAAATTAATCAATTTATTTTTTTACTTAAGAGGAGTATATACGCCAACGACCTTGAAACTGAAAATCCCTGTCGGGCTCATCGAAAATTGTTGATTATATCATGACGGAATGTCGTAGAACTTTTTTTTGTGCACAGATTGTAGGTGACATTGTTTCCTACATTTTGGTGTAGTTTTAAGATAAGAACCTCCTATTGGTGCAAAGCCTATCCAAATTTTAGACAAAAAATGTCTGATTTGGCTAAAATGTCGATAGGCTTCAATACGTTTAGACATATTTGTATGGAAACTGCACTAAAATATCGGAAACAATGTCGCCTACAATCTGTACACAAAAAAAAGTTCTACGACATTCCGTCATGAAATAATCAACAATTTTCGATGCGCCCGACATGGATTTTCAGTTTTTCAGAATAGGGCCCTTAAACCTCTAGGACCTGGGGGCGGATCGTCTTACATAATTTTTTAACTCCTATCATCGGAGGTCCGAAAATGTTTCACATACCATTTAAAATCATAATGATCATTCTTCATAAAAAATTTAAAAACTAAATATTAAAATATATAATCATTGAAATTCATAATATCACTATTCATACACTTCATTTTTACTAATATTTGTTTTAATATATTAGTTTATCATAATGCTCGAAACTCATAATCATTCCAATAAATAACTTTGATATTCATACATGTGTTTTATTCTAATATTCATTTTTATAAATTTCTTAATCATAAGTGTTTTATGCATAATTATTGAATATCATAATATCTTTATTCATACATTTGTTTCACCTACTATTGTCATCTTACTTGAATTTTGAAAAAAAATATACGAAGCACACCGACTCGGATAGGTTAGGTTAATGTAAGAACATGATTACGCGCAGCGCTTTGGCGAGCGAGCGTAGCGAGCGTGCCGCGGCAGCGGTCGCCAAAGCGCCTAATTACTAAAAATGAAAAAAACCTGATATATCTTAATCATAAGTGTTTTTATTACACCATTATTAACTAAAGAGTAATTTCTAAGAAGAAATATAATAATAGAATAGAAAATATAATTACATTATGAGTTAACTCCGTTTCAAAAAGAAGATCGCCAGAACACAAGTCAAAAACCATTTATAATTTCACAAAGAGTTTGATTGGGGTAGTTCATAAAAAGTTTTGTTAAAGTTGCCGTTGTTAATACAAAAATTATGATAAATGTCTGTTATAAAGTAAGCTATTCTGAACAACGATATTATGAGTTGAAATATGTTCTTAGTAACAATAATTATGAACTAAAGCAATATGATCATTAAATGTTATTAAGAAAAAAATTATGAATTTAATTTTTGTGAATTTAATTTTTATTTATAAATATTTTTTGAATTATTTTAATGTAATGTAATGGTTTTGTAGTTTTAAGTTTAATTGTATTGAATAAATAATGTCATATGGTGGTAAATTGATAAATCAAATATAACCTAAAAAAATTATGATTTTAAACTGTTCTTGGTAGTAACAGTATTAATTAAAAAATTATGATCATTAACATTTTTATTACTACCATCGGAGCTCATAATAAGCTCCGATGGTAGTAATAAAAATGTCTGAATAAAAAAAGTATGATAAATAAAATTATGAAGAGTGATTATTATGAACACAAATCGGTAGTAAGACAAAGAATATGACTTAAAATTTTATGTGAGCCAATATGGACCCCTAGGACCTAAATATAGCCGCTCTCCGTAGCAACTCGTATATGTTTAAAAATACCTTTATCAATTAAGGTACAAATGAAACCTTAAAATCTTTTCATCGTGCCCTTCGTTCTGATAAACGAAAAGGTAATATGAGGACCCTTTGCTTTGCCGACTGTCACACTCGTATCGTCCTTTATTTTGGCAATTTTGTCATTTGAGTAAGCAGCGGAACTGAAAATTGTTGAAATACATACGTAGGTACGTATGTATATGTTACCGGAAATGTATGTAATCCGTCATTATATAGAATTCCTAGGAAATGTGTACAATGCCTAAAATCCACAGGAAAAGTGTAAAATAATTTAAATTATACACATTTCCTAGGAATTCTATATATTTCCTAAGCAGCAATCGGAAATGTGTTAAATTCAGAATGTTGGTCGGTAGCAGGGGGTTTGGGGGAGTATGTATTCGAATAGCTATCTAATATTAAAATATTTACAGTTAAGATCCCGATGCTATCTAACTATCTAAAGCACAGAAAAACTAAACGGAGCACCCCGACTTGGTTAGGTTAGGTTAATGTTAGAACATGATTACACGCAGCGCTTTAGCGAGCGAGCGAAGCGAGCGTGCCGCGGCAGTGGTCGCCAAAGCGCCTTATTTTGTAAACAAAAAAGGCGTGATGTATAAAAATCGCACTGTATATGAAATAAATGTTAATAATGTTTTTATTAATAGTATTAGGCGCTTCGGCGACCGCTGCCGCGGCACGCTCGCTTCGCTCGCTCGCCAAAGTGCTGCGTGTAATCATGTTATAACATTAACCTAACCAATCCTAGTCGGGGTGCTCCGTATTATCTCACATAATGGTAATAAAATATGTATAACTAATACTTAACATCTACACACATCAAATACACCAAACCGCATCGTCATAATTCCATCTACCCACATTTATCCTGTCTATAATATCATTTCCTAGGTGCCTTTAGGAATTGTATACAATCCCTAGGAAATATGTAGATTTCCTAGGAAATGTATGTATTAAATAATCTTTGATAAGTTATTTTACACATTTCCTAAATGAGGTCGCCATTATATACAATTCCTAGGAATTGTATACAATTCCTAGATTTCGTACATTTCCGGTAACATATATACATAGGGGGAATACGCAATGGAACGAACGTGTTTTGAAACGGACACTATCGAAAATATTTTATGTTTTTGGGTGTTGGCAACTTGGCACCATTGATGACCAAAGACCTTTGGGCCTGTAACCATAGACCCTTGTCTATGGTCATCAATGGTGCCAACACCCAAAAAACATAAAATATTTTCGATCAAAAATTCGAGATAGTGTCTGTTTCAAAACACGTCCATTTCATTACGGATTCCCCCTACATAGGTATGTGTGTAAGGCCATATTATCTGCGCTGTTTACATGCAAATGTATTCCCCTATTTTTCTCCTGAAGGCTTACTTTGCAGCAATATTTTTAGGGTTCCGTACCCAAAGGTTAAAAACGGCCTTACTAAGACTACTGTCTGTCACCAGGCTGAATCTCATGAATAGCTAGACAATTGAAATTTTCACAGATGAACATCTATCTATCTTATCATTCGTGCAATCCTCTCCATCCCATGATTGTCTGGATGAGACCGCTCTCAGCGGTAAGGCCAACTACCACTTTAGATTAAAGTTTTCTATTTTATTGTAGGTAAATATTATTTTTGGTGTGAATTTAAAAGCGCTCTATTCGATAATAAACGATCTTATTCAGATTTTTTTTTAAAGAACTATCTCGCCTTCCTAGTATATATTTTTTATATTATTTCATTTGGATCAGCTGCACTAATGGGGCATAGTTTTAAATACACATTTTTTAACCACATACGTACCTAATACTCATTATTATCAAACATTTTCAGTTTAAATACTTACTTAACGATACATTGACATCAAAGTGATATGAAAACCGGTTATTAAGAATTTTCTGCAAAACACTATAATAAATATTGCAGAACGTAGGACAGATCTCCGTCAAGCGCCTAATTAAGCAACTAGGCTTGTGCTATGGTTACTAGACAACGAATAGGTATACCTACTACCTTTTTTTCTTTTTTTTTAATACAGATATTATTATAGGTATGTAATTATGTATGACTAGCTGAAAAAGAAACCCCATGAGTTGCTTGTGGTTTCTTCTCATCGGAGGGCGCGTTCCGAAACCACAGTAAAATAAAATCTCGACGTTTCAAAACGTACGTATGTGTGTATAATATACGTTCTAAATGAATAAATGAATTTTGAATTTTGCGTCCCGCGGTTTTACCCGCGTAAGTCCCAATCCCGTAGGAATATCGGGATCAACAGTAAGCTATGTTACTCAGGGTGAATGTAGCTTGCTAATAGTGAAAGAATTTTTGAAATCGGGCTAGTAGTTTTTGAGTTTATTCATAACAAACATACAGACGCGCACACACACATACACACAAATACAAATCTTTCCTCTTTATAATATTAGTGTAGATAAATTCATAATTATAAACCATACAATCTCAGAACCCAAAAGCAAATGTTAATGATCTGCAGGTTTTTTTGTCTCGGGCAGGAATCGGATCTGCAACCTTCAGAATTCGCGCGACGCACCACATAGGCCGTGAAATGTACCTAAGTAGGTATGGAATAACATACAAAAGTGACTTACGGGTTCCCCTCATCAGGATTTTTCAATTGCATCCATTGAGCGTAATTTTCCTGTGCATCCACGACGCAAGGTGTGTAGCCAGCAGTACAGAGCACGCTCCTTGTGTGTGCTCGGAGGTTTTTGCGCCAACCTTCGTCGTCACCTCGTATATCTTTGGTTAGTTCCTCGTATAATGGAGTTAGGAGACTTCGGACGTACGTCTGAAAAAAATAAAACCGATAAAGTGCGAGTCGTACTCGCGGGCCGAAGGTTCTGTACCTACACATTTGCTGCTGCCACAATACAACAAAAACACGTTTGTTGTACGGAGGCCCAACTTAGATATTTCGTTCATTCTGTTTTTATTATTTGTTGTTACGGCAACGGAAATACAGCATCTTAAATACGTAAAAATTACAACTGACTAGACACAGGGTGACAGACAGACAGACAGACGAACGGACAACCCCTGCAAAGACTGATCTAAATATGTATGTTATAGAGTCTCCAACTATTACCACTTTGGGTATAAATGGAGTACCGCCAGGCCACTCCGAGGATCAACCGTCAGGGATCTGTTTTAGACACATTGTGTTCCCAAACGCTAGTGTGTTCAGTTCAGACAAGACAGACAGACGGACAACGGGACTCCGGACGACTAAACTATGCATTTATGTATGTTATAGCGTCCCCAGCTATGACCACATTGGATATAAATAAAGGGGTTCGCTGTACCGTCAGGCCACTCCGAGGAGCAACCTTCCGGGATCAGTTATAGACCGACAGACGGGCAGACAGCGGAGTCTCAGTAAAATGGTCCCGTCTTTACCTTTTAGACACGGAACCTTTAACAGGATAACCAAACTCACCCGGAACTGTTCCTGAACACACTGACAGATATGCCTTCCAACGTGATCGATCATTGTGAACACTGGATACCAAACGAGATGCTGCTTCTCATTCCTGACGAACAACGACATATTGAAGGCGGTAGCGAAGGAAAGTTCGCCGGCGTACGCGAGGTTCCAAGCGTCGTGGATTAACTTAGCGCGGGTTAGTTCAGGGATGTTCGTGCCTTTGTCGCTGTCAAGGTATTTCGCGAGGAGCTCCCAGTTGTGAGTGTCGTAGTTTACTAGGAAGGGTGCTGGAAACGTAATGTTATATTAAGTATTAGTAGCAGCTGCTGCCATATAGCCCCGGCATAGAATAGGGTTACTCCATCTCATCCCGTGGGTGTCGTAGGTGACTAAGGGATCTGAGGAAGACTAGCAACCCTTAAGTTCTCCCTGCACTGTAGCATATAAACTGCTTGGTCCCTAGTTGGGTTGATTGGCCGGCTGTAAAAGTATTGCCAAATCTATTTGCAGAAGGTATGGTCAGTGACGACAATGGCCTATTTCGTCGACCATAAATTTAAAAAAAAAATCAGGTTGAGCGGACTCCCGAGAACGAGATGCAACCGGGAACATCGCTCCCATGAGAAGAAACATTACTGTAGGAGATATGCTTATAAAAACATAAGGAAACTTTGTGTTTATTGCTCATTGGATTTTACTATAAATATTTTACAAGGAGAAATGAATTATCAAACATTCTCCCGTGACAAGATTGCCACTGCGCAGTGGATAGCGCACTCGCCCGGCAAGTGAGGCCCACAGGCTCAAATCCTGTCACGGGATAATTTTTGATGATACATTTTTCTTTGTAAGATATTTCAAACTAGCTGCGCCCCGCGGTTTAACCCGCGTAAATCCCGGATCCGATGGGAATATCGGGAAAGTAGCCTATGTCACTCAGGGTGAATGTGAATGGTGAAAGAAATTTTGAAATCGGTCTAGTAGTTTTTGAGTTTATTCATCACAAACATACAGACACTCATACACAAAATATACAAATCTTTCCTGTTTATAATATTAGTGTAGATGTAATGACTTACCAATCTCCTCCGGGTTAACGAGGACGAACTTGTCTTTCGCCGGGCTCTGTTTCATTGTCATCTGCTTACTGTCCATCCATACGACTGGCGTTGTGTTCGTGAAGTCGAGGTGGTCTTCAGTGAGGAGTACGATCGGTACCGACCACGTCATACGATCCGCGTCCGGAACGTCGTGGGGACGTTCGCGGAGGAATACTTTCTGTAAATAAAGGCCTTTTTTAATATCTGTACCGATTTGATGATTTTTTATACAGAGATAGAAAGGACCTTGAAGAAGGACATAAACTATATTTGATCCTGTAAATCCCGGCATACACGGGTGAAACCGCAGGGCATAGCCAGTTTCATTTACACCGGCTTTCAGGAGGATTTTTTTAAACTAGGGAAAATGCTGAAAGAAAAACTTAATTAAAGTAAATATTATCCGACAAATATTATTTATTTATTTATTTATTTTACATAGCTTAACAATCCAATGTACACCATATAAAAATAATGAAATAATGAATAATGATGATATTATAATGTGAAAGTTTGTGTCTAAGTTAGTAAACGAGTATATTTGTTACTTCTTAACGCAAAAACTATAATAATAATCCGATTGCGATGAAACTTAGTATATACAGATAGATGCAGATCTGAATTTATACATAGGTTACTTTTAATCCCGATATGCCTCCGGGATCAGCACTCACACGGGTGAAACCGCGTGGCGGTTCTGTATACATTTTGTCACATGCTGGGCCAGTTTGACTTAGCTAAACTAGCTTAGCTCTAAGATAAACTAACCCAATTTGTCTCTCAGAGAAATTGTCGTCAACGTTAAAAAGTATACGCATAATAAATCAACCTTAACAGCCTTTTATTTGCATAGCTTTTTCTAGAGGCAAGACTTTATTAACTGCTTAGACGTGACTGAATTTACTCGACTGGAACTAGGAAATACAATTTTCGCAATTATTTAAATAAACATCGTTCTAAAGAAATATTTCATCGAAATATCTTGGAAGTAAAATGATGAGAATTCTGAAAGAAATGGAACAGCTAATATTTTACCATACCTACTTAGTTTATTTTTAGCTAGGTACGAATCTATATCATCGGACAGTAAAGGTACCAAACATAATTACAGTGGTGGGAAAAGGCTTTCATGGAAATAACAGGGAATTGTTTTTATTGGCTAGGTATTAGGTATAGGTTGATCAGTGGCGAAATGTGATTAACAATAATATAATAATGTATAACACGTTTTTCGGTTTTAATGAAGTTTTAAGTTTTAGTGCCTCTTGGTCACAGGCAGGCAATAATTTTACGTGAAAAAGTAACGTAGATAGTTAGGTACACATAACTAACTAACACACAAACTTTAGGTTTTAAGTCTTTTTTCTTTTTTGTGATTTATTATTTTTATAAATTGTACACACAAACTTGTACCAAAATGTCTCCGACACCTACTCCGATGTCTCCGAACATTATTATTCTTTATTTTGAAAGGTTGCGAGTATATTATGTAATTTGAAAAAGTATCAAAAATAATTACAGTAATAAGAATGGACGGTTAAAAAAATACATGACACGATGCTCAGAACAAAATTATCCAACCCGATATATTATGCTCACCTGCGACAAAACCATGGTATTCGTTTCATAATTCCTGACAACTGAAACAGATGGCAGTCTGTCTTTGTCTATCCAGCTGTCAGCAACCGTCTTCAAATCAACGTCTTTGGAGATCCTGTTGTCTTGAATGGCTGCTGTGTTCAAGGCTTTCCATACATCTTCGCCGGTGAAGGTCTTGTATTTACTGAATAGGGGTATTGAGTATTTGAAAGAACAATACTTTGACACAAAAATGTGCTATTGTGTGTAGTGTTGGATATAATTCTTATAGTATTATTAAGAAATCGATATAGATCAGCGTTTGAGCACTATCACACCTGATGCATTGCACCTAAGATGAAGCATGCTTACCTCTTCAGAACCTAGAATGTACCTCTTCGTCCCGATTTGAAGATCCTCACATAATATAATATCAGTTATCATGGTATTTTATATTAGTTGATGAGCATTTGACCACCGACCGGCTCACTAGTTGGTAAGTGATGGATGAGGCCTAAAATGTATCCTTTTATCCTTAGTGCCTATGCACCCGCGCATCTATCGCAAAACTTATAGGTCTTCTAAACTTTAGTCGCTTATCTTGGCCGATATTCGGTGAAGCCTCGACCGAAGTCTCACTCTAGTGGAAGTAAGTCATCATGTTATTAACAAACAAACAAACTTCACTTACATATATACTTCATATACGTGATTAATATCTGTCTTACAGAGAAAAAAAGTATCATGTGGAAATCCGCGGCTGTGTTGGCTCTAGGCGTATCGATCAGTATTGCTTCGGTTGGTCCCTGTTATCATCTCTGTTAGCGATCGTTAGGTCAAGTTAGAGGGCTTAGGGCGACTGAAAACTCTAACACTATACCTAGTGTTAGAGTTTTCAAGAACTCAACTGAACAAGAAAGAACTGGTCTTTATATTGTGGTGTGGCTTACCAGCCACATCAAAAGATCAGTTCTTTGCTCTAGGCATGATGGACTAAGCCAAAAGTGTGGTATAAGTAGGGTATAAGTGATGATGAGCAAACCTATCCCATCCAATCATAATTAGCCACTAGATAAGAGGCAAAGGCCAATAGGTACGCACTGTGTTTCCAGCAACATCTTCAAGGCCTTCTTGAAGGTGGCTGCTCCGAGGGTGTTGTTGAACATCCGGAACATAAGCTCGATCTTCATAGAGGTGGTCTCTTGCTTCATGCCGGTGATGCGCGAGTGTGGGTAACGGCGGCTGAACTCGTAGTACATCGAGTATAACATGGTTAGAGGCCACTCTACGTCGAACTCAGGATCGTTGCGCATTTGCAGCTGGGTTGAAGAAAGTTTTGATAAGAAAACTAGTATTATATTTTATTTTTAAGTGCTTAAGCTTGCACTGGGCTTTCATAGAAATATTTTAAAGGTACAATACTTCTGCAAAAGCACAACGCAAGCACTAACCTGACCAATTAGTCTACATGCGTCGGTGCAGGTAGACTAATAGGTCAAGTCAGTGCTTCCGTGCGTTGTTGGTTCGAATCCCGCCGTCAGTCGATCATGCGTTTACTCCATTGAAATGTTACATTTGAGTGTGCATTTGTCAGAGGACGCAATTTTATTTTTTTAGATATCAAGGGGGGGTTAGTTTAAAGTTAAATAATAGTTTGTGGGGTTGTGGCTCTTGTCCCACGGCCGTCATCTTGAAAAACGGGTTCACATGATTTTTATGGTTTATTTGACGAACTATACGAACAAATTATTATATAACTTTAAACTAACCCCCCCTTGATATCTAAAAAATAAAATTGCGTCCTCTGACAAATGCAATATTTTAATGGAGGAGTTGTGGTTTTGCATAAGTATTATTCATTTAAAATATTTCTAAGAAAACTAGTGTTATGAAGAGTATTAAACATGTGTTCCTACCTTAACTTCTAACACACGAACTTTGAAACTTATGATCAGGGAAGTGAGGACAAAAAGACAGTACAGACCCACTTACACGAAAACAAATATAAAATCAACTAGGTATTGTGGAAATCGCAGTTGAACATGAACATAATTAGGTTTTCAAAATTGGTGTTTGCTTAAAAGAAAGGTAGGTATGTATGCAATAAAATTACAGCGCTATTAATAAATGCATCCTACGGTCTTACTAGCTGGTTTCACTATGCTTTGTTTCTGTACGTCAACTTTAAAAGTTCTTGTCACAATGGAAAGTTGTAAAACTAGTAGGTACAATCTTAATAGGTTTATTAATAACGTTGTTTTGACGCCGCCTATTGAAATCTAGAGTTTTTAGTGTAGCTCTATTTTCTGTAAAAGTCGTGGTAAACGTTACATCAAAATTCAACATGTAGAACTTGAAAAACCAAGATGAATAATAATATAGTCAAAGTCACAGGGCGAACTTATTTCACAACTATCATTACATTATTATTTTTTTTTTCTCTGCATTCCCCTACTTTAATTAATTTATCAATTTTCTGACAAATATTTGTGCTCAATATTATTGCAAAATATTAAGAAGAAACATATATCTAAGTAAGACCTAATTGGCCATACAAAGAGGCAATGCTGCTAGCGTCCTCGACTCCTTTGCGCCGGGTACGATCAAGGGCGGTTTGTTTAATTGACTTTTTTATTTTTTATTTGTTTGTGTTATGTATGTAATATGTTAATTCTAAAATAAAATATTCAGTACATTTACCATAATATTTTAAGCAAATAAATAATTTCATTTCATTTCATTTCAACAAATAATTCAACTTACCTTAATGGACGTCTCAGAGGATATGTATCCAACCAGTGCTTTATTGAGATGAGCATCGGACCACCAAGCGGGAGTGGTGAAGGCACCGAGCCACTGGTACGAAATTTCGCGAGCCAACTGGTAGTACCCTGCATTGCTTAGGTCACTCTCTCTAGAAATTTAGTTTTTTATAAATAACGGAATGATGGTTTAAATTAAAAACCTTATAGCCTTATTAATAAACGCGGAGTTAGGTCGGAATTGTAAAAGCATTCTTTGTCATTTTCCGTGACAAGAACTTTCAAAGTTGACAGGCAGAAACAAAAAACGGTAAAATTATTCCGACCTTCCTCCACTTTATTAATAAGGCGATTAGAGGAGATTGATAATATAACTTTGGAGGTCTGCGAATCATCCCATAGTTTCCTGGGTTAACCATTTTTTTTCTAGATAGATACGGCTGAAGAATAAAGGTAAGTTAAACCTAAATTATAGGCCAGACAACTTCCTGAGATTTATAGACAGATTGGCAAATTGGCTCATCCCGTAGCTGTTACCTATGTTAATTCCCAGCGCAAAGAAATGAAGCGTTGTATTTCTCACGATAAAGTTTATTCTTTCCTTTTGATACAAAGTCTGTCATCTCGGTGGAATAACCGTCACAGAAAAATAGCAGCGGTTTACCCATAATACGACCTTCTTTAATCCAATTATTAGTCCTAACAACAGAATGAAGATCAAATTCTTGATCTAAACATTACAGAAATCTTGGATACTCCTCATGGTAATAATAAATCATCAATAAAACAATAACCATTGCTAATTACATCGAAAAGCATGACAAATCACAATGGACTGACGTAAAACTGAACCAGGCATTGTTTGTCAATCATCATCAGTCATCGGTCAACCATTTTCAATAATTTTCGATTGTCAACTTTTTAAATAGGGCTTCAGTCTTTTGTTTTCAAATCTATCTGCATAATTTACTCAAAAGAGTGTAACGATCACGGTTATATTTTATTTTTATTGTGAAAACTAAATAATCTTCGCAAAATAGTTAAATAGAAAATAGTCAACAGCACAAAAATGGAGATCAATCTTTTTGTATGGAAGTTGTCATAATTCCCCACCAAAATGTCGGAGTTTACATCTCAAGTGGAAACTTCTAATCTTAAGATTTTTGGACATAAGTTGTGAAAAAAACAACTCGTTTATCCACCAATTTCTCAATCCTTCACCAATCACCAAATTGGTGGACGACGATATCCTTTCTACTACTGATTTCGTTTATGAACATCCTGCTGATGAGGCGGAGGGTTATTAGTTATTGTCATTTCGTTAAAGGCTAAATACTCTGAAATTACAGATTAAAATCCTTGAGAGTTAACTTACTTGAAGATGATCAGCCCCCAGTTATCAGCTGGCTTGACTCCTTGGAAGTTGGGTAACGCGACTACGTCCAACTTCTTCAACGGTAGCGGAACTTGCCAGATTTCAGCCAAGGCGGCGAAGGTTGGGGATAGTTTCCCGTTCGCTCCCTCTAGGGCTGATAGATATTCAGGGCGACCCCAGACACGGAGTTCTGAAAGTCAATCTTTGGTTATGGCCTTGCCAAATAGTTGTGTAAGAGACGTCGGAAACAACGTGGCAAAATTCGAGGGCAAAAACGCCTTTTATCCACTTTATTTTAGGTGCCGTTTTAGGACCTGCTCTTACAGAGACTTCCGATTAACATAATTACATTTTCCCGGGTCTTTATCGCGTATTATTTATTCAAATGTGCAAGTGTCGCGAAAAAACTCCGGTCGTTTCTACGGATATTGTGAGTGTGGTATGTCGTGCCCCTTAAAAAGTGTGGGTAGTTTCAATAACGGTCCACAAGCAGAAGTATATAAGGAGACGTCGCCCGCCGCTGCTCCAGTCCCCTCGCGACCAAGACCATTGTAACATGGTTGAAACGTCGAGGTAAGAAAATAAATAATACGCGATAAAGACCCGGGAAAATGTAATTATGTTTACAAATCGTGTGAATTTAAAAAGTTTATTTTCCGATTAACAGTCAAAGAATTGACGTAGGAAAGTGATTCAAAGAATTCACGTAGTACCACAGAATACATAAATAGTGTAGTACTTTGAAAGAGAAAATACAATGTATTGTGTAGTAGAGAGTATAATTTACTAGGTACATATTTATTTAAAGCAAACATATCAAATTCTAACCGATTTCATTTCCAAATACGTCCTTGTATCTCGTGAAGTTGTCCATGGCGGTGAGATCAGCGATGACAAGTCCCAAGGTGAAGGTAGACATCGGCGGCGTTCGTTCGAAGTGATCCCATACTGCGTCAGGTTCGTC
This sequence comes from Idaea biselata, assembly GCA_958496205.1. Lineage (NCBI taxonomy): Eukaryota > Metazoa > Arthropoda > Insecta > Lepidoptera > Geometridae > Idaea > Idaea biselata. The sequence continues at coordinate 25,154,954 of OY292398.1, forward strand.
AGGACTACGTACAACACATTATTAGGACTTCGACCATGCTAAGTCCATGATCTTCATTATAAGTATCTACCGTTTTATGGTAGGAACTTAACGCTCATAATTTTGTATTTCCCTGGTCTTAATCGCGTGATTTATTAATCGCTCGATGGGACTGTGTCAGTCCCCTCGCGACCAAGACCGTTGTAACATGGTCGAAACGACGAGGTAAGAAAATTAAAAAGTTTAAAAATCACGCGATTAAGACCCGGGAAATACAAAATTATGGGAACTTATGTGATTTATAATTGCGATTTTATAAAACAATTCGTTTGAATTTAGTTGCATCAGACTTTCTTCTTCAGTATTTTCGAAGTAAAGACGTATCGGAATTTGTATATGTATTCTATTCAAAATACAGAGTTTGTGAGCAAAGCAAAATTGCCTAATTCTTTTACTGACTTTATGTGCCACGTTCACTAACAACCGTATTCACAAACGACCATATACGTAGCCTAATGCTTTGTCTTGCTCTTGGGAGTGATAATCAACGACAGCGAGAATGTCACAAAAACTGAGTCCTCAATAGAGTTTGTGATTGCGGCTCGTGAATTTAGTGGCAGAGGCGACTAATTCCCAAATAAACAAATTATAAGTAATGTATTGTTTGGATATATCAAAAAAGGATCATGCAAAGGTACCACGCAAAGGCAGCACCAAAGGTCTCTCCAATATTTATATTGGAGAGATGCAAAGGTCTCTCCAATACTTATATTGGAAAGACCTTTGCTTACTAGTAGAGGTGTGTTTAAGGTCCTACTGTAGCTATATATTGTAAACCACATACATATCCTCAGTCTTGGCCACCGCCACGTTGCTCAAGGCCACCATAGTGCGCGGGCGCACGACGCTCAGCTCGAAGGGCGCTTTGTACTCCGGCTCATCGAAACAGGGGAACATTCGACGTGCATTGTTTGGACGAAGCTGGGTTGCTGCTACTATCCTGAACGGTTGTATTTTTAAAGTTGGTATATAAGAACATAAAAGATTGAACTATAATATAAGGAAAAAAATATTTTAATAAAGAAAATAATTCTTGGGTTATAATTCTGAAACATTGATATCACATATGCCATTGACATGTTTTTAATTAAAGTTTAATGTTGGAATGTGTCCAGCAGTGGTAGCATACGTGCACAAGAATAAATTATCGATCGATAAAAATGTTCCGTCTCTTTTTCTAGATCAAAGACATGTTTCTCGTGCTTATTTGCTATCAATGCAGGGCCCATTGTTACGTCAGGTCACCATTGACAATCACAAAATTCTTTATAGTCAGGACCAAATGGATTTCAAACACTTGTCCTCTTGTTTATGTCCCCCTTTATTTAACTGCCCATTGGGTCGAATGGAACGCACTACGCCTAATAGATCGTTTAGTCCTTTACACAGTGTGAGCTCGCCATACCTATCATGTAATACAGAACACTCGTACGTACGAATTACTCGTACGTTAGGTACGTTCAAACAGTACTGAGTTGCTATTGTCCAGCTACTTAGCAGGCTCGTTTGTACGCAAGCTTACAGTGTGTAAACTATCTATTATAAGTTTTAACCATTATTTCTAAAAGTGTTAAATGAATTGAATGAAATCTTAAACAAATGTTTTATCGATTATCTCACATCATCGCTACCTCATCGTATCTTTTGAACCGAAGTTGAACTTCCAAAAAGGCACTGACTATCTGATCTACGAAAACGTTTCTGTTCTTTAGAAATTACAACTGCGCTAAACTTCTTACAATCTCATTAATTTACCTTTCAACTTCCTGATCAGTTTTATAAGTAGTCTTGAAGAAAGCTTCAGTGGAGCTGGTTTCAAGATTTCCATTGAATTTGAACTCTAAGTAGCCTGTCGAAGATTTCGGCACGTTTTTCTCGAGGTATATCGTCGCTATAGGTTTTTTGATGTCCATTTGCACCTCTTTTATTTTGATTTTGTGCTCTTTACTGTTGGAGAAAAATACGTATTATTGATTCCAAGACTAAGAGAATAATTACCCTGACTGAGCATAGGTACAAAGACTGCTACTTGAGTTTGAAGTTCAAATAAGACTCATCTAAGTATTTAAACTTAGGTATCTAACTAGCTGCGCCCTGCGGTTTCGCCCACATAAGTCTCGATACCACGGGGATATAGAGGTAAAAGTAAATTGTGTTAATCCAGATCTCCAGCTATCTGCATACTAAGTTTAATTGCAATCGGTTGAGTCGTTTTTTCGTGAAGCAGTTACAAACATACTTGTTAACTTACATACTTACATACACACAAACTCACATTTATACTATTAAGTAGGATTATAATAAATATACTTTTAGGTAACTAAGTACCTAAGTATGGTTAGTAGCAAGAATATACTCACGAATCACCAGGAAAAACAGCTGCTGCAACCGAGCCACTGATCTCCACTTCATGTCCACAATGTATATAGATCTCGTCTGCTTCCTTCAGCCAGGTGATGTTTATCCTCACAGTTCCCTTGAAGATCCCATCGTCAAGGTATGGCTCCAGTTTCAACTTGTACCCAGTGGGCTCCACTATCTTCTCAAGCCGAGTCTCCATTGCCAGTCCATGGGCGTTGTTTAAGTCTATACTTCGTGTTTTTATTATGTGTGTTGATGTTTTCTAGTTAGTTAAAAATTGTAATATTAATAAACTATTACCTATACCTATCAAGAAAGGAGTAAATTGCATTACTCTAAATTACAACAAATCAGTAGGCTGATAATTATGAGGATGACAATTAGTTCAAAGCTCTATTGCATTAAGAATATTTTAAGACCTCAAAGAGTTCAATTATAAGTATGTAGTCACAATTTGACCCGCCGATGCCGATGAATTATCGATCGTTCATAAAAAGCCTTTAGTGCTCCAATCTGAATTGATTTTTCCAAAATGTTGAATTCCTAATATGTAGAAAAGACTTGGAAAAAGAAAGAGTTAAAAACACTTAGAAGCTAGTATTTTTACGGACGATCGATATTTATTCTAAGAATTTTCAAAGTTGCGACGTTCACAATTTAAAAATTGAAACAACAGTAGTTAATTATCAATCGTTCGTAGGTAAAAAACTAATAAGGTCCACAGGACCCATAGCATCCTTTTAGTTTCTAAAAAAAAACGAAAAAAACTTACTAGTTTTCTAAACATGCTATATTGATATTGTATTGAAGAGATCTGTTTACTCACTACCTGCTTATCTAACCTTGGCACTGGTTGGGATACTACATTGTATTCGCAATGAATAGGTCCATGATACATAATTTAGACATTGAAGAAGCCCGGCGCGACGACGCGGACGGCCCCGGACTTACGTCAATGTGTCATCATCATATCAAGTCCCTAACAATACCTGCTTACCTCGACTGCTACCTGAGGCTTATCTCGAAATTGAACCCATGAGCGTAGGTATCTATTTGAAAAATAAGCAATCTTCGTAAGTTTCTTTTACTTAGGGGAAAGTCTACCTACTCTTTTCTCCATACAAACTTTACAAACGTAAGCGTGTGTTTCCTCCCTGGATAAAGACATTAGAGAAAATTTGTTTATGCCATGAAATCTATATCAGTAGGTATATAAAACCTAACCATGCCCCTACGTTTTGGCCTATTGAAGTATTTTCGTGGTCGTACGTTTAAGTGTGGATTTTCGCACAGGCAGCGGTAGGTAGGTGGTCAAACCCTATCCTGAAGCTAGAATTTATAAATTTTGCAACTTTTTCTACTAGTTATAAATAAGTTTCATTTGATTTTGGTCGAGGTACTGTATTTTATTCTCTCTTAAATTTTTTATCAGAATCTGCCGTTGGTATTTCGCTACGGTTAGTCACATTTTTAATGAACGATGATTCATGCATGCAACTACTGAACTGAATCGCAAGAATAGACTGACAAATTAGAAACATAGTTGTTTTCTGACAAAATGCTTCCAAAAACGTTCGTACCCGGCGGGATTCGAACCCGCGACTACTGGTAATCCAAACCAGCGCGTTCGACCGCTTTGCCACAGGTAAGCCATCCGTCAAGTCGAAATTAAAGGTCGGGATTTTTGTATGTAGAAATTGACACGTCCCGTCCGGGAAACGTTACATATGCAGAGACCTTAAGAAAGCAGTTCCTCGTGTTTTTGCGAGCAAGGCCTCGTTTCGACATCTACCAAGTAAAACAGTTGAACTCGGCTCCTAATTTTCTATTTACATAGAAATTATTACAATGTTGAAATGACGCATAACATAGTTTTCCGCACAGGAATTTAATCATAGAATACCGGCACATCTATCTAACTTCGTCATCCAATTTGTCTTTGATTTCACAAAATGGTACTCTATACTGCTGCCAAGCCGGACTGCTAACAATGTCTAATGATTGGCCGTTAATTAATGAGCAAGAGTTTACATTCGTTGTTTACCGAATGCATTAACGTATTGCGATTACTGTTTACTTTGATGGGCCTGCCTAGTTGTAGAGGAATCATTGTAAAAGCTTCTACAGACACAGCTCCTACTACGCGTCTACACAGCTTCTACTACGCTAATGCAACCTTAATGCAACCGATAGAAAGTCGATTTAACATTTACGAAGGCAATCGTGTGTTTTGGTAATCGAAATCTTTAGGCCCACAACATTTTCAAGGTCGATAAAGATTTGTAGTCTGGGATGTGTACTCTTCTTACATACAAGTTGTTAAAAGCGGATTCTCCCTTTGTATAGAAAGCCTACTTCATTTACCCCCTTACTTATAAACGATGACTAAGTTTATATGGCGCGTGTAATATAAATGTCTGTGTGGCTGATAACTTTGAAACTTCATGTCACAGTAAAAGACAACCGTTGCATAAAGTTAATCATCGTTTGTAAGTTAGGGGGTTAATGTTACAATGACTGTATCTCGTATCAATGTAGGGATAACTATTAATATTTAAAGTAAATGGTCATAAAAATTATAGACATTTTTTCGGTTTTAATCGCGTGTTGGCGTGGTTTTTAAAACATTAGAATGACAAATACATCTCAGTCAACCCTGAAAAAGGGACCTGTAAAGGTATCGAATCGTTGAGCGTTGAAACAATACTAAAAGTAATAAACACCACGCGATTAAAACCGAAAAATGTCTTTAATTTCAATACAACTTCGCGAAACAGAAGAAAAATCGAAATGGTCATAGTTTATACTCACCTTCACTGACGGTAGAGCAAGCGATCCGTCCAGGGCCAATCCTGCTATCAGCACCACAATAGTAAACATGGCTCTGGCTTGCATTCTAGAAAGTATAACTTATGTATGGTTATATGCTATAGGTAAACTGGGATTAACCTAATTAAATGAGTGTCTAGTTAATATCGCAGTGTTACCTATCATTTAATGTATCACTAATAGAGATGGGCCGACTAGGGCTTCTGCCGACTAGCAGACTAGCCGACTAGTCGGTTCCAAAATTGCCGACTAGTCGGCAATGCAGATCATTATAATTCCAAGATATTTGGGTTAATCATGATCACTCGGAGATTGTTGCTATTTTTGGATAAGTTTGCACTTTCAAAGATGTAGCGTAACTTCCAAAAAATGGTTTAAATAAAATTAAAAGTTGGAAAAAAAATGGAGCTGAGGCATAGTTATGACATTTTAGATGTTTAGATGATGTATGTAAGCTATGACGTGTTTTGTTTACGTTTTTCTGACTACCCACCTTCTAAACTGTACTACTAATTCAATAAATATTGGTTTTATTGTATAATTGTTAGTTGACGACTAGTCGGCATAATTTGCCGACTAGTCGGCACCTGCCGACTAGTCGGTTGAACTGCCGACTAGTCGGTTTTCCCGACTAGTCGGCCCATCTCTAATCACTAATAATAACTTAATAAGTGAAGTGATAAAGTGAAACTTCTTTTGTAAGACTGACTAGAAATTGCGTGCCACTAATTTCATAATTTACTTGGTAATACATTTAACTTACCCCCTTACTTATAAACGAAGACTAAGTTTATGTAACGTTTAACCCTGTCTGTTAACTTTGAAACATCATGTCACAGTAAACGTTGCATAAAGTTAGTCATCGTTTATAAGTAATGGGGTTAGTCATTAGTCTCCAGATATAAGGGCTCAAACTCTATGAAGAACAATTCACATAGTCCCGAAAGGTCTTCTCAAAGATGCAATGAACTAACAGAAGCTAATCGCTTGAGACGATGATGTAGCCAACCAAGGCTACTAGCCTTTGAACGATCCACTGAGAGAATTTTTAAATCGGTACTAAGAATACCCACTGCCGGGTTGTCTGCTATTCAACGGGACCTACATTCAGAATAGAATAGGTACCTACCTATAAAAGATCGCAGCTCATCGTACTTTTTTATACTTGGACAAGCTTCTAGTCTAGCTCACTGACCTCCATGGTACAAGTCGCTGGGCAGGTCATAGCGCACTGAATTTTGTGCCTATTTGATCTGCGCCATGTTGCTGTTGAAAGGGATGGTGACCGTCCACTTGGCGCATATCAAATCGGCACAAAGATCTAATGTAATTTTGTATGGTATAGCAATTCCAGCGTACTTGTATAGTTTCATTTTAGTAGTCTAGCTAGATTTGATCCTTTTATAGGCTTAGTTATCAAATATCCTATCCAGTAATGCTAACAGACCTTTTTCATCAGGTTGATGGGAAGAAATCACATTGAGCGGTAAAGCCTATTTGTAACACCTTTTAGTGTCAAATTATTTCTATTGCATAGACTGTACAAATAATGAATCGATCAAATGTCATCCAATCATGCCTGAAATATTCAATCCATCCGATAATGGGCTGCACAAGTATCATGTCGCAACGAGAACTTATTTAATACACAACCGAGAACAGAAACGAAAAACTGCGTAAAAACTGCGTGCGGTCAACGTACGTATTACATTTATAATAATAATTAAATTGCAATGTCATACGAGGAGTATTAGATCTATTTCGAAATGATCAATAACGTAGGTACTTCATTTGAACTATAAGCACGCTTATTTCGAACTAGCTGGGTCCCGCGTAAGTCTTGATCCCGTGGGAAAATCGATAAAGATATCGACAGAAGATACCTAGCTGAGATTTAGACACAGCACGAAGTTGGCAGACTGCGGTACTCGGGAACTAATGGAACCCACAGGAACAAGGTTATCTTTAACCAAGTAGTAGTGGGTACCTAATTTTAAATTTTCCCCAAAATGTTATCTTAAATCAAGTAATACTCACTCAGTTCGACAGCCAGACCGCCACTGGCCTGTGATCCCCACGACTCCGCCAATTGCCTCCAGGATATAACTCATTTGCGCTGACGACACACTGATTGCCGTGTCGTATTACTGCTAATGTATTTACATAGGTAGTACCGTCTGTAAGAACGAATCGTTTTCGAAGATGAAGTTCATGTACTGGTACATAGTTGTTTATATGACCCATGAAAACATATCTAAGTTAACAACTTACCCCCTTACTTTTAAACTATGTACGACTACGTTTTTGATACGTTTTGATGTCTGACTAGCTGCAGCTGTAATAGCGTACAACAACGTCATGTTTTTGTCTGTCAGTTTCTTCTTAACTATACAACAGCCTAAAAATTTTAAGTGTAATTTTTAGATTAGGATAACAAAAACATTGTTATATAAAACATAGCTGCGTCCCGCGGTTTCACCCGTAAGTTCCGACCCTGTGGGAATATCTGGATCAAAAGTAGCCTATGTTATTCAGGGTGAATGTTGCTATCTAATGGTGAAAGAATATTAGAAATTGGTTAAGTGGTTTTTGAGTCTGGGTTTCTCCATCCTCCAAACCAACGCGAACCACTGCAAGGAGGCCCACGACCTACTAGTCCAAAGCCTTTTGCAGTGGTCTATAGGCATAGCGGTTGTAGCAGAGCCTTACCCATACCGAGTCCCAAATAGATGGATTTGTGACATTGACACCTGTGTTGCCATTGTTATAAATGATACTGATGGGAGTCTAGCTCTTAGAGATGTCAATAAAGGACATGGGTACGTAGCAGCGACCCTGAATAATATGGTGGTAATTGGAGTATATGCTGCACCGCGTCATCCAATGCTTGTGTTTGAGAAAATGCTGGAAGAAATAGGCCATATTATAAACAGAAGTCTATACCCCGTTCTTTTAATGGGCGACCTGAACGCGAAGTCGCCGATATGGGGTTCACGCCAAACAAATGCGCGAGGGGTTACTTTGCGAAACTGGCTTTCGGATGTTGGTTTATCCGTCCGCAAGGCGAATAGGTTGTAGACATCACGCTCGCTAGTCCTCCTATCGCGCGCAGTGTGCAAGACTGGAGAGTTATCGTGGAAGAAGAGACTGGCTCCGACCATCGATACATCTGGTTTACAGTTTCCACCCAAAACCCTCTAGTCTGATCTCCTTGGACAGACCGCCCACGATGGGCGCTCAAACGCCTCGACCGTGACGCCCTGGTAGAATCTTCTCTAGTCCAAGCCTGGATGTCAGCACCGGAGAGACCTGTTGACGTCGAAGAGGAAGCATCTTGGTTCGGTCAAGCGTTGACAGGTATTTGTGATGCAGCTATGCCTCCAGTTAGGTCACAGTTCAACAAAAAGCAAGTGTACTGGTGGAGCGCTGAAATTGCTGCTATGAGATCGGCTTGTGTAGCAGCTCGACGCCAGTACACGCGTCACCGTGGACGTCACCGTCGATTTCTGGCAACGAACGAGGTTGATCCGGTAGAGACAGGTCTTTATGAAGCTTATCGCGAGACAAGGAAGACGCTCCGGGTGGCGATTGCGGAAGCCAAAACCCAGGCACGAGTAGAGATGCTTGAAAGCCTAAATGTTGACCCTTGGGGACGTCCTTATCGCATGGTAAGAAACAAACTACGCCCGTGGGCCCCTCCTCTCACGAAGACTCTCGATCCGGATCTCCTTCGTAATGTGGTTGGCGCACTCTTCCCTCATAGGGCAGCGCATGTGCCCCCAGTGATGACTACTTCATTAGAGGAAATAGAAGAAGACGAGGAAACACCTGAAGTAACTGCTCCTGAACTCCATATGGTTGTGCGTCGCATGCGTGCTAAAAACACTGCACCCGGGCCGGACGGAACACCAGGTCGAGCGTGGGCCATTGCGATGGATGCTCTTGGCGGTTGACTGAAAAGTCTATTCAGCGCTTGTTTGGAAAGAGGGCAGTTCCAGCAAGACCGGGCAGCTAGTGCTGCTGCGCAAGGAGGGTCGTCCACCAGACTCTCCCTCAGCTTACCGCCCTATCGTTTTACTAGACGAGGTGTGTAAACTGCTAGAGCGCATCATAGCAGCGCGTTTGATCAGCCACCTTGAGAGGGTTGGGCCAAACCTTGCGGAGTGGCAATATGGTTTCAGAAGTGAGCGGTCGACCATCGATGCTATTCTTCGGGTGAGGGCTCTGGTTGATGAAGCAGTCTCCAATGGCGAGGTGCTGTTGGCAGTGTCTCTTGACATTGCCAACGCTTTCAACACCTTGCCTTGGTCCTGTATCAAGGAGGCCCTGCTCCACCATCAAGTCCCTGTGTACCTGCGGAATATCATCTCGTCCTACCTTTCTGACAGGGCAGTCTCGTTTGAAACTAGTGAGGGACGAAAAGAGTGGTCTATGTCGTGCGGTGTTCCACAGGGGTCGGTCCTCGGACCGCTCCTGTGGAACATAGGGTACGACTGGGTGCTACGCGGCACATTTCTTCCGAATCTTGGCGTGACCTGCTACGCAGATGACACACTTGTCACCGCTAGGGGGAGCACGTACCGTGAGGCAGCCGTACTAGCCACTGCGGGGGTGGCTCACGTAGTAAGCCGCATTCGACGCATTGGGCTCGAGGTGGCCCTAAATAAGTCGGAAGCAGTGTGTTTTTATGGACCCCGGAGAGTATCTCCGACTGGTTTCTACATCATGGTGGGCGGTGTCCGGATCCCTGTCCAAAGGACTCTTAAATACCTAGGGTTGGTTTTGGACAGCAAGTGGACGTTTGCCGCCCACTTTGATCTTATGGAACCAAGGCTGATGGGAGCCGCGGGAGCACTATCGGGTTTGCTACCAAACCTGGGAGGTCCTAGCACCCTTTGCAGGCGCCTATTCACCGGTGTCGTCCGGTCTATGGCACTCTATGGTGCGCCGGTGTGGGCCGACTCTCTGAGAGACCAAACCGTTGCCAAGTTACGTAAATCGCAACGGACAATGGCCATCAGAGTTGTTCGGGGATACCGCACAATATCGGGCGACGCCGCGTGCATTCTGGCGGGTACAATGCCCTGGGATCTCGACGCTAGAGCCCTTGCGTCTCTGTATCAGTGGCCCAAGGAAGCGCGAGATCGAGGAGATCGTCCAGCCCCCAGGGAAGTAGAAGTAAGGAGAGCTCAACTTCAGGTCACCATGGTGGAGGAATGGAAGCAGAAGTTGGAGAGGTCTGCATTTGGAAAGACGACAGTAGATGCCATTAGACCGATGCTCGGTGAGTGGTTGGAGAGGAACCATGGGACTCTATCGTTCCGTTTGACACAGGTGCTGTCAGGACATGGTTGTTTTGGCAAGTACCTGTGTCGAATCCAGCGAGAGCCTGATGAGCGTTGCCACCACTGTACCGACCCATGTGATACGGCACAGCATACTTTAGAAATATGTCCTGCCTGGGACGATCAGCGGCGCGCTCTCATCGCAGCCGTCGGAAGCGACTTGTCGTTGTCGACTGTCGTTCGCACGATAGTGGACAGCGATGAGTCGTGGCAAGCGTTGAGAACTTATTGCGAAGCCGTCATGGCTACTAAAGAAGCAGCAGAGCGAGAAAGGGAGATAACTTCTACCGATCCCGCTCGCTCCCGGCGCACTCGGAGGAGAGTCAGCAATGACAATCTTCCACCGTAATGTGGCCCATGGTGGTGGACTCGGGGGGGTCTGCCACCTGTCCAAGGGCCCGAGATGGCGGCGGCGTGTCCCACGGCGCCTCTCGAGAGGGTTTTTCCTTGTAAAGGTTTTAGGAGAGGGGGTCATTAAGACCTATCACCCCAGGGGATTGTAGTAGTATGTGCAAACAGTGCCTACCTTCCCCTGGAATAAGGTGAAGAGAAGGACACCGAGGAGTTTTAGTGGGTAAACCTGTGGCCGCCCACCATCCTAGGCCAACAGGGAGCCCCACACATCCCCGCCGCTCCCCCCGGAGCGGTGGGATAGTGCATAAGGACGCATTTCTCTTCGTTAAAAAAAAAAAAAAAAAAAAAAAAAAAAAGCTTTCTAATGGTGAAAGTTTTTTTTAATCGGCAGAGTAGTTTTTGAGTTTATTCATTACAAACATACAAATAGGTACACACACACTCAGAAATACGAATATTTCCTCTTTATAATATTAGTGTAGAAGCGTAGATAACAATGTTTTTGCAATCTGTACTACGATAGAATATTAGAAGATTGTTCCTCGCCTTGCGAGTGTGGTGTCATGAACTAGTGACCTTTTGCTTTTTTTACAAATAAATAGTAAACAAACTAAACTAGTCAACTAAAATACTTTTTTTTTTGCAATAATCTAATGTAATTATATTACTTATCTTCTATTCTAATATTATAAAGAGAAAAGATTTATTTGTTTGTTTATAACGAATAGGCTCAGAAACTACTAAACCATTTTCAAAAGTTCTTACAACAATAGATAGCTACATTATCGAGGAGTAACATAGGCTACTTTTGTTTCCGATATTCCCACGGGATCGGGACTTACGCGGGTGAAACCGACCAGATCTTCACCTAATTTAAGTTACCTTTTAGTAACCTAAGTTATAAAAAAAAAAAAAAAAAAAAAAAAAAAAAAAAAGTTTTCTAATGGTGAAAGTTTATTTTAATCGGCAGAGTAGTTTTTGAGTTTATTCATTACAAACATACAAATAGGTACACACACACTCAAAAATACGAATATTTCCTCTTTATAATATTAGTGTAGAAGCGTAGATAACAATGTTTTTGCAATCTGTACTACGATAGAATATTAGAAGATTGTTCCTCGCCTTGCGAGTGTGGTGTCATGAACTAGTGACCTTTTGCTTTTTTTACAAATAAATAGTAAACAAACTAAACTAGTCAACTTAAATACTTTTTTTTTTGCAATAATCTTATTACTTATCTTCTATTCTAATATTATAAAGAGAAAAGATTTATTTATTTGTTTATAACGAATAGGCTCAGAAACTACTAAACCATTTTCAAAAGTTCTTACAACAATAGATAGCTACATTATCGAGGAGTAACATAGGCTACTTTTGTTTCCGATATTCCCACGGGATCGGGACTTAGGTACGCGGGTGAAACCGATCAGATCTTCACCTAATTTTAAACATAGTTCTTTCAAATAAAAAGTTTACCACCCACGACACGATACATGGATATCTTTTCGTTACCAAGCACGGTACTTGGTGGTGGCCGTTGGGAATTTTTTAGTGTAATATACGGATATTACACTAAAAATTGTCAAAAGGCCACGCGGGCCAAGCAGCCGGCGGCCGTTGGGAACTTTTTAGTGTAATCTTGCTTAGTCCATTTGTTCCCATCTGTCACCGAATTTGCAGATGGCGGTCTATTCTATCTAATAACGTACACGGCATTGTCTAAAATTGCAAGGCATTGGCAAAGGTGACCGAAACTGAAGCAAAATACGATCGGAGTAAATACTGATTTCAGAACATTATTTTACTCGTACCTATAGAGTCGCTGCCATAACTCTTCAGCATAATATCCATAAATATTACGTCAAAAGTAATTTCACCTTTGTCTATCATGCTCGCAGTTTACAAAGAGGTAAAATTAATTGGCAATACCTAAACAAATACATATTTGTTTATAATCGCAATGAAGGAGTAACGGTGGTCTGGCAGATACGGGCTCTGTTTACGTTATTTGGTGTGTGTTTATTAACGTTACCTTATGATATTTTGTCTAAGTTCGTGTGTATTTTGTATCTATCTACGAGTATATGATTTTATTTTCGAAGTAGTATCTGAGTCATCATCTTCATCAACAGCTTGTTTCTGTGCTTTCTCTCTCATCCCGTGTCGTCCTTTACGATCCTGTGCAACCGTCTGTTGCCATTTAGGTATTCATCTTGCTACCAAACGTCGAACCTTGCCTCTCTCTTCCCCAATACGAATTCGCCATGCACCATGCAATGTAAGTAGGTAGCATAATATATGTATTGTAATAAATAAATGTTGCTCATGGAATTCTGGACTTAGGTAGCTACCTAGTCTACATCTACACTTATTATTATAAAGAGAAAAGATTTGTATTTTAGTGTGTTTGTGCGTATGTGTGTCTGTATGTTTCTAATGAATAAACTCAACAAAATCGGTCCATCCGTTTGGCCTCTGGAGCGCCACATAGGAACAAACATACAAACATACATAGACTGATAAACACATAACCCTTCTTTGCGTCGCGCAGTCGGGTAAAAACTACTGGACCGATTTCAAAAACTCTTTTACCATTAGGAAGGTACCTTCACCCTGTGTAACATAGGCTACTTTTGATCCGGATATTCCCACGGGATCGGAACTTACGCGGGCGAAACCGCGGGACGCGGCTAGTTTGAAATAAGTTGATGTTTTCGTGGGGTGACAGCGTTAGGTACTTGTGGATTACTATCGATAAACTCGATTCATAATATGGAATGTTTTCAAATGTTGCTAACATGCACGCGGTTAACTTCATATTATGTATGAATTTAATCACGTGCATGTATGTAGGTAATATATGTATTGTATTAGAATCAATGGGTATTTTAAAGCTTCTGTAATAGTGGACGGACGACCTCTGTGGCGCGTCGTGCGAAAGCGCGACTGCAATGCAGAAGATTGCGGGTTCGATTCCCGCCAGGTGCAAGTATTAATGTTTAAAAAATAAATATTTGTGTCTGGTCTGGGTGTCCCTCTATGTATAGGTAATATGTATGTATTTACAAAAGAAAAATAAATATAAGTATTATTCCGTTGTCTAGTCACCGTAACACAAGCTTAGTCGCTTACCACGGGGCTAGATGGCGCTGTGTGTTGTTCAGAGAATTTATAGTTTGATGTTCAAATTGTAAACTTGTCCTACTATCCTACTAATATTTTCTAGGTGAAAGTTCATTCTGAAATCGTATCAGTGGTTTTGTCAGAAGTTTGTCACTTACTTTTACGATTACATTCTTGAAGGTAAGAATCAGATTTTTCATCATCGAAGAAACATCTACTTACGACATTTGTTTTTTATTCAACAATTTACTTACGATTACTTGAACTAAATGAGCATTGAGAAATAGTAGAATCTACAAGGTATTTTCCATTATTTGAACTACCGAATCGCGACCAACAACGTTGTGATTAAAATCCCACTATTATTATAAATGCGAAAGTTTAGATGTTTTTTTTTAATAATAATAATTAAATCGTTTATTTTCTCTTCACAAAGGTTACAATAGTTTCAATAAGTATCACCATAGATGAGATGAACACAGTAGAGTTATTTATTTGTCTATACTGAATATGCAATGGTTTTCATTGCTTATTCAGAATCATCGATGCATAAGAGGAGAATAGGTTTACCTACGCTCGTCCGAGCATGCATGCAGGCGAATACCACGCCCACTTGAAACGAAGCTAGCATAACGTATCCAGGAATCTTACATAATGGTAGATAGTAGATACCATTATGTGTATCGAATTGGGTAGCTCTGTAGGTTTAATACTTTTTAGCGTACCTAACGTAAACGGTGGGTACTTCAAACTAGTGTAAGGCCTTGGAATGATCGATGGAAATAATCAGTTATCGTTGAGAAAACAAAAACGCATCAAGTAATAAATTTAAACTGCGTTTAAAACTTGTGTTTGAGTACTTACATAGTAAAAATGATTTTAAACAAAGTGAAGCTACCGCAAAAACAAGGGTATGAATAACCTAATAATAGACTTCATTTTGTGGTTTATCTCCCTTTCTAAATTCTTAATTTGTATTTACGAATAAAATAAACATAATCAGCTTCCGAGGCCCAAAATTCCTATATTGGTGCCTATATTACTATCTTTGTTGTGGATGTAATGGTTTTTAGGGTTCGGTACACAAGAAATCCTTGCTCGCTTGTCCGTCTGTCACCACCGATTTGACGGGTTTAAATTTATACCAGGTACTTAGGTCTTCTATGGTCCCTATTAGGTCTATCAAAATCTAGTTTTTGAGTAAATATGATAAAAAGATATGGGCAATTCTTGATGTCGATCCTTTCAAATTATTTCTTACGGGTCACCTAGACCCCGCTATCATCACTATAAATGCCTCCATTGCTCTTCAGTAGGTACCTAATAAAAGCAAAGAAAATTTGTAGGTTCCACCTTATGACAAAGATAGTTTCTAACAATTTAAGTAGGTAGATCGTTCGTAGTGCGTTATGGAGTAGATACGGTGAATTATAGATTAAATATACCGATGAGTCTAGTCAATAACAAATAAAGTCTTTATAAATAGCAAGGTCGAAACGTAATGTTTGTGGGTATTATAGGTTCACTATTTTCTTTGGTATCAATAACCAATTTAAAATAAGCTGAAGCATTTTATGGTAGTCTCGGCAAGTTTATGAAATTGAGAGGTCTTAGTAAATTGGTCGTTGTAGGTAAAACGGTGTGTGAATACGCTGTTCGTATGTACCTACCTGCTGCATACTGCCATAGATTGGAGACGCGTGCGCAGCTCCCGTCGCGTTTAAATTTCGAATTATTATTCCTTGTGTATTCTTGACTTCGATTTATGATTGTGTTTGGTGATTTTGAATTTTAAATCAGTGTGTAGCATTGTTTTTGTGACAAAATCTACATCTTTGGATGCCACGTTTGGATTATTTTCTGTTTAATATGCCGGTGTAATTTTGTAAGTATTATATTTAGGTTTCAGTTATATTATTTTGTGGTTTTAGATAGAAATATTTTTGGCATTTTGTACTTAGGTACTAATTCATAAAGCTATTTATGTCCTTTGTAGTTTTATCTTCTTTACAATGTTCTGTAGTGCATTTATCTACCCACATCAATTTATTATAATTCTCGGAGTCATGCAGCAGGTAATGCAGCCAGGTAGATAATAAGGAACACTTAGTGTTCAAGATTCAACGAATAATTCAAAAATTAGGTTAAATTAACACCATTAACACCAAATTACTCAGCATAAGGAACGTTGGTATCAAATGAAAAAAATAGGTGTTTTTTGTTATCACAGAAAATTTTAATGAACCAAACATGTTATTTATTTAGCCTTCAGTTTTTGCACGTGAATACCTACCTAAGTAGTTTTCGTTGTCAAGTAAAAATTCATTTGAAAATTAGCAAGTAGTTAACGAGTGCCAAAAAAATGTTGAGTGCCTCATCGGTGCATAAGGAAGATTAGTCGGGCCTGTTATAGGTTTGGGCCGAGATGGCGGCGGCGTGTGCCCGCGTCACCTTTCGCGAGGGTTTACCTGGTAGTAAGGTTTTAGAGGTCGAGATCCGATAAGACCATCCGTAGCTCGCAGATGTACTCCGCAGGGATCCGGCGAGCTCTGGCACTTGCGGCGTGAAAGCCACCGAGGAGTTTTAGGGTATCTGCATACGTAACGTTTCCCGGACGGGACGTGTCCGGGACGTGTCCGGTACGGGACGTGTTTTTGTATGTAGAAATTGACACGTCCCGTCCAGGAAACGTTACGTATGCAGAGACCTTTAGTGGATATACCTCTGGCCACCTACTATCTCAGGCCAGAGGAGACCCCTACTCACCGGGCCGCTCTCCCTCGAGAGCGGCCTGTTAGTATTACAGATTTCTCCTCGTTAAAAAAAAAAGTACAGACTGACGTCTTTCTTACGTCTTGGTGAGCCTATAATGATGAGGCTATGCTGTACTTCCCGCATATTATATTCTATTCTACTCTATGGTTGTACCTATCTGAGAACACTGCCTTGTATCAAGTTTTACATGACTCGTAAGCGTTTTGCAAGGATAAATAAGTCATTATGTCACAAGTAAACGCGTTTGAGCAAACGCCAGGGTTTTGACACCAAAAAATCTGATCAAAAATGATTTACAAGGAAATCGTGACTGTTTCCTTAAATTTACAACAACAAAAAACTTAGTTACTTTTACCCTTTGTTTTTGCTTTCCTTCAGTTGTGATTTGTGTTGTTTTCTTTTTTAAAGGGTTTTCCCATTTCGTTTTTGTTTCGCGTTACTCTTTTCGGTAGACCAAGTATCTACAAAGCTTTATGAAAATTATAACGTGTCCTTTAGCTCGTTTATGCAGTGCGAGCTACCTTTCGAGTCAGTAGTAGCTGCACTGCAGTAAGTGCAGTAAGCAGTCGGTACTGTTTGAACGTAACGTATAGGTAGAGACGTGTAACCCGATTGTGTGAGTGCTATGTACACATGACATATTAGGCGAGTAGCTGTCTAGACTACTGGGTATCTTATCATCCGAGCTATGTTTCCGATTGCATCCCTCTCGGGAGCCCGGGGTCCGCTAAACCCCAAATTAATTTGGGGTCGGCGCAGTAGGTTAGTCATTGACCATACCTTCTGTAAATAGATTTTGAAATATTTTTACGGCCGGCCGCCTGCCTGACACCAACCCTCCTAGGGACCAAGCAGTTTATCCGCCACCGCGCGGAGAGAACTTAAGGTTTGCTCGTCTCCCTCAGATCCCTTAGTCGCCTTTTACGACACCCACGGGAAGAGATGAGGTAACCCTATTCTATGCCGGGGCTACACGGCTAAGTCTACTACTACTATACGGTCTATTTACATTTTCCCGGGTCTTTATCGCCATGTTACAATGGTTTTGGTCGCGAGGGGACAAGACCATACAATGGTCTACATGGTCCCCTCGCGACCAAGACCATTGTAACATGGTTGAAACGTCGAGGTAAGAAAATAAATAATACGCGATAAAGACCAGGGAAAATGTAAATATGATAACAAATCGTGTGAATTTAAAAAGTTTACTACGGTCTAGTCGACTTGGTATGCTATGCAGTAACTTACACACCAGCTCGCACTGTATCAACGAACTATGAATATGTTACAAAACTAATAGGGTCAATGATCTTCAATGATACGCTCATCTTGACACTGACATTGGTCTCATAGGTCAATAAGTACCTCATCATCATCCGAGCGTTGTTCCCGGTTGCATCTCTCGAGAGAGCCCGGGGTCCGCTTTCCTAGTTTTACGTCTCCACTTCGCACGATCTTCGGCATCCCGTGTAGTGAAGCCATTTGCACGCATATCCGATCTTACAACGTCAAGCCAGCACTTCTTGGGTCTTTCCAATCTGCCGCGGCCGGGCGGGGCGCCATAGCAAGACATATGTTTCCCACGTAACTAGCCTAGGTCAATAAGTACCTACCTAGGTTAAATGTTGGCTATGTTAGTTAAATGAATTTCCCAATAAAGTACCTATTGGTAGTTCTAAGGTAGGTTAAATTGGCCAATATGGCAACCTACAAAATTGTTTGCTTATATTATGGATAGTTTTCCTATAGGGTGCTATAGGTATGTTAATCGAGACACGAAGCGATCTGCATACTAAATTTGGTTGAAATCGAAACCGATTATTAGATTAGCGGGCACAAACGCACTGCACCAGACAAAATGTGAAAATGTGACTTTGTTACTCCTTCTAAACCGATTGCGGTGAAACTTGGAATATAGATAGCTGGAGACCTAAAATAACACATAGCCATTTATTCCGATATTCCAGCGGGATCTTGACTTACACAGGTGAAACCGCGGGGTGCAGCTAGTCGTTTATAATCCGAATTGTAGACATCTTTATCGTCCTAATCCATCTTTCGCAAAATACATATATTAAAGTAGCTGCGCCCAGCGGTTTCACCCGCGTATGTCCCGATCCCGTAGGAATATCGATTAAAAGTATCCTATGTTACTTCTAAATAATGTAGGTTTCTATTGGTGAAAGAATTTTTAAAATCGGTCCAGTAGTTTTAGAGATTACCCCCCATATATGGGTACATTCTACATACATACAAACATACAGGTTACTAACGTTACCTACCTCTTTATAATATTAGTATAGATATAGAAGTACAGGCTTATGTCCTGTCCCGGGCACTTATTATAAAATTAAATCGTCCCAACATGGCTTTATTACATTTTCGTGAAAACTGTTCAGCACTCCAAAGAATACACTCCAAAACTTTAGCGGATATCTGAAAAAAAAATTGTTTTCAAGAAAAATCTAACGATGCTGAAGCGATGTTGAGACAATTTAGTTATAGAATACGTTCCCTGATTTTACTGTGGTTGCCTCAATAAAACTCTCTGTATGTATAGTATAGATACTGAAAATCAGTTACTTTTGCAACGTAATAAGTAGATACTGATACTGAGCAGACTCTGTTCGACGGGCATTGTGAAAATATCACATTGCCTCACACTCTTTGATCGCATTTTTAACCGACTTCAAAAAGAGGAGGTTCTCAGTTCGACCCGTATATTGTTCGTATGGATGTGTATATGTTCACACCGTAATCCGGCATATGAAGTCCGATTTCGTTTCTTAATTCTTTTTTTATTTAGAAGGTGAGAATCCCGAGTTGTTGCCATAAAATATTTTTGATGATCTGATAAGTATCTACGGAATGATGTGCAGAAATAACACCCTAGAAAGCAGTAATTTGCTTTTTTTTGTACTTCGACTGCTCGACTTCGGCTTATGTACATCTATACCGAATAAATATTATAAAGAAGTAACGTTGGTAACGTATAAGTTTGTTTAAACCAATGGACCGATTTCAAAAATGATTTTACCAATAGAAAGCAACATTATAAGGGATTACATTTGCTTCTTTTGACCCCGAATTCCTATGGGTTCCGCGATGGGTGAAACCGCGGAAACCTGCTAGAAACAGATATTATTTTGTCCTTTTTCTTGAAGTCATTTTTTTAAGGATAGATTGATAGATTAATAAAATTTGATGATCTTTCCTTTAGGTACCACCAGTATTATGTAGGTACCAAGTATCTCGTTGACTACTGAGTTGCATAGGCAGTTAGGCACTATAAGCAGTAGGTAGGTACATTGCTGCTTGGACGTAACGAGGTAATAAATAACCAGTGATTATTACCTCAAGGCAACAATCAAACTAAGAACAACGAGTGACGATAACAGGTTAGACAATACAAGGTCTAGAAAGTACGTTTGTTGTTTTTTTATTGCTCTCTAGGGCCTAGGCAAATCTACTAGAAATATTTTAAAATACATCTTCAAATATTCACTCACGGCGAGGGGAGCTCGTGTGGTCTAGTTCTCAAAGACGTTGGGGTACTGACCCAATGACCTCGCCTTTACACCTCAGCTACCTACCGAATCATCACCCGTTCTGTGGTGATGAAATTATGGACTGCATCTCTCCTCCCTTACGACTGGGGCATGTTTCTTTAAATAATCAGTCATCCAAGTGAGGAAACACTTAAAAAAACAAATTAATAATACTTTATTGTTTGTTGTGACATTCAATGGAGTGTTCTATCGAAGAATATGAATAAAAAGCATTGTTTGGTTAACATTAGTACTACCTACTTCTACTTACCTATGTGTTAAGTGCCTCATGTAATTCTCGTCTACACGTGACTTAGCTACAAGATGGATCATTTTGAATAGGTAGGTACTTATTGGTTGTAATCATTTAAAAAGTGGTTTAAGTTCTCTACTTACTCAACCTTTTATTAGAAGTTTGATCTTCTTACCTACATAGACATACCTTTCAAATTCTAATTTTTGAGTTCTGTAGCCCGGGTCTAAAACATATGGCTACGGTATTGCCCGTCTTAAAAGGCGACCAAAGGAAGTTTCTTGGTGGGAGACTTAAGCCGTGACTTGTTACCACCCACCGGTCTAAGTCGTAGCGCCAAACTTACCGTGGCGCTACGATAATATGTTATTCGCATTACAATGGGTTGTAATTACCGGCGTTAGATTTTTTTTGTATTTTGTTTATACATAGTTTTTTAGTTTCAACGTTTTTAGGGTTCCGTAGCCGAATAGCAAAAATCGGAACCCTTATTTTAAATTCTGAATTGAAAAGTAGGTACCTGCTTGATAAAATACCTTAGTAGTATACCTACCTACTAACTAAATTAATGAACTTGATTATTGATGAAAAACATCAACACAATAGGTAGGTTAATTAAAAAGTTGGCAAGATAAATAACTACGCACCTGGCCCTTACATAAAAACCATAAACATCTTGATATTTAAAGTAAAATAAACAAAACAAAGTAAAAATTATATTAAATAATGTCTTTATTTATGGTAATTTGTATGTTGTTGTTAGAATCAAGAATCAAGAATATTTATTGTTTGAGCGATGTACATGGGGGTCTTAAATTAAAATATTTTGGATACAATCACTTACCCACTACAGGCATTCAATATTTTATGTTATGTTCTTAATCTAAAGATATTTAAGATCTCATACAATTAGATAACTAGTGAATAGATAAATAGATAAGATAAATGTTTAGAATAAAAAAGATAATCGCGGGTATTTAATAATGGACCGTGTTATACATAAAAGTAACTTCAGTTACTGTACACACAGAATACTTAATAGCAGCTTCGATAGAATGTTTTGAGCAGTGACGTTGTTAACACTTTATCACCGTTTGCGTACATTCACCATTCTCCACGTTAGTGATAACTCTGAAAAACAAAAACAAAATGTTATACCTGCTGTGTAATGAATGAAATGAAACGTAGAGCTATTATGTACATAGAAACTTTGGAAACATCGAAATTGGGATTGTAACGTAAGTATTACCGCTAGAAAAAATCTATTTCCGTTTCCTGTTTATTTACGAAGACTGCTTGTAATTCAATCAAACTACAAGATGGAAGACACTTACACTGCAACTTACACTGCAACTAACTTAGAGTGTTAGTCGGTGTATGGTGTATTACCAGTCGTTACACGGCCCAATTTCTTGGAACCGACAGATCATACTTACAGCACAAATCGAAACAAAATGTCGATGTGTGCATGAATTTCTTGTGTGCTGTAGCTGTGGTCTGCCAGGTCCGACAAATCGGGTGGTGTAACGACTGCCTTAAACATGTCTTTATCGTTGTCGGTTGTCAGAGGAATAGGTAGGTACTTAGCTATTAGCCTGGCTAATAACTAGTAAGGTATTAAAAAACTGGTTATTAATTCAAAGCAATGTGTCGTAGGTACGTAACTACATTCGCCCATTAATTATGAGTGATTTGATTAAAAGTGTTACTACTGCCTACATAACATAATAAGAATAATATGAAGTGATCTATAATTAACAATCCCTATCTTAATAAAATATGCTTCTTCTTCTTCTTGCAATGTTTTTTTTTCACAGGTTATAATGACTTTGTCTAATAGCCGCCAGCAATTCCTATCATGTGAAACTCAATCACCTGAACCTATTCAATATGGAAGAAAAGGTGGAATTTTTATATCACATTGCATTTGTGTCGGATTCGTCATTTGCGCTATTGTAATTGCTGTGATAGTTGGAATAATAGCACATTTTATAACTTATTTCAAGGTAGGTCCATAAATATTGGATTTTGTCATTACATCTATCTATCATTATTATAACAATATACAAAGTTAGATATTGCTGCCCGTGAAATTCTTCGTAAACGCTTCACAGCTGTCAGATGTCAAAGATAAAAAAAAAACAAATGACAATCGATTTCGTGCTCGGGAACGTTGTGCGCGATTTTGAAATTCGAACGAAAAATAATTTAAAATCACGATAGAAAATGTACATACTTAATTCTAGAGTTAAATAATATGAGTGCCATGAATTCATAAATACTCAACTAATCAGAGATTTACTAATGTTTAAGTTTGTTATTCCTGTGATAATGTCTAGTTGGAACAAAATGTTTTTTATAGTCTTTTTTATAATATTTATATTATCAGAACGGACGGAAACAGTGCCTGTAAGTTTATGAAAATTATCAGAAAAATCTGTGTTTGCAAACTTAGAAGGAAATTATTAAGGAAGTGCTGAGCTCTAGAGACTTTTCAAACTGTTTTTTTTTCTTTTTCAGATAAGTTCACATAAAAGTGTCAATTTTTGGGATGAAACCGAGCCCTTCGGGCAAGCGGGGAAACCGTCTCCAGACCTTCGTCTACCAACAGAAATCACGCCAAGTTTCTACAGACTAAAACTGAAAGCTGACCTAGACAACTCTAATTTCACTGGCGAAGTCGCCATAACATTAAGAGCTAGTAAACAAACCAAACAGATAATATTACACTCCAAAGATCTCATAATTAATCCTAGTGCTAAGTTAACGGAACAAATCTATGAGAAGTTGGAGTTACATAGAAGTAAAAGAGATGCCGACACAGAGCCAAGTAATTCTACAAACTCTACAGCGAACCCTACAGTCACCGAGGCACCCCCTGTCACTACAAATACCCCAGAACCTACGGAACCTGCTGCAAACATTACATCCACAACAGCACCCCCAATAATCAAACCTGTTGAGACACAAGTAACCCATAGTGCAGCTCGAAGTATCAAAGTCATGAATATAATTCCCAGTACCGGAGATAGGTTGATCATTGTACTGGGTTCTATACTCAAAACTAATGTAGATTATATCTTGGAACTGACCTTTGAAGGAAAAATCAAGGAGTCATTAAATGGGTTCTATAAAAGTAGTTATAAGACCAAGGATGGTGTGGAAAAGTGAGTATTTATAAGAAGAAATATCTTTTAAAACCTAATATTTATTAGCATACAAATACTCCTTTTGAGCTGAAAGTAGGCAACTCCTTATCTACAATTGAAATCTTTAATTGGACAAACTAGAAATAATGTTAACAAAATAAATAAACCTTAGGTCTACTTGGGTCACAAAGTTAATGTTTGTAATATTTCTTTTATTTTACTTTAAAATTTTATAAAAAAAGAGAATTTATCAAAATATGTCTCAAGTCCTCGTCACTTGGCAACAAGCTCAAAATTCCCATGCTGAATGGCAATGCTTATATTATTTTAATCACCAAATATTTTTCCAGAATACTAGCAACCACTCAGTTTGAACCGACCTCAGCTAGAGCGGCATTCCCATGCTTCGATGAGCCAGCTTTCAAAGCCAAATTCGAGATCAGTATTGCCCATGTAAAGGATATCACAGCGATTTCTAATATGAAAGTTGCAGCCATTGAACCTATGTAAGTTTTTTTAATAAATAGTTTTAAATTATCAAAATAAATATGACATGACATAATCAATGAAGACCGGCAAATCAGCAGTATCTGAAGTAATTAATACAACCTCTGGGGCATGTCTGCTATTCAGAAGGTTGCGTGTTCAATTCCTGCCTGGGACAAGTATTTAATATGCTGACTGACCATACATGTTTGTTTCTGGTTTTGTGTGTTTTCTTTATGCATCTTAGGGGCCCTATTCTGAAAAACTGAAAATCCATGTTGGGCGCATCGAAAATTGTTGATTATTTCATGACGGAATGTCGTAGAACTTTTTTTTGTGTACAGACAGATTGTAGACGACATTGTTTCCGATATTTTAGTGCAGTTTCCATACAAATATGTCTAAACGTATTGAAGCCTATCGACATTTTAGCCAAATCAGACATTTTTTGTCTAAAATTTGAATAGGCTTTGCACCAATAGGAGGTTCTTGTCTTAAAACTACACCAAAATGTAGGAAACAATGTCACCTACAATCTGTGCACAAAAAAAAGTTCTTCGACATTCCGTCATGAAATAATCAAACATTTTCGATGAGCTCGACAGGGATTTTCAGTTTCAAGGTCGTTGGCGTATATACTCCTCTTAAGTATGTAAGTATATACAAAACAAAGTATTATATATTGTATACTGTTGTCTTGTACCCATAGCACAAGTCTAGTTGCTTAGTTTTGGACTAGATTGCGCTGAGTGCAGCATCCTGCAATATTTAGTATTTATTTACTTATCAAAGTTGAAAAAAGTGTCTTATTGTTTTATCTAAACGTTTTGTAACTTTCATATAAATTATAACATCAATAATTTTCATGGTCATTCAAACTTTAATTAATACTTACCAGGAAATACTATTATTACATTATCAATATTTTTTTATCTATGTTTATACTTGCTATTCAGTAACTTTAATAAAATATTCTTGTCTTTATCTCAATTTGTGTAGTACGCTTCAGTAATTAATTAAATAATAAGCAATGTATACTTACATTCCTAATGCTGGGGCTACATTAGTTGGCGAAGAAACGTTTCGTCGCGACATAAACATCGTGTTCAGGCATACGTCTTTATCTCAATTTGTGTAGTACGCTTCAGTAATTAATTAAATAATAAGCAATGTATACTTACATTCCTAATGCTGGGGCTACATTAGTTGGCGAAGAAACGTTTCGTCGCGACATAAACATCGTGTTCAGGCATACGTCTTTATCTCAATTTGTGTAGTACGCTTCAGTAATTAATTAAATAATAAGCAATGTATACTTACATTCCTAATGCTGGGGCTACATTAGTTGGCGAAGAAACGTTTCGTCGCGACATAAACATCGTGTTCAGGCATACGTCTTTATCTCAATTTGTGTAGTACGCTTCAGTAATTAATTAAATAATAAGCAATGTATACTTACATTCCTAATGCTGGGGCTACATTAGTTGGCGAAGAAACGTTTCGTCGCGACATAAACATCGTGTTCAGGCATACGTCTTTATCTCAATTTGTGTAGTACGCTTCAGTAATTAATTAAATAATAAGCAATGTATACTTACATTCCTAATGCTGGGGCTACATTAGCGGGCGCAGAAACGTTTCGTCGCGACATAAACATCGTGTTCAGGCATACGTCTTTATCTCAATTTGTGTAGTACGCTTCAGTAATAATTAAATAATAAGCAATGTATACTTACATTCCTAATGCTGGGGCTACATTAGCGGGCGCAGAAACGTTTCGTCGCGACATAAACATCGTGTTCAGGCATACGTCTTTATCTCAATTTGTGTAGTACGCTTCAGTAATTAATTAAATAATAAGCAATGTATACTTACATTCCTAATGCTGGGGCTACATTAGCGGGCGCAGAAACGTTTCGTCGCGACATAAACATCGTGTTCAGGCATACGCGATGTTCTTGTCTTAACACAAGCTTAGTAGCTACTACGACACACAGCGCCACCTATATGATGTGTCTTGATGGCGCTGTGTGTCGTTCATAGAATCTATTTATTTATTTAATACTTGCTTATCAGTAACTTTAATAAAATATTCTTGTCTTTATCTCAATTTAATAGTAACACTTCAGTTATTAAATTTAATTAAACTCATAATAAGGAATGTAAGAACCTATTCCTAATGCTGAGGCTACATAAGCGGGCGAAGAAACGTATCGCGTTGCGCGACATAAACATTGCTTTGACGACTTCTGTAGCTCGTCGTGCGAATGCCCGACTGCAATGGAGAAAATTGTGGGTTTACCAGCGGTTTAGCCTGTGCGTTGATATATAATTCCTCAATCAGTCAGTCAGTCAGTACATTGTTTTTTTTATGTATAGATTAGGATACTTATACTTAATTTTGCGCAAACATTGTCTGCCTAGTATTTTTCCCTGCCAACAAGACCATATAAGGCTGTCAATATTTACTAACCGAACATTTGAATGGCAAGCAATTTAATAGTTCCTTTATCATAATCACTTCCCCTATTGATTTGTCAGATTTGCGGCCACGTGCGAACTCTGTTCTGTTACCCAATTTGATACGATAGTGATAATTCGTAGTTTTACGTAATAAAACAGCTACCCAGGCGGTATCAATATTTTAGAACGAATTTAAATCATACTTACCTACCATAACATAACATACGATTTCAAGGTTTTAAAAACTATGCAATTCTGCCGCACTTTTTTGTATAAAGAAATTGGCATATTGGTGAATTCATAATTGACGAAAATCAGACATTTACACAGCCATTGTCCAGATCTATGATGGTTCAACCATACATTATAGATGCATAACGTAAACGCATTGGGGATAGGTAATTCTCATTACACCGAGCCGGAGGCGGGTACGAGCTACAGCTACGGAACAGACAACATGCAAAACGAAAGCTGTCGCCTCGGCCCGGACACGGCTCTATCTAATACAGGGTGAACCATTTAAATGGGCCTTCAGGCGGATATCCTAAACTATACAAGATAGCGAAAAATTCTGAAAGAAGTTGCGTCCCCGATTTTGATAAAAAAAAACTAAAATTGAATTATTAGATTTTTGAAAAATTCATTACCCTAGCCAGGAATCGAACTTGTCTTTTTGCAAAAAAATAAACATCCCATATTATTGTACCAATCGATAGTGTTGCTGATAAAGATGAAATCCTGGAAACAAACAAAATATGGTAAATCAAGACAAATGCCTATTTTTAAATAAAAATATTAATTTACACCAAAAAATAATCTAACAGTGATATCCATCACTACTTTCAACAACTATACAAGCTTATGCTTCGAACTGTGGACGAAAATTTTAAAATTAGAACATGTTCTGTAATGGTGATAAATGCTAATGCAGTCGTTCAAATCGAGTAGGTCGTGGTAATAGGTACGGGGAACGCTCAAGTACTTGCACCAAATACTTGAGTGTTCCATATGTTTATTAAAAAATTGCCATTTCTCTCGATTTACCACACTGTATTTGTTTCCAGGATTTGATCTTCATCAGCAATACTATCGATCGGTATAATAATATAGGATGTTTATTTTTTTGCAAAAAGACAAGGTTCGATTCCTGGCTAGGGTAATGCATTTTTCAAAAATCTAAATATGCCAATTTAGTTTTTGTCAAAATCGGGGACGCGACTCCTTTCAGCATTTTTCGCTATCTCTTATAGTTTAGGATATCCCCCTGAAGGCCCATTTAAATGGTTCACCCTGTATAAGTCATCCCTTAGGGTAAAGCTAAGCTAGCGTTTTTGATCATTTTTGAGTTGAGAACCTGTCAATTTGAAAGTTCTTGTCACGAATAAAGCATGTTTTCTAACTACTCTACGTTTATTAATAAGGCTATTACAGAGTACCTACATTAGTGTAAATATAACATCAAAAAAATACAGCTTACAAAAATCTACTATTTGTCTTATTCCAGCCCCGAAGAACCTAACTGGCAATGGACACACTTCGAACGTTCAGTACAGATGTCTACATACCTAGTAGCCTACGTGCTATCAGACTTTACGTCTATAGAAACCACATACCTCAGTAAAGACAATGTGAATAAGACCATACGGATTTCTGCGCGGCCTGAGTACATAGACCGAGCGAAATATGCTTTGAACATCACTCCTAAGCTGGTCAATTACTTCGAAGATGTATTTGGAGTGCCCTATGCCCTGGATAAACTGGATTTGATTGCTATACCTGATTATTCGAATGTCGCTATGGAGAATTGGGGACTTATAACTTTTAGGTGATTATATTTTGATTATACTTTGCCAGACAAACCACCAGGATCGATATATTATGTACTTTAAATTATTTTTAGGACATCGAGAAAAATCATAACATGAAACCAAACCACCAAACATACTCGCCCCTATAACCTTTACCATGATTTATGATTATGACCAAAGTGCAGGTGTAGAAAATTTTTTTACTATACTTATTTAATATGGTTAAATTTCAATGACAAAAGTTGAAAATTTTAATCATTCCTATTAGTAGGAATGATTAAAATCCAACCAGCAAAAAAATCACACCAGATCCGTAATATGGATCTGGTGTAATTTTTTTCCCAGTAAATAAAATATCGAGGACTTTTAAGTAAGGGGGAAAAGGTTCTTTACTATTCCGTCGACAAAATCCATTCTCTAGGCTACTATTTACTCATAATAACATGGGGCCTATATCAAAAGTAACCTATTCAACAATTTCTATGTACCGGCCCCCCTACTACAGTCCCCAATCTCACTCTCAGCTCACTTAAAACTCCACATCTCTCTATTCTAGAGAAACTGGTCTCCTATACGATGAGACCGAAGGAGTTCCGCGTGACAAACAATCAGTGGGCATCACACTGGCTCACGAGCTCGCGCACCAATGGTTCGGGAACCTTGTCACGATGCGGTGGTGGACAGATCTATGGCTAAACGAAGGATTCGCTACTTATATCGAATATGTTGGACTTGATTTTGTGAGTATGTTGCTAGCTAGGCAAGTTGGACTCAATAATAGTAATAGTATTCCGTAAATGGCTATTTGTAAAAAGAAAAGGCTTGACGAGTTGACACTTTTCGAAGACTTGACAAATTGACCAATGACCAATGGACGCAAATAAATGACTTGGCAAATTGACACTTTTTAACTGCTTGACGAATTAATAATAAAATTTGCGGTAAAAACACGCTTGACCAATTGACACAATTTGTGGACTTGACCAGTTGTCCACTACATCATTCTTTTTTTTCTCGTGCCATGAGATTCTGGTAGAACTATACATATCCTTATTTGATTTTTTATATGTTTTTATAAACATATTAAATGTTTAGTTCGTCTTATACAATTGCTAAAAATCGTACCTGCATGGTCCTTCGAGCCGGATCACGATTCTAAAACAAACCTTATTGAATGCTTTGTCACTTTTAATCTGGCATAACCTAAAAGAGACAGAGACAAAATAATTCTCACTCAACGCTACCTTTCTATTTAAAACGAATTTAATAAAAGAAATATTACATAGTTCAAATTTTCAAATGAAATATTGTAATTTTCAGATCGAACCACAGTGGAACGTTTTCGAAATGTTCGCCAACGACAAAATGAACCTCCTTCGAACCGATGCCTTAAAGAACACATCCCCCGTCTCTCGCCAAGTCATTGACGCGTCTGAAATATCACAAAAGTTCGACGAGATATCTTACGCTAAAGGAGCGGCTTTGATACGGATGCTTAATTGTACTATCACTGAGAAGCTGTTTCATAAAGGACTGCATATTTATTTGAATCGGTGGTAAGTCACTTCTGGGCCCACGTTTTAAATTATTACGACAGGAATACCGTCGCCTTGTTCTTTTAGACCCTAAAAGAACAAGGCGACGGTGCTGGGTAAAGAACACAAAAAACCGCCCCAGTGCAAGTTGGACTCGCTCACGAAGGGTTCAGTATCATTATCACAAATGGGTACGAAACCCTAAAATAAACACTAGACCAAGCTAAATCCGTGAATGCTACAACGACACACGCGCACGTTTGCATTTTTCTTTACCATTGACACCAGTTTATCACTAGATAGCGTAAAACGTGCTCACGTTACGTTTAACTTTTAAAAATTGCGTTTGTTGTATAGGAGCCCCCATTAAATATTTGTTTTTAGTATTTTTTGTTATAGCGGCTACAGAAATACATCATGGGTGTAAATTTAAAATTTCTAGCTATCACGGTTTATGAGATACAGCCTGGTGACAGACGGAGAGACTGACAGCGGAGTCTCAGTAATAGGGTCCCGTTTTTACCATTTGAGAACGGAACACTAAAAACCGCATTTTTGCATCACACTAGCAATTTGCAAATAATAAATCCTTGTTGTACTATAAAATTAAAAAATACATAAACATACTAAATTCCGTTTTCCATGACGAATTTGAAATGTGACGAATCGCAATCGGAACTAATGCATGACTTTTAAAGCTAGATAAGAACAAGTAAAATTATAGAATGAATCCAATAAAAAAATACTTTAAATAAAACAACTTCATATCAAAATAATTATTATTTATTCTGAACTAGCGACCTGCCCCGGCTTCGTACGGTGCATATTGAAATAACTTATCTAATCTAATGGTTTTTTGTACCACTTTAATGGTTTTTGGCCACACACGTAAAAGAGCTATTAAACTAAGTACCTAGTGATGTATATCACTGCGTCCCGTAAGTCACGATCCCGCAGGAATATACCGATATTATCCGATATTAGTAGGAGAAATACACATTTCTCTCGTTTTACCACACCATGTTTGTTTCCAGGATTTAATCTTTATCAGCAACACTATCGATCGGTACAATACTATAGGGTGTTTATTTTTTTGCAAAAAGATTAGGTTTGATTCCTGGCTAGGGTCACCGAATATCTAATCCAACAGACCAACAACTTTATACAAGCCCGCGGTGGTAGGTACTCCACTACATGCGCAGCTAAGTGTGCGTGACTTCTCACCGCTTTCCGCTCGGATTTTCCGAAGCCGCCCGCGAACCTACTCGGCTCACGTACGTGAACCCGTTGGCACACTATCCAGTCTATCGGTGAGAGAGGTCACGCACACATAGCTGCGCATGTAGTGAAATACCTACGCCGCGGGCTTGTATG
This sequence comes from Idaea biselata, assembly GCA_958496205.1. NCBI lineage: Eukaryota > Metazoa > Arthropoda > Insecta > Lepidoptera > Geometridae > Idaea > Idaea biselata. The sequence goes on from OY292398.1 coordinate 25,186,399, forward strand.
AAGCTGTTGTTCTGTTGGATTAGATATTCGGTGGGTAACGAATTTTTCAAAAATCTAATTATGCCATTTTATATTTGACAAAATCGGGAACGCAACTATATTCGTAATTTTTCGCTACCTCTTATAGTTTAGGATATCCCCCTGAAGGCCCGTATAAATGGTTCACCTGTATACTAATTATTTATGAAACCATTTCAAGGAAATATTCAAACGCAGAAGAGAACAACCTATGGGAAGCGATGTCCGAAGCGACCGCCGCGGAACCATCTCTGAAAAATCTCTCCATTGTGGATTTCATGAACTCATGGACCAGACAGGCGGGCTACCCAGTCGTTAAAGTTAACAGGAACTATGAGACTGGCGCTGTAGAAATTGAACAGGTTTTTAAACATTTCTTAACTATGGAGTATAATAAAGTATTCAATGTATAAAGTATATCCGTTGTCTAATACCCAAAGTACAAGTAATGCTTAGTTTGGGGCTGTGTGCAACGTCGCGCAATATTTATTTATTTATTTTAGTCTTATTTCTGATAGAATATAGTTAACCTGATAGGAAACGATGATGGGATCAACGATGTAGCATGCTTGCCTAGCAAAAATCTGGTCACTCTAGAATATTTAGTTTTAAAAGTAGTCGAGTTAAGAAAATAAATAATACTTAATACGTTTGGACCCGATAAACTGTTAATTAACAAATCGTGTCACTTTAAAAGTTTATTAGATGACGATGTTTTGTACTCATCTTCCAAACTAAAGTACTAGCCGTGGCAACTTCTCCCATAGAAGTTCCTTTTAAACTTTCATTTAAATGCAATTTAATCCTTTTTAGGAACCCTCTGGGGCAAATATTAAGTTTCTAAGCCCAATTTCTTAGACCGTGCGTTGTCCAGTCAGTCAGACTTTACAATTTACCTGTGCGCCTCGGCGCCTTTTTCTATGGCTACAGTAAGTAGGAATGACAATTGATGATGCTCATCAATGCTACAAATCCTCCTTTGATTGTGGTTGACTTTTGGTCTGGGAAGGTGTAACCCAGACTAAGTTACTTCTTCTTCGTGTCAATGACCGCAAAAAATATTAGTATTAGATATTAGATATATTATAAAGCGAAAGAGTTTGTTTTTTTGTTTGTTTGTTTGAACGCGCTAATCTCAGGAACCACTGGTCCGATTTGAAAAATTATTTCGGTGTTGAATAGTCCATTTATTGAGGAAGGCTATAGGCTACTTTTGATCCCGATATTCCCACGGGATCGGGACTTATGCGGGTGAAACCGCGGGGAGCTGCTAGTATTAGATATAAGTCTAATATAATGATTGATTTTCAGAGGCTATTCACCAGCACCAAAGAGCCGTACCAGGCGATGGTCGACCAGCTGTGGCAGATCCCCGTGACGTACCGCGCGGTGGGCGGCGCGGGGTCGGGCGCGGCTGGCGGGCACGTGTGGCTCACTGCGCGCACGGGGGTCGTGCATACTGGCTACAACAGCACCACGCCGGTGCACGTCAATATTGATGCTATTGGTCAGTTGATTACACTTTTAAGGGGACGTAGTAGGCCAGAACTGATTCTTCTCGGACGGTTAACTATAAAATTTATTTGAAATAACAGTTTTGAAAACATTATTAAATAAAGTTAAGGATATTTACTAGGTCCGTGTTAGATGTGAAAACACGATTACAGAAAATTATCTCGTTAGAATAAAATCACAAACTTTCCTCTAAATTTTACAACAAAATAGTTTTTATTAGTCAATATTTAACTTATCTTAATAAAACTTTGTAGATGTACTGATCTTAGTTCAATGCAGGGCATCTATGATTTGAAATTCAAAATTAACGTTTTGATATCTTGTAATTACCAAATGTTTGATTTTACGCTCTAAAATTTTGCGTATTAGCATATTACGTCCTTCATTATCACATCTGTAATTCGCTAGCGCTATCCCTGTCACGCAATTGGGGTTATATGGGCCCTTAACACCGCATTACTATAGTCGATTTAATCTTTTCTGAACACAATCTGACGTTTTCAGTGTTGCCGGCTTTTAAGGAAACAAAAATATCGATGTAGTAAAAATGTTCATTCAATTAGAAATAGTGAGACTGGCGGACTGACTGAAGGAGGCCATAGGTATTTTGCACCCACTGGATATTATATTATGCAACATGAACATTCTGCACCAAGTGAATTACATACCATATTCAATGGTATGTAAATGTCAAAATCAAAATCATTAATTCATATTTCCAGTATCGATATGGGTAATATACAAAAACTGGTTTAGATAGATTTTTATTAAAATTGTAAATTTAGTTTAAATTTTTGAATTTCATTGTGGCGGCACATATGGGCACACGCAGTTTTTTGTTGTTGAACAGAAGCATCCCGGTCCAGCATCGCAATCTGCATCGGTCACACAAGCTGCGGAAAAAAAACATAATTTCAATGAGACGGGTTCCTCTCCATATAAAAAACCTTGTGATTGACTTTTCTTAGTTACCTACCATTATAAGGAACCCATTTTTTGAAAAAAAAATGGTTCAAATTCAAAAATTATTTATGCGTTTAAAGCAAAGTATGAAAATACATGATTGACTATAATTTTGGTGTGGTTTCGGAACGCGCCCTCCGATGACAAGAAACCATAAAAAACTCAGGGGGGTTTTTCTTTTTTGTGATTACGTGTTAAATTACTGTTTTTGGTGTAATTAAATATTTTTATTCAAAAATAGCCATTTCTCTCGATTTACCACATTATGTTTGTTTCCAGGATTTGATCTTTATCAGCAACGCTATCAATCGGTATAATAATATAGGATGTTTATTTTTTTGCAAAAAGACAAGGTTCGATTCCTGGCTAGGGTAATGAATTTTTCAAAAATCTAAAAATGCCATTTTAGTTTTTGTCAAAATCGGGGACGCGACTCCTTTCAGCATTTTTCGCTATCTCTTATAGTTTAGGATATCCCCCTGAAGGCCCATTTAAATGGTTCACCCTGTATACAATTATCTTAGATCGGCAACTCTATGTCATTGACGTCTCAAACTCCCTTAAATAGTACTTACTGGTGACAAATAAATAACATGTAACGGGTCTTACGGTAAAATACACTTAGTAAATTAACACGATTTATAAACATAGTTGAATTTTATTATTAGAAATATGGGTCTAGCTAGAACGTCGAGGCAATTAATAACAACGATTATGTACAGCGCAGTCTAGACCCGTGCTTCTAATAATAAAAAACCGGGCAAGTGCGACACTCGCGCACGAAGGGTTCCGTACCACTATGACATTTGGGTACGGAACCCTAAAATGATTTACATCCAATTTTTAAATTTGATAGGAAAATGTGAAATATTTAGCTTCGATCCTTACTCCCTTCATACGACCACACCACTCAAAAAGAAAAAGAAAAAAAAAAAACTTTCGCAATAAGAAAATCTGAAACTTATAAGAAACTCTTTGGTAAGTGAAGGCAGACTGGTAATTTGACAGACAGGGCGGCCATTTTGAATTCCACGACCTACTCGATTCCCTTGTAGTTTTTGAAACACGTTTGTTGTATGGGAGCCCCTCTTAAATATTTGTTTTATTTTGTTTTTAGTATTTGTTGTTGTAGCGGCAACCGAAATACATCTTCTGTGTAAATTTCAACCTTCTAGCTATTACGGTTCATGAGATACAGCCTGGTGACAGACGGACGGACGGACAGACAGACAGACAGACAGACAGACATACAGACAGACAGCGAAGTCTCAGTAATAGGGTCCCGTTTTTACCTTTAGGTACGGAACCCTAAAAACGGGGCAAGTGCGACACTCGCGCACAAAGGGTTCCGTACCACTATCACAATTAGATACGGAACCCTAAAATGGTTTACAACAACCAATTTTTAAATTTTATAGGAAAATATGAAATATTTATCTTCGATTCTTACTCCCATCAAACGACCGAATCACTCAAAAAAAAAAAACCTTGGCACAAAGAAAATCTGAAACATAAAAGAAACTCTTTGGTAAGTAAGGCAGACTGGTATATTTGACAGATAGGGCAGCCATTTTGAATTCCATGACCAACTCGATTTGTCCTGACCAATCAGAAGGAGTTTAGCACATTGTACTAAACTCCTTGTTATTTTTGAAACACGTTTATTGTATGGGAGCCCCTTTTAAATAATTGTTTTATTTTGTTTTTAGTATTTGTTGTTGTAGCGGCAACCGATATACATCTTCTGTGAAAATTTCAACCTTCTAGCTATTACGGTTCATGAGATACAGCCTGGTGACAGACGGACAGACGGACAGACGGACGGACGGACGGACGGACGGACGGACGGACAGACAGACAGACAGACAGACAGCGAAGTCTCAGTAATAGGGTCCCGTTTTTACCTTTAGGTACGGAACCCTAAAAAGCAACGATGTTAACAAATCGTGTGAATTTAAAAAGTTTAAATCGTGTTAATTTCAAAAAAATAATATCAAATTCTTACTCTTAGCTTGCACCATCGATATGGCAACGGCAGCCGAAATTATCAGTGTTATTAAAAAGAAAAACTTCATGTTTTTAAAAGTTATTGCAGAGTTTTGTAAAACTAATGCGATAATAATATCTAGAAATTAATCTCGATGCCTTATATACATACTATTTTTAACGAACAGGTAATTGAGATTGTCAAGCCAATTAGTATTTTGCAATAGGTAATGATTGTAATCTGCATTGTAAATAATGAGAAATCCATATAAAAAAAAAAAAAAATTAGAAACTGTGAGGTTTTGTTTACCTACTCGAAGAAAATTGCTGTTTTTGTAAGTAAACACGATAATTTTGTAAAGACTAAAATTCAACTAAAAATTAAAGACTAAAAATCTAAATAAACAAATGAATTCTCCAATATAATGACCTAATAATCCGACCTTCAAATTTCTTCTGATTTTCGAGTCGTAGAACTGGACGTTAACATTTTCAACGTCCTGTACTGTTATTAGATGATGGCTGGATGGCGCTGTGTTATGTTGATAGAATTTATTTATATTAACCCGTTAATACGTCCCATTGTAACGCAAGTGCCTCTTCCTCTGGGTTAGGCAGTAAGACACGACGGCAAGGTTTTCGTGTTGTCTCCGGATTGAAGAAGGTCCCATGTCTTTGGACCATAGTGAGTCCTAGGACAAGTCGACTTCCTAACGATGTTTATCTACACCGTAAGAGCGATGTTATTAGCGCACATTACTTTTTTTCCAAAAATAGACATCGGTGCGCGGTCGGTCGGGAATTGAACCTATGACCCTCGCAATTAAGGTCGGGAGTCGTGATATCTACCACTGCACCAACACAGCTCGACGTACAATCATTTCAGAGTCTAAACAGGATATTTTAACAATAAATTCTATTGTTATAGATTATCCTGTTAATTGTTTAAGTAAATAATGCCAGATTGATTTGGGACTGGGGGACTGACTGAAGTAGGCTATAGGTATTTTGCACCCACTGGACGTTATATTATGCAACATGAACATTCTGCACCAAGTGAATTACATACCATTGAATTCAAATTTTGAATTCAATAGTATGTAAATTTTGGTCAAAATGTCAAAATCAAAATCATTAATTCATATTTCCAGTATCGATATGGGTAATATACAAAAACTGGTTTAGATAGGAGATTTTAATTAAAATTGTAAATTTAGTTTAAATTTTTGAGTTTCATTATGGGCACATGCAGAATAATTGTGTCCAAAAAGGAATTAATGGACAGAAACATCCCGGTCCGCAATCTGCATCGGTCACACAAGCTGCGGAAAAAAAACATAATTTCAATGAGACGGGTCCCTCTCCATATAAAAAACCTTTTGATTGACTTTTGTTAGTTACCTACCATTATAAGGAACTCATTTTCATACCTGAAGGGTGTTACTGTGGTTCAAATTCAAAAATTCTTTATGCAATGAAAGCAAAGTATAAAAATACATGATTGACTATAATTTTGGTGTGGTTTCGGAACGCACCCTCCGATGTCAAGAAACCATAAGAAACTCAGGGGGTTTTTCTTTTTTGTGATTATGTGTTATATTCGTCATCATACTTGCCCAACACACACCAGGAGCCATATTGAATTTGAATCGCTCTTGCCACTTCGAGCGATTTAAATAGCTCGATTTCTGCTGATTGTCGTTCGATGTCGAACTCCTGCAGCTAGCGGTTGAGACTACTCGTTGTGGTCGTGCGGTTTATACAAAATTACAGATATCGAATGAAAATCAATAGAAATCGAGCTATTTAAAAAATAAGGCTCCTGTTCAGAATGCAGGTGTGTGTTGGGCTTAAAATTGAAAAAAATAAGTGTTTTATTCTTTATTAAATGACATTTTACATATTCCTAACATAAGAACTTGCAATCCCATCATTTAGAATTAGATTCCGATATTTTATTGTCAATTTTCAATATTTAATTCGAAAAGTTCATCTAATCTTTAGAATTGTTCACTTTTGAACGGTATTTTCAGAATATACCCATCACTACCATCTTGAGGGTGACAACATTATTTCAAGTTTTGACAGTTCGAAATGTCAGATTGTGTTCAGAAAATAAGAAATAGACTATACGGTCCAGTACTTATAGGGTAAAAACGGGAGCCTTTTGCTAAGACTCCACTGTCCCGCTGTCTGTCACCATCCTAAGAAGATAGATGAGCGTACGATCACTATCTCACCTGATTGTTAGTGGTGATATGGTCTAAAATGTAGCCCGCTCATCTAGAAGAAGAAAGACGGCAGTGGAACAAGATCCGTGTTTCAACCTGAACAATTTCGAACCTGGCCTTTCACCTTTCTTTACTTCTTTTCCAACCAAAGTTGTCTGAAAGAGATCGCTTTCTAGCGTTAAGGCCACTCTTTGTGTTTGAAGACTTTAGTATTAAGTCAAGTACATTGGTTGTGTGCGTAATACACTCACACCACTGCGCATTTACGCCTATATTCAGAAGATATAAAGCTTTGATCGCACTGTACTGATAGTACAAGCCTAGTTGCTTAGTTTGCAACTAGATGGCGCTGTGTCCAACAACACACTGCAATCAAATGTATTTTTGTTCAATAACGAAGTGAAATTTTGGCAAAATTTACTTTCATATGTCACAATGTTTGTACCTACTTTGCAAGTTGATTCTCCTCTACAGCTCATATATCTCAACCGATCTTGAAGAAACTTATTCACTTACTTTCAGGTTATTACCGAGTAAATTACGATAAGAAAAACTGGGAGTTACTATCCTCGGCTATGAAATCTGGAGCCATCAAATCCCCGGTGACGAGAGCTCAACTGATCGACGATGCCTTCAATCTAGCGAAGACATCGCAGTTAAACTACACGTATGCCCTCGGCTTGACCACTAGTTTGATCGATGGGGAGGATTCTAAAACTGTGTGGGACTTGGTATTGAATAATATGCAGTTTTTGAGGTACAATTTGAGGGCTGTTCCTGGGTATATTTATTTTAAGGTAAGTCACATAAATAATGATATTTTCTTCTTATTTTAATGACCACAAAAGCGCTGGTGGGACAATCTTAACCGCTGAAACCGCTTAGAAACAGGTAGGCCTTTGACCAGCCCTTGTTGCTTCTTCACGCAATAACCGCTGAACCGCTAAAATTAAGTATGCAAATGATTACCTGATACCTATTATTAAAAATATCGGTATAAAATGAAGTCTATCTATTTATAGGCGTCATTTTATCCCGATATTTCCACGGAATCAGGACTTACACGGGTGAAACCGCAAGACGCTGCTAGTTTGTTTCTAAAAACTTGACGTGGCATAAACTTTACACCCATGATCAATAGATCACAAACAAACTCTTTCAATTCCGTCGTTCCCTTATTGATAAAAGTGACCCCTATTCAGACAGCTTCGATCTGATACCGAAGATTGGAAACGTATCTCTGTCTCGCTCAGCGCGACTCAATATGACAGAGACAGGCATAATCATTCCATCATCGGTGTCGTATCGGGGGCTGTGAACACCCCTAAAGGCATGCAATCTAGCAAGCGTCTTTCTACAGTGATCTTAATCGATGGCCTGATAAAGAGTTGTTATGGTATAGGAGATACTTACTACTGTACTTGGTCCGGCCATTGTTTAGGGCTCCGCCCTCGTGGTCTTTCCCCTAAACTTTCTTGGTTCTGAAGATTCTTATAGAACTCAGAAAGTTGAATTCTGTGATACAAATAGACAGGATTTGTCTGTTTGAAGGTCCGATTAAATCGGCTTCTAAAGAACTATATATATACCTGGAACTACCTTCTCATCAGAAAACTCCTCAATGATTAAAGCTTTGATTAGAAATTTAATGTTTTTTTTATATCCAACAGGATTATATGAATCGGCTAATGAAAAAACAACTGGAAACCCTAAACTACGGTTTAGATCCACCAAAAGATGACAACACAGCTCTTCTCATTGAGAATCTGGTTACTTGGGAGTGCAACCTGCATTCGACAAGGTGTATCAACTGGGCTAAGGCGAAGTTCGACGAGTGGGCTGCACAGCCGGACTATGCGAATAAACCGTGAGTTTACGGCTGTTTAAGGGTTCCGTACCTCAAGGATGCCCTTACAAGATCACTCGGTTGTCCGTTGTTTTTTTTACATTTGCTTCTTTACTTATGAACGGGGAAGTCTATTAAAATTTTAAGCCCCGGGCTCCCGAGAGGGATACAACTGGGAACATCGCTGGGATGATGATGATGTAAGTCATCATCGTTAAACGGTAATTAATGACGGTGACTTGTGCTGTGGGTACTAGACAACGGATATACTACATTATTATACTTACGTTCTCGCTCTTACGGTGAAGGAAAACATCGTAAGAAACCCTACATGTCCTAGGACTCACCACGGTCTGAAGACATTCGAAAATCCGGAATAGTCTCTCGAAGTGTCTTACTGCCTAACCCCTCTTAAGAGAAGGCCCGCGCCAAATATCATCATCATCCTAACGATGTTCCCGGTTGCATCCCTCTCGAGAGCCCGGGGTCCGCTCGCCAGGCCCGCGCCCTGCAATGAGACAAATAACGGGCTTATATTTATTGTTATTTGTCCTTGTAATTGTACCTATAATACAAACGATTTTGATTCCAGCATCACAAGCTCCCTCAACTCGGTGATCTACAGCACGGCGCTGAAGAACGGCGGCCGGAGGGAGTTCGACATACTGTGGAACGCGTTCCTCAACTCCACCAACCCGACCTTTAAGTCCATAGTCATCAACACACTGCCCTCCACCACTGACGAGTCGCTTATTGTCACGTGAGTACATACAACCTGGGAGGCTACCGCGGTTCTATCGTTGACATCAACTCGATGCCGACGCGGTAGTTTGACATCTTTGACAGCGGGGTTTTCAACTTTAAAGCCACGCATCCATGGCCGTCAGCCGTCGATTTGAAAATTTTCTGTCAAAATCTTCAATTCAATTCAATTCTGTCTGTGTTTCATTCATTCAATTTGGCTTCGGCACCGGTATGAGTAATCGATGCGTCGATTTGAAATTTTCGCGGTTCTAAATTCGGCTGTCAACTGTCAAATGAATTCGATGCCGATGCCGACGGAACAACCGCGGTAGCCTCCCTGATTATCCCCGATGTCATAGTCTAAATAAGGAACAGTACGGAAACGACCTACAAACGACCGAAATGGCATACTCACACAAACATCCGCATCGTTGTGACCCACTAGATTGGGAGGGGGCAGTCGGTCATCTTACCTCATTAGTACCAACTGGAGACTTATATGGTGGAAAGAGTAGTAAAAGTTATGCTAAAAAAACTCGGTCGGCCTCGAGTCGGCCTGGGCCCGTCCGAGCTCAGCCCGTTTTTAGGGGAGCAATCGGGCCTGGGAACTTACCTCATTAGTACCAAGTTGGGACTAATATGGTAGAAAGTAGACTAAAAGTTATGCTTAAAAAACTCGGTCGGCCTCAAGTCGGCCTGGGCCCGTCCCTACTCAGCCCAGTTTTATGTTGGTATACTAAAACTTAGACGCTTAGTTCTGAGAAACTGTAACTTCGCATACATATACGTTATAACTACGCAATCAAAGTTTAGAATTAAAATTTAAAAAAAAAAGTTTCTGTATGGTAGCTCCCGTACATGTAAGATGGAGATTTTTTTTTAAAGTCGCGTCTATCCCATCGCGTGGGATATCGTTAGAAAGCTTTTTAAAAAATATTGTGGGTCTTCTAAAACCATTTTACATTTAAGGGTTCCGTTTGCGAAATACTGATCTTTAAAATGTTACTATTTTCAGAGTCATATTTTGCTATTATAATATCGAATCATAGGATGAAACTATTATGGTGAGGAAGTGGACTTAAAGTTATGTGAAAAAAACTTGGTCAGCCGCGAGTCAGCCTGTAAGTTTCGTAACTCAGCCCAGGAATATGTTTACGTACTAATCTAAGATGCTTAGTACTAGTTCGCGTCTATCTCATCGTGTGGGGTACCATTAGAAAGCTTGTTCAAAAATATTGAGGGTTTTTTAAAACCATTTTTCATTTAAGGGTTCCGTTTGCAGAATATTGATCTTTAAAACGTAACTATTTTCAGAGTCATGTGTCGTTATTGTGTATTTGACTAATAGGAAGCCGTAACTTCGCATATGTATACGTATTAACTACGCGAACAAAGTTGAGAAATAAAAATTAAAAAAAATAGTTTCTGTAGGGTAGCTCCCGTACATGTAAGATGGGGTTTTTATTTAATTTTGCATATACACCTTCGTGTGTGGTACCGCTAGAAAGCTTTTTAAAAAAGAATGTGGGTGTTGTAACACTATTTTTCATTTAAGAGTTCCGTTTGCGAATTAATGAAGAATAGAAGTTACCATTAAAAAATCAATATTTCGCAAATGGTACCCTTAAATGAAAAATGGTTTTAGAAAACCCACAATATTTTTAAACAAGCTTTCTAATGATACCCCACACAATAGGATATACGAGAACTAGTACTTAGTACCTAAGATTAGTATGTAAACATAAATCTGGGCTGAGTTAAGAAACGGACAGGCTGACTCGCGGCTGACCGTGTTTTTTTGGCATAACTTTAAGTGTACTTACTCACCATAATAGTTTCATCCTATGATTTGATATCATAATAGCGAAACATGACTCTGAAAATAGTAACATTTTAAAGATCAGTATTTCACAAACGGAACCCTTAAATGAAAAATAGTTTGAGAAGACCTACAATTTTTTTTAAAAACCCACACGATGTGGTAGACATGCACTAGTACTTAGCAACTAAGATTAGTATGTAAACATAATCTTGGGCTGAATACAGAAACGGACAGGCTGACTCGCGGCTGACCTGGTATTTTTGGCATAATTTTGAGTCTACTTTCTCACCATAATAGTCTAAGCCTATAACTCAATAACATAATAGGAACACATGTCACTGAAAATAGTAACATTTTAATGTTGATTATTTCGCAAACGGAACTCTTAAATGAAAAACAGTGTTACGAGACCTACCTTATTTTCAAAAAAGCTTCTTCAAATTACGGCTAAATTACTGAAACGGTACAAAAAAAATAAAGGCCACCTGATAAATCCACTTAAATAATTAAGCAGCTTCTATATTAAATTCAATTCAAAACATTGTATGCTAATTTTAAGTTTTTGAGCATTTTTAAACGTTGAAACTAAAGACATTTTTCGGTTTAAATCGCGTGGTGTTTATTACTTTTAGCATTGTTTCAACGCTCAACGTTCAGGCTTAATCTCAGTCAATCCTGAAGAAGGGACCTGTAAAGGTCTCGAAACGTTGAGCGTTGAAACAATGCTAAAAGTAATAAACACCACGCGATTAAAACCGAAAAATCTCTTTAATTTCTATACAACTACAGAAGAAAAATCTACGAGAAAATAACTTTACCTGTTGAGGCTCAATATTTTAATTATAAAACCTCAAATCCACAAAACGAGATTTCACAAATAGAACTGGCATATCTGTCAAAATGACAACGTAAAATTTCTCGACTGACAATTCATCATATTTCTCACATTTTCGCTGCAAACAATAATAAAGTTTTCGAAGCCAAATGATAATAAAAAATTGCGGCATTATGTTGCGTAAGGGCTTGATCCCTTTAGCTTACCACGTTCCTAGACGAAACTGGACACAAAGCGGATCCGTGCTTGCCACGCCTGCAAGGGTCAAATGTAGTTTTGGGGTGAGTAAATTGACTTTTTAATATGTAACCAGCTATGCCCTGCGGTTTCACTCGCGTATGTACTCCGCCGGAATAAATAATTGGCCTTTTTCGTCTATTTTTTAGATGATTTATACAGCGAAATAAACTGCTTTCTTATCGTATGCCTACATCACAAGACCACACTCTGCAATCAGTTTACTACTACTCTACTACAGTTAGGCTGTGCGTTGATCCATCAGCCAGTCAGTCAGGACAAATCCCTTTTCCTGACGGACTGACTGACTGAAAAAATTAAGGGCTACTTAAATCATTAAGCAGCTTCTGAATTTCAAATAAGGATGAACATTTTGATGTGAAACATCTATAGGCGAGGGTAAACCTAATTGTTGGCGTGGCGACACAGGCCGTGGCGACGCATCACAACGCTCTACGATGGAACGATGTACGATGTATGTGTGTATATGTTTGTAATGAATAAACTCAAAAACTCCTGGAGCGATTTCAAAAAATCTTTCACTGAAAGAAAGCTACGTTATCGAGGAGTAACTTTTGATCCCGAAATTTCCACGGGATCGGGACTTATACGAGTGAAACCGCGGGACGCAGCTAGTGTTCTATACGTAGTGAATTGATGTTTCACATCTGCCAGGCGTCCTGTGACGACTCACATTTTATATTTTAAAAAGTCTTTTATTTTTCAGGAGGTAATAGTCCATGCCTTGGTTATGATTTCATTTTGGGTAACACCCATGGCTTACTTCATGACGCAAATCAAGGTATGGCGGCGTGAATATATTGGAACTTAGAGACGAACTATGAAACTATGAACTATATACTATTTTTTTAAACTATTCTTTGTTCTGTGCTGTTATAGTTAATAATAAATTTTCGTGATATAAACTTAAATGTTTGTTTATTTTAATAAACCTACGTAGTTAAGTAATTTCTGTACAATGAAACTATGCCAAAGGAAATCCGTCGTTTCTAATATTATATTATACCCGCATGCCCGCACTCCTTTCAGAGAGAAAAATGTACATAACAAAAAAATATTAATATCAATTTGTAGTTTGTTTGGAGCAAAGAATGCCATTTCAAACTTATGCAAAACACGTCACAAGGGGTATTGTAGTGCCGCCAGGATGGCGATACAAAGTGCGCCATTTAAAACTTTAATTAAGGTAATATACACAGAGACCAGTGGATGTCCTGGCACGGGCGGCTGGCGTGGAAGGGTTGACCGCCCAGAATACGTTTTTTTTTTTCTATCTCAAACGGTTCGAGCTGTACGTCACTTTTAGTAAAAATTGAAAATTGTCTACTTTTTTGCACGTTTCGGGGTATCACGTCCACAGATTAAGCGATAGCATTGTTTTTTTTTTCGCCATGTGTTCACTAATATTGATGTTTGAAAATCACCTTAATTTTTTTTTTAATACTATAGTTAGTAACTTACAGGATGTCCCCAAAGATAGATTTAGTTTTATAAACTTTACTTTCTGCTAAGTTTGAGCATCTGTGGTGTAAAAAAAATGTATGAAACCTGTCTGGCCGACTATTGAAGTGGAGAGGAGGGAGATTAGGAGAAAAAAATTATAATCGTGTCCTTAAGAGATCGTTTATAAAAAGGTTAAGGGCCTGTGTAAGGGCAAGAGGAGGACAATTTGAGCATTTGCTGTAACATTATAACATATTAAATCTTAATAACTAAATCTATCTTTGGGGACATCCTGTAAGTTACTAACTATAGTATTAAAAAAAAATTAAGGTGATTTTCAAACATCAATATTAGTGAACACATGGCGAAAAAAAAAACAATGCTATCGCTTAATCTGTGGACGTGATACCCAGAAACGTGCAAAAAAGTAGACATTTTTCAATTTTTACTAAAAGTGACGTACAGCTCGAACCGTTTGAGATAGAAAAAAAAAAAACGTATTCTGGGCGGTCAACCCTTCCCCGCCAGCCGCCCGTGCCGGGACATCCACTGGTCTCTGGACACCCTGTATAACCTTAGATTTTTGTGTACATGCGTGTACGAAGTACGTGGTATCTAGCTAAATATATAACCTTAGATTTTTGTTCTGTTTTCGCGATGTTACATTGTAATATACTTAACTCATTTTTCACCACGCGATTTAAACCGAAAAAAATGAGTTTTAATTTTAACGTAACCTTTCTTTGTCCACAGTCTTTTAGAGAAATCTCTAGGTAACTCAACGATACCGACTCAGTACGCTCTCGGGCCGTGGAGTGTGGAGCCTCCCATCGGCTCTAAGATAGCACAAGACTTCTTCATACAGAACTTTGATGCGATTTACAGTCGGTTCATGGCACTTGAGACCACTTTGTTCAGTGCCGTTTTGAACTCAGCCTTTGGTTATATTACTACAAAGGACGAATTGGATCGGGTAAGTAAAGAATACCCGACTGCAATGCTGGTTGCTTGTTTGATTCCTACCGGGAACAAATGTTTATGCTTAAAATAATTATTGGTTCTGGCCTGGGCCTGGGTGTTTCTCTGTGTAAAAGTTTAAGTGATTATGAATGAATAAATAAATAACACGTCAAATTTATAACGCCCGTCGGGGATTAAAAAAAATAGTATTAGTATATTTGTTTTTCGGTTTTATTAATATAATCGTTGGTTTCGGGTAAAAAAAATTAAAAACCGACTTCAAATAAAAAGCAAAAAAAAATAATTAAAAACCGACTTAAAAAAAACATAAAATAACTTCGCCTACGTACAGTGCCACCGACTTATCTGTTATGTAATCTGAAGTCGGGCAGCCAAACTACTTACAATCCTACTCAACCAACCCAGTAAATCTGCCCGACTTCAGATTACATAACAGATAAGTCGGTGGCACTGTCCGTAGGCGAAGTTATTTTATGTTTTTTTAAGTCGGTTTTTATTTTTATTTTTTTTTGCTTTTTTTTTGAAGTCGGTTTTTAATTTTTTCAAATTATTTTTTTATTTCATCGTTTTTAGTGTACTTTCAACTACCACTAAAATCATTAAAATTGTATCCATAACTTTTATCATTGAGGAGTTCTGTGATGAGAAGGTGGTTTCAGATGTGGAGATTCCGAAACCATATTCTTATTCATCGGTATCTATTCTTTATGGCCTTATTCTACTGGTGAAAATCAAAAACTGAGCACTTTGCTGCACTCTCGAGGTGCAATCCTGTCCATCACTCCGAAGCTCCTCATTCGATCTTCACCAAAATTTTATGGGACCAACTGTGATGTATCTCCTTTCAAACAAAAAAATAATTATCCAAATCGGTCCGTCCAGGCATCTTCGAGTAATCGGGGAACATAATTTAAAAAAAAAAAAATATCCCGACGAATTGAGAACCTCCTCCTTTTTTTGGAAGTCGGTTAATGATAGATGCTTGCCACCCTTCCCCCAAAGCCGTACTTACCCCAGGTCACCCACATTTATAATGTTAGTTAGTAGGATGAGAGTATGAAAACGATGATTCATTTTCATCATATTTTCTTATCGTTTCAGTTGAAATCGTTCGCTCTAGAACACAAAGACAAGTTGATCCCAATGTCGCAGATGCTACAGAAACTGGTCGATACAGCCAACTTACGCATCGACTGGGTTAAGAAACACTCCAGAGGTATCAACACTTGGTTTGAAGAATTTATAACAGGTATGTTAGTCCATTGAAAAGTTACATTAGGGGTTGCATTTGTCAGGTACGCAATTTTATATTTTAGATATCAAGGAGAGGTCATTTTAAAGTTAAATCTTTGTAAAGTTTGTAGGGTTGGCAACCCTTGACCCACGGCGGCCATCTTGGAAAAGGGGATTCAAATGGCCTTTATGATTTATCTGGCGAACTATAGATCTCACAAAAAAAAATAGTTATTATTTTTGGTTGCAAATAAGATAATCTACAATTTTGTCAAGTAATTTTTAGTTGTAGAACCAAAAAATAAAAAAAAAGCTACCTGCCTAACAAGTTTCAACGCAATCGCTTCAGTAGTTTATGCTTGAAAGAGTAACAAAGTCACGTACCTACATAAATATACTTTTGTATAGTATTAGTAGGATTTGGGATTGGGTAACCCTAAAAATAACTTCTTTGAATGCAAAAGTTCGTTCTTCATCCCATTTATATTATTTAATAGATTTCAAAGTCAAATATCAAAAAACAGGTAAAATATCGTCCGACGTCAGTACAACAGAGGCGCCATCTATATCCACAACGACAACTGCACCTAATTCAACACCTGAAACCTCGACTACAGATACTATAGGCAAACCACCTACTGTTAATACGACCAGTCGTTAGATACCGCTAGTAGTCGTTACTTACCACGACTAGTCTTTAAATATCGCGACTAGTGGTTAGTTACTGCGACTAGTTATTAGCTATTGCGACTTGTCGTTATTTACTGCGACTAGTTATTAGCTACTGCGACTAGTCTTTAGTTAATTCGACTAGTCGTTGGTTACCACGACTAGTCTTTGGCTATCCTATCGCGACTATTTGTTTGTTTCCTAGACGATTGCTAGTTGTCGCTACTAGTCGATAGTTACTGCAGCTAGTCTTTTGTTACAGCGACTGGTCGCAAAAGTAACACTTAAATTTATAAAAAAAAATCTAAATGTAATATTATATAGTTATGTTGTTGTAATTGGTTAAGAGATGTCGCCGAATTTCTTGTAAAAATCTTCAAATTGTTTGCTTGTTTGTTTTTGTTATAATATAATAACAAAAACCTTAGAATTATTAGATATTGTTCCATTACCAGTTCATTTTTATAAACCTAAAAAACTACAAATTATGGTTTCCTAAATTCGCTTTAAAAATGATATAATTTCTCTATTCTATAAGTTTATATAGTAAGTAATCAATCTGCAACCAATAATAATCATTCGATAGTGATGTTGAAGAGTCCTAGTAAAATATTTGGTGCCAAATAACGAGGCCAAAGTTAACTTATTCGACGAGCTTATAAATTATAAAATAAATAAATTTAATTATATTATTAATTATAAATTAGAATTGTATTATATATTTATATGAATGTAAATAAGTAATTTAACATTCGTAAAGGACACTGAATAAAATATATAACAGAAAACTAATCATTTTCTTATGCCATATGCTTTTATTAGTTCAAAATTTAGACATAATCGATTTGTTTTTGTAATATTTTGTAGTGACATAAATGTAGTTACAGGTGCCGGCAAAAATCTTGAAAATGGCAGATGCGCAGAAGTCCATTTTTCATAGAAGTCGCACGAAAGTGTACTGCGCGAACTTACCCCTTACACGGCAATTTTTTTTCAAGATGTTTGCCAGCACCTGTAACATGGGTGGCTTACAAATACTACAGCATTTCTAATTAAGTGTCCATAATAAATAGGTAAGTAATAAAAGTTTTGCTTTAGTTATATCATTTGTCGTGTATCTTAAAGAAACTCGAAAATAAAAGAGTACTTACAAAGGAAAATAATATGTTTTGCGTAGTTCTTTAATGTTTTTAAGTATTAGAGTTTAATACCAGTTAACTATTTGTAAGTAGGTACTAGGTCATGCTGTCATGTCATTGTCCATTACCTCAGTACCTATGATTGATTTGTAACTTATTTTCTCCTCTACTTGCTATTTAAGGCACTGTTATATGTAATCTAGACGCTGCTAGAGACGGAGACATTGGGCACGAACAGAATGTTAGCTGGATTAGCTCTTTATTGTACCAAAAACATAAAAACACCATATTATACAAAGAAAAACTTAATACTGAAGTGGCACAATGGACGATCTCTTCCAGACAACTTACCAAAGGGGATGGGTGATGTGTTTTTGATAAAAAATGAAGTGTTTATCACCAATAAATAAAAGACTACATATAACTATTAACAAACTTTTTTAACTTAATGCGTTTCCTATCATGTTTTCATCTTCTGCTCCAAGGTAAGAAGACACTTTAAATGATAGTTACATTTTCCCGGGTCTTAATGGCGAATAATTATTTATTTTCTTACCTGGACGTTTCAACCATGTTACAATGGTCTTGGTCGCGAGGGGACTCCGAAAAAACCCGAAGACCCGGTACAATGTAACTATGTAAACAAATCGTGTGAATTTGAAAAGTTTATTCATTTTTAATGATATTTTGCGGTGTACTTATTATAGTTTTGTCTTAACTTTACCTCCGCTCTAGACCTTACATTACATATTATGGCGCCTTAATTAATTATGACATTCCTTTAAAATAAACTTAATAAAGTTATTATCTTAGTTGTTTTCAAAATCATAAATTATCTCGAATTTATAAGAGTCTCTTGCTGTTTCTTTGGTTTATCTAAATGACACTTGCATGTAGATATTAAAATTGAGCCTTATGTAATAAATAAAATATCCAGTGTTTATTTGACTTGACGTGTTTATTTTAAAGTCGATTGTCCAACGCCAAAATAAAAGTTAGCTAAGTTGAGCCAGTTTTTATACATGTACAAACTATGCCAACTTTGCTTACTGGTAAGCTCAGCTAAACTAACTTAGTTTGTTTAGTGGTGGACGGTCGGCTTTAACCTCGCCTTGTAGCAAATTCATAGCACCTATAATAATAAGGAGAAATTCGTTTAGCGGCAACTTTTAAAGTACCTACCTAAATACATTTACTAGGTAGGTAACTGGAAAATGGTAACTAAATCAAAGATTATAATCTTCTCTGGTCTTATTAATAGGGATTTTAATATAGAATGTTAATTTACCATACAACTGCGATGTTCGAATAGTTTTTCTAAAAAAAATTGTACTGTTCGCGCCACGTCACATGCTAAACTGCGCGTAATAGTTGCGCACAAAATGACTCCCACCAAAATCGATACCCTGCTTGTAAACATGCCCTAAATGTAGGCCAAACAGCGTACCTTTTGTACATATTACTGTATTTTGTTAAATATACTTATTTTTTACTTTAAATTAGTGATTTAATTGTGAACATGGACACCGCTAACGTAGGATACTCGTATCATTTGCCCTCAGGAGGATGGAATTATAAAATACGCAACACTCTATCGCAATTTAGCGATCTGTTTAGTGAATTTAATAAATACATCGCTCCTGCTTATCACCATGATCGGTGTGAGAGGTAAGAGATAATTTAACTTAAGTGTAATTTTAAGATTTTACCGAATTTTCTTTACATGTGTTATATCTATAAGTAGGTTAGGTTAGTCAAGTATAAACTTAACACGCCTATAAGATTTGTTTATCTATATTAGACATTTTTCTTTTGTTTATTAGGCACTTTTTCGCTCTTTCTTTACTTTTCTGTATAAATGCCTACCTAAAAACAAAATATCTACTCCATATAAGGCCTACCTAAGTAATTGATAAATTATTACATTAGAGCGGTCCTTCGAGCTCCCTTAAGAATATAGGCGCAATTTAATAGGTAACTGCGTCTTTCATACTACGTACCTATTCGTTTAGTATACTGTGATTTAGTACCTATTTGAAATGATTTAAGTATCGATTAATGTATTAAATAAGTCTCGTTTTATTAAGTCTGAAAGCTTACCTAATCCTGATATTTACATTTTCCCGGGTCTTGATTGCGTATTGTTAATTTTAAATTATCTTACCTCGACGTTTTGACTATGTTACAATAGTCTTGTTCGCGAGGAGGATGATAAAGTACAAATCTTGTAAGTTTAAGAAGCGTTTATTACCTAATCCTGATTTCTGTTTATGGGTAGGTAGGTACTTCTAGGTAGGTCACCGTGCACTTTTTAGAATCTACTACCTACGAGTATTTTAGTAAGTATAGTATTTTTTTTGTAGATATCTAAATTTACACTTTGTCTTATTCTACGTGCCCTTATCCCACAGTGTGGGGTGGACACCGCATGTCTTTCTCCTCCACTCCAAGCAGTTTTCTGTCAATGTCTCGCTGAGGTACCTTTCATCCCAAATCCTCCCTAACGCAGTTTCTCCATCTGCGTACTACGTGGACGATTGGATGCGAACGCGATTGCGAAGCGATCCGATCCGGTGCGGTGCGGAAACAAGGAACAGTCGATAGCTATTGAAGTGTCCTACGTGACCAAATGCACGTAAAGTGCGATGCGGTGCGATTCTCGACTGATCCTTGTTTCCGCACCGCACCGGATCGGATCGCGTTCGCATCCGATCGCCCACGTAGGACGCTGCGTAGTTTTGATGTCCCTCTCGCACTACAACCATTTATTTATATATTTACAGAATTTTTTTATTTTGTGTATTTTTTTTTCTGTTTCAGGTCGGTCCAAATGCGGATATATTCAATGCACAAAGGAGAATTCGTTATGGTTTTTATAGCGTTCTTTGCTTGTTTTGGTTTGGGGGTCTTTATAGGGCTCGCAGGTGAGAAATTAAACTTTAGTACCTACGTTCAATTGTGGGGTAAGACCCACTTTACCTTGTTAGATGGTATGTAAATATTTATGCACTACGTGCGTTCCGAATTCGTGAAAATACTGATCTTTCTAGTCCCATTGTCCCCTGTCCCTTTCTGATGCGTAAAGAATCCAATGAAAAAACCAAAAAAAAAAGCCTGCACGAAAGTTTGATTTTTTGTGATCGTTTTGTTTTTAGTGATGTTTGTTTGATAGCGGTAACAGAAATATATCATTTCTAATAATGTCAACTGTCTAGCAGTCTCTCATGAACCGTAGTAGTTCATGAGATACAGCCTGGTGACAAACAGACAGACGAGTGGAGTCTTAATTAAGGAGCCCCGTTTTTACTTACCCTTTGGGTACAGAAACCTAAAAAGAACGTACCTAGTGCATATAGATCCTAAAAAAGCACATGACCCCGTTTGGCCTTTATCACGGGGTAGGTAAAGTTAAAGGTTAGGGGTAGGTAAAGGTTGTCAATTTCCAGCTAAATTCTCTTCTAGGTCCATCGCCAACTATGACGACTTCGATATCAGCTAACGCAGCACTGACGAACGACAGCCCCATCTACCGCGGCCCCTTCCATTTGCATAGTCCCGCGTTAGGCACGCGCGTTCAACAACTGTGGCTGCTGGCAGAGATCATTACTAACAATAACGATGGTTAGTAGGTATATCTATGTTATCCTACGGGAAAACTGCTTACCCGGAGACTTTCAAAAGGATCTTTTTTTCGTACTATAGTGGTGTGGCTCACCTAATATTAGTTTTCACGCATTACGCCTTAAGAGGATAGTCTCCATTCTCTTTCTCCATACAAACGTAGTTTAAATTTTCCTCCCTGGATAAAGACATTAGAGCAAATATGTTTATGCCATAAAACCTATATCTGTCATGACAATGCATCTACCTTTTTATTTTTTTTTATTTTCTAATTAAAATAATAAAAAATAATAAAATGAAAAAAATAAAAAGGTAGATGCATAGTCATGCATGACAGATATAAGTTTTATGGCATAAACATATTTGCTCTCATGTCTTTATCCAGGGAGGAAAATTTAAACTACGTTTGTATGGAGAAAGAGAATGGAGACTATCCTCTTTAGACCTCTAACTTGGCCTAACGAGTGCTATCAGAGATAACAACCATGATATTGGATATTGGACGTATAAATAAATAACCGAGGTAGGTATCTTTGAGTTTTCTTGCGTTTTTCCGTTGCAATTGGTTTGGTTATTAATGGACTTCGCAAATTGGTTTTTGGGAACGGTCAAAGCCTTTGAAGGCGAAGCGTCTCGATGTATCCTTTGACTCAAATGATATATCGAGACGCTTCGCCTTGAACGGCAACGTGTGCTCGGCTATGGCACGCTAGCTACGTCCAGTACATTCGGTTGTAAATATTGCAACTATACATAGCGTCTTACTTACTTAATAACTAAGTCAATTTCAACAAAAGAACAACTAAGCCTAATAACTAAACCAACCCCAACGGAAAACTCGAAGACTCCATAGAGTATTCGGCAAACAAGTTGAAATAAAATAAAATGGCGGATGCGCAGAAGTCGATTTTTCATAGAAGTTGCATGTAAAATGTACTGCGCAAACTTTCCCCTTCCACGTCAAAATTTTCCAACTTGTTTGCCGGCCACTGTACCCTTTTACGCAGCGTACTACATGGGCGATCGCATGCGAACGCAATGCGGCGCGGAAACAAGGAACAGTCGAGAATCGCGCCGCATCGCACTTTACGTGCATTTGGTCACGTAGGACACTTCAATAGCTATCGACTGTTCCTTGTTTCCGCACCGCACCGGATCGGATCGCTTCGCAATCGCGTTCGCATCCAGTCGTCCACGAAGTACGCTGCGTTAGAAAATAATGCTGCTCTTTCAATCGCATAACTTTTGCAACGAACGAAAGGAAGAAATGTTTTTATCAAGTTGTCTTATGTTTATTGTTACAGAGGAAATCTTCGATAAGAGTTTCCAGATTAGTATATCAATAGACGGCGTGCTCAGTGATCACACGACTGTCAATCTCATTCCTGAGAGTGAATCTACTAACAGGTAAGTTCTTAAACATTTTCATTTTTAGGGTTCCGTAACCAAAGGGAATACACGAACTATAGCAGTAACACGGTGAAATCATCATCATCATATAAGCGAAGCTAACTATGCTAAGCTGAAATACGTGAAAAAAGTAGGTTTTATTTTGGTACCCGACATTTTGTTGGCTTTCAGTTTGTCTTGTCGTATTTTTTGTTGGTTTTTAAGTAAGTATACCTACCTAATGTAACCCTGTTATTTCTTATTCACCATATTTCAGAACGCAACATTTAAAATGCAAACAACAGACCTGCGAAGAAGTAATGGTGCTACATCTTGGCGCGCTAGAGTACACCCATTACGTGTTAAACATGAAGTTCTACGGATTACAGGAATTCCATAAACGATATCATATTAGAGAAGTTATGTTTTATGTAAGTACATACATAATTAGTAGAATTTATTGTTTTTCTAGCAGCGCCCTAGATTTTACCCCCGTAAGTTCGATCTCCTTGAAATGTCGGGATAAAAAGTACCCTGTGGCGGACGCCCACAGAATCAACTAGATGGCGTTACTAGTATGAAATCCTAAATCGCGCTATCAACATTATATCCGAGATAAGCTCATATACAACTCCCGATGAGAGAGCGTTGGGCCGCGGCCTACCGGGCAAAACCAGCTGCCCGGTGGAAGATCTTCCCTTTGGAGGTACACATCATCTCGTACCCCCAAAACCCTATGTGTTACTTTTTATCCCAGGTCTCCTGCTATCTACATACCGAGTTTCATCCCAATCGGTTCAGCGGTCATGGCAATAATCAGGAAGTATTATACCTAAAACGCTTATATAATATTTAAGAGCATACCTCTTAAATATTACGGCAATAATAGGACTCGCTTTTAATAACAAGTCATCATCATTATCCGAGCGATGTTTCCAGTTGCATCCCTCTCTAAAGCCCGGGGTCCGCTTTCCTACGTTGACGTCTCCACTTCGCACGATCTTCAGCATCCCGTGTAGTGAGGCCATTTGTACGTCAAGCAAACATGTCTTGGGTCTTCCGATTCTGCCGCGTTCTTAAAAACAAGTATTTTGCATAACACTCATATTTTCTTTCAGTTTAAAACATACAACCCAGCCTTCACGCAAATGGAAACGTGGTTCAGGTTTATATTTCTACTTACCACTTTTACTATAACTGTAAGTAACTCATATTTTTGCAATTATCGTTTTTTTTAAAGTGATTTATTAACATAGAATAAAAGTTTGTTTTTTACCAGTTGTGACCAGCGGTTTGACTCGCGTAAGAATAAGATCGTGATTTAAAGATAGCTTGGGCAGCTATTTTTACAATTCCTCTATTTCTTTCGTGTAGTAAAACTGTAGGGGTTTTTGTTGATTACGAAACCATAAAATCGGGACCCTAATACTAAGACTGCACTGTCTTTCTGTATGTCTATCTGCCAGGCTGTGTCTCTTGAAGCTGAATAGTTGAAATTTTCACAGATGATGTACCATTTTTTTTTCTTGCAGTGTTGGTTCGCACATTCACTAAGAAAGTATTCGACTCACGATTGGGCAATTGAACAGAAATGGCTTTCCATATTACTACCACTTCTTCTTTTGTATAACGGTAAGTTAAATTTATACTAAGTGGTTTTTTCCTTCATTACTTTGCAGACATAAGTACCTTACACGCAGTATACTTATGTACTTTGTACATAAGTATTTACTTTGTACTTTGCCTTTGATATGTACTTTGTACATAAGTATTTGAACACCAAGTTAACTACAAAAGCAATTAGCAGGTCTTATCTATACTTAAGTAAATGGAATATACTCTTTGGTTACTGTAGATAAAGAGTTGAAGAATAATATTATGTATGTTTCTATTTGAATTCTTAATTCGTATAACTGCGATGGTGGAAAAAAATATGTTTTTAAGGGGAATGCATCACCAAAAATCCCCCCGTGACGGGGATTCGAACCCGTGCCTCTCGCTTGCCGGGTGAGTGCGCTGCCATCTACACTACACGATAATTTCCACATGAACTAGGAAAGTATGTTCTATCCCCAGACCCGCTGTTCCCGTTGCGTCTCGTGTCCGGCGGATGGTTCGCGCCGCTCGCTGACTCCATCTTCCAGACGACGTTCCTTGCGGCCGTGCTGCTCGCCTGGCTCTCTCTCTACCACGGGTTGAGACAGGTGAGGATGCACCACATATATCCCCAGACCCGCTGTTCCCGTTGCGTCTCGTGTCCGGCGGATGGTTCGCGCCGCTCGCTGACTCCATCTTCCAGACGACGTTCCTTGCGGCCGTGCTGCTCGCCTGGCTCTCTCTCTACCACGGGTTGAGACAGGTGAGGATGCACCACATATATCCCCAGACCCGCTGTTCCCGTTGCGTCTCGTGTCCGGCGGATGGTTCGCGCCGCTCGCTGACTCCATCTTCCAGACGACGTTCCTTGCGGCCGTGCTGCTCGCCTGGCTCTCTCTCTACCACGGGTTGAGACAGGTGAGGATGCACCACATATATCCCCAGACCCGCTGTTCCCGTTGCGTCTCGTGTCCGGCGGATGGTTCGCGCCGCTCGCTGACTCCATCTTCCAGACGACGTTCCTTGCGGCCGTGCTGCTCGCCTGGCTCTCTCTCTACCACGGGTTGAGACAGGTGAGGATGCACCACATATATCCCCAGACCCGCTGTTCCCGTTGCGTCTCGTGTCCGGCGGATGGTTCGCGCCGCTCGCTGACTCCATCTTCCAGACGACGTTCCTTGCGGCCGTGCTGCTCGCCTGGCTCTCTCTCTACCACGGGTTGAGACAGGTGAGGATGCACCACATATATCCCCAGACCCGCTGTTCCCGTTGCGTCTCGTGTCCGGCGGATGGTTCGCGCCGCTCGCTGACTCCATCTTCCAGACGACGTTCCTTGCGGCCGTGCTGCTCGCCTGGCTCTCTCTCTACCACGGGTTGAGACAGGTGAGGATGCACCACATATATCCCCAGACCCGCTGTTCCCGTTGCGTCTCGTGTCCGGCGGATGGTTCGCGCCGCTCGCTGACTCCATCTTCCAGACGACGTTCCTTGCGGCCGTGCTGCTCGCCTGGCTCTCTCTCTACCACGGGTTGAGACAGGTGAGGATGCACCACATATATCCCCAGACCCGCTGTTCCTGTTGCGTCTCGTGTCCGGCGGATGGTTCGCGCCGCTCGCTGACTCCATCTTCCAGACGACGTTCCTTGCGGCCGTGCTGCTCGCCTGGCTCTCTCTCTACCACGGGTTGAGACAGGTGAGGATGCACCACATATATCCCCAGACCCGCTGTTCCTGTTGCGTCTCGTGTCCGGCGGATGGTTCGCGCCGCTCGCTGACTCCATCTTCCAGACGACGTTCCTTGCGGCCGTGCTGCTCGCCTGGCTCTCTCTCTACCACGGGTTGAGACAGGTGAGGATGCACCACATATATCCCCAGACCCGCTGTTCCTGTTGCGTCTCGTGTCCGGCGGATGGTTCGCGCCGCTCGCTGACTCCATCTTCCAGACGACGTTCCTTGCGGCCGTGCTGCTCGCCTGGCTCTCTCTCTACCACGGGTTGAGACAGGTGAGGATGCACCACATATATCCCCAGACCCGCTGTTCCTGTTGCGTCTCGTGTCCGGCGGATGGTTCGCGCCGCTCGCTGACTCCATCTTCCAGACGACGTTCCTTGCGGCCGTGCTGCTCGCCTGGCTCTCTCTCTACCACGGGTTGAGACAGGTGAGGATGCACCACATATATCCCCAGACCCGCTGTTCCCGTTGCGTCTCGTGTCCGGCGGATGGTTCCCGCCGCTCGCTGACTTATTTTAGTATAAGTAAAAGAAGATTATGAGTAGGATAGGATTGTATATAAACAACTTTGTTATATATTTCAGAACGAGCGGAGTTTCGTGCCGTTCTACCTGTTCAAAGTGGTGTTGGTGGGTGCGGTGTGGGCGCCGGGCGCGGTGGTCGCCGTGTGGCAGAAGTACACCGCCTACTACGACCCCACCTTCAACTATATCACACATTACAACTATCCGGTTTGTAATATATTTTTATTTTAAGTGCTTAAGCTTGTACTGGGCTTTTATAGGTAGAAATATTTTTAAGGAAAATTTTGTTAGATGGTAAAATACAGGTGCAAACATTCAGCGTGTGAGTCCCCGACGCCGGTAGACTGTTTGGTTAAGTCGTTGCTCCCGTAAAGATGCGGCGTTGGTTCGAATCCCGGTCAGCGTCGATCGTAGGTTGTGTTTTTGCAGAAGTATTTTAGAGCTCAGTAGGTATATAGAAATTGAATTTGCTAGTTCCACCTGTTCCTGAGAAAATACGAATTTAGGTTCGCGTTCTACTTGGGTAAGTGTGCGTTCACTTTTGACTAAAGCTTCTAATACACGATGACACTTACACTTAACCTAAAACCTTCGGTAAAAAGTAAGTGTAACTGTAAGTGTGGTCTGTTTTAGTCAGTGTAAGTGTCGTTGTGTATTTGAAGCTTAATTTTTACCAAACTGCGAGAGGGTAATTTTTTTTTAAATGTAGCGTTTTTGTTTCAGGTTATAAAAATAATGTTCTTCAGTGCTGTGACGATATACTTCCTATATTTACTAGTTTTGATAGTAAAAGCATACAGCGATCTACGAAATATGCCGTTTTTTGGTAAGTTACAAACATAAAACGTCATTTGTTTATTAGAAGAAAAAACGGATAGAAATTAGAAAAAAAACACCACGCACCGGCCTTAGCCACATCTAAGCTGGTTTGACCGTGTGACCGACCCAAGGCATAATCCGGTACAGCCTCTAAAAAGGTGGTTGAAATTTTAAAAGCAATTCTGCTTTTGGACACCTGTCATAGTTGCGCGCGTAAAACACTTAAAAATAGTTTCAAGAATAATATTTTTTTTTTTGTTTCAGACATCAGGCTTCGGTGCCTGTCAATAGTAGTAGCAACAGTTACATTCATGACGACAATTCTGGCCTTACAAGGCTGGGGACCAGCTGCTTTGCAGGTTCGTTCGTCCATACCTGTTGTAATACGGGTTGAGGTCGTAGCACACATATCAACTCGCCAACACACACACTAACTTTTTATCCCGGCAGAGGGCGCGAGTCGATTAATCTTAGGTTTGAATTAAGAACTGTCAAACATGTGTTTTTTACAACTCTCGGCTCCAAATTGGCCATATCGGTCTGAGACCGAAAGAATAAAAAAAAACTCGGCGTTTCCATTGGTGGAGGACCAACATCGAAAAAAAAAGATCATCCGATGCCAGCGCCTCTGCAAACAGCTTTGCGCGTGGCACCCCATTACGTTACGATTCCGATTAGTGTGCGTTGCAGTAGGGAGTTTCATACAAAGAATACTGAACTGCTCGAATGAGGAGGAACACTAACTTTTTATACCGGCAGAGGGCGTTAATCGAATAATCTTAGGTTTGAGTTAAGAACTGTCAAACAGGTGTTTTTTACAACTCTCGGCGTTAAATTGGCCATATCGGTCTCAGACCGAAAGAAAAAAAAAACTCGGCATTTTCATTGGTGGAGGACCATCATCAAAAAAAAAGATCATCCGACGCCAGCGCCATCTGCTTACAGCTTTGCGTGTGGCACCCCATTGATACGTTTACGAGTTGATATGTGTGCTGCGACCTTATATACTAAACGCGTGGCGTGTAGACGTATCTGATGTCTCTCTCACGTTGTATGAAACGGAAATAGTGCGTGACGTGTAATGTACGCGCGTAAACGCGTAAACCCCACGCAGAACTAATCAGAATCTGAACAGAATCTGATGTCATGCCATGAGATTCTGGTAGACGTACATATTATATCCATCTATCTACTGTGTATCTAGTGGATAACTCTGTTTCATAGACACTAGATAGGGTAATAATACCCCATACAATAGTGAATGACCCCACTAGAGTAAATCATTTTTTCTTGAATTAATTTATGGTCAACTAAGTCGCTGCTGCGCCCCGCGGCTTCACACGCCTAGACCAAAATCATCAAAATCGGTTCAGCAGTTTAGGCAAGTCAACGTAACAGACAGACAGAGTTACTTTCACATTTATAATATTGGTATCGATTTTTTTTCATAATGTCTTAGGTTTCACGATCATTCTCCCGCCATTCTGAATGATTAAAACTGAACAGATGGCAAATAAAAAATCCGGCCAAGAGCGAGTCGGACTCGCTCACCAAGGGTTCCTAAAAAGCGAAAAACAAAAACCTTTGATTTAGTTTCCTACTTTAAAATGTTATGGTGTTTTACAGGACCACTGGGCTATGCAGCCCAAAATCCACTATGACACGTCAGCGCCATTCATGGCAATGTACGGGTTGTTCAACTTCAAGTTGTACATTCTGGCCTATTTGTTCTCGCCTGGAGGGAACTCGGTGCATGGTGAGTAACACTATCGGAATACTTGCCTACTTTAGATGTTCTATTACCATACGAGACTCCGCAGATTAGCGAATTTTGTCTGCCAAACTTCGACTGACAAAAGTTCCTAATATAAAAAAATATAGAAACCTAAAAAATATACAAAGGGGCATGGTCATGGCTGATAGGTATAGAATTTATGTGATAAACATATTTTCTCTAATGACTTTATCCAGAAAACAGTCGATTATGTTTATAAAGTTTGTATGAAGAAAAGAGTAGGACAGATTTTCCCCTTAACCTACAATACGCCACCTACTGGCTGATGGATCAACGCACACCCTAAACAGCTGATAGTAGAGAGCTGAAATTTGGAGAGCGTGTTCCTAATATGATGTAGGCATCGGATAAGAAAAGAGTTTTCAAAATTCCGACGGAATCGGAACTTATGCGGGGTGTAAATTGAGATTAAAAGTAGCCAATGTGTTATTCCAAGTCTCTAGCTATCTACATACCGAGTTTCATCGCAATCGGTTCAGCGGTTTCTGCGTTACAAACACACACAAACTTTAACCGTAATTAGGATTTGATATTTTGTAATGATTTTCACAGAAACAGCAATAACGAAAGATAACCCAGCATTCTCGATGATCAACGACTCGGACGAAGAAGTAATATACGGATCCGACGAAGAAAGCCGGCGCCCTCTCAATTCACACAGTCGGGTCAATAACGAAGACCTATGAGATATCTACTATAGAGTAAATTAAAACACCATATTACAAGCTTTTATTACTTCGACTCTTTACCTACATGGGTTCACTTTGTTTGGAAAAAAGCAGTATTTTTAAACTCAAACTGGATATTATTTTAGGCTAATATTTTAATTTTATAATAGGTAGAACCTAGTTTCATGGCGGAACAATTTTGTTCCAAAATACCTGACCAAAACAAAAAAAGTTCAGTGAAGTCATTAAAAGCTTGTAAACATTTATTTTCTGTAAATGTAACTTTTTCTTGTTAAAAAATATGATTAAATTCGATGTTTTATTTTGTTATGTCAAAACAAGACTTTTATTGAACAAATAAAAACACAAAATTAGAATTTCTAACTGGCAGACGAGTTACTTATGTCCGCCAAAAAAGTCATTATGCCATTCATGCTAAAGGTCTAGGAGAGAAACGGAGAGACCAAAGACAGCGCCCTCTAGCCCCACACTCAGCTACTAGGTTTGTACTAAGGATACTTTTATTGTTTTTAATGAACGGTCAACTAAAGATCAATAACATCGAACTCTAAGAAACAGCTGATTTTCAAGTTACCTAAACTCTAAGAAACAGCTGATTTTCAAGTTACCTAAACCTTCTGCATCTTACCCAGAGAATTATGATCGTACCGGGGCGGGGTCGGGGGTTCGCCTGACAGTTACACTTACTACGTTCATTCAGTTAGTCGCATGTAAAAAAATATTGTGACAAAAGTTCCTCGTCTGCCAAACCTCTTCGAATTTAAATAGGAAATATAAGAACAGCCTGTATAAGTAAGTAGGTATTGTATTGCAAGTACCTCCCTACCCACTAACAAAACAATCGAGATTGCACCCACCGCGCCGACTTCGGAATAATCTCAATTGAATACGATCAAGAAATTACGACGAAGTTTGAACAAATGAATCTTATGTTCATGACTTCAAGGTTTACTTTGCGATGACGACAAACGCTCACTATCGATCGAATTTAGCTTGATAGCAAATTTGGTAGGTTACCTAATACCAAACCACAAGATGCAAGCGGAAAATCTCCTTCATACAAAATTTATGAAATTCAAGAGGCACAAGTAGGTAGGTATTAGGTATATACCTAAATTATAGATAACGATTAATAAAGTAGGTAGGATCTATAAATGTAGACTAACATAGGTAATAAATAATAAACATTAAAAAAACATGAGATCTTCCAACACCATCAAGACGATTAGATGGGATATAGGTAACTGCTTAAGAATGGGAAAGCCACAGGGAGAGATAGAATCCCAATCGAAACTATTCGAGCAATGGGAGAGCATGGCATACAAATCTTTTATACCATCTGTAACAAGATATGGCTTACAGGCAAATGGCCATCAGAGTGGGCTCACATAGTTTTTGCACCTCGCATAAGAAGGGTTCAAAAAATAAATGTAGCAACTTTCGACTTATTGCGCTCATATCACACGCAAGTAAAATAATGCTGCATATTATAAACGAACGACTGAAAGCATACTTGTCCAGAGAAATTGCGCCAGAACAAGCCGGTTTTGTAAAAGGCAAGGGGAACCCGTGAACAAATTCTTATTGTTCGTCAAATTATCGAAAAGGCTCGAGAATTCAACAAGCCAACATACATATGCTTTGTTGATTTCTCTAAAGCGTTCGATTCGGTGAAATGGCCAACGCTGTGGAATACACTACTGGACATGGGTACACCTCAACACCTCGTTCACCTCCTCAGGAGCCTCTACGAAGAGGGAACAGCATCGGTGCGGACAGATGACATCTTCTCTGATAACTTCCACCCAAGAGCGGGTGTGCGGCAAGGATGCATAATTTCACCTTTGCTTTTTAACATTTACACCGAGCTTATAATGCGAATCACTCTCGAAGACTGGACTGATGGTGTTGTGATTGGTGGATATAAGATCTCGAACTTGCGATACGCAGATGACACCACCATATTTGCAAGTAACGCCGACCTTATGCTGGAATTACTTCACAAAATGGAGCGCATTAGTCAAACGTTTGGATTGAGGATCAACCGATCTAAGACCAAGATTATGATCGTGGACCGCGTCAATGACAACTCGCCAGAAGTTACACAGATTGCGAACTGCGACGTGGTACAAGCCTACGTCTTGGGACCTTGATCTCAAACAATGGCGGCTGCATAGACGAAGTCAAGCGTCGCATGGCCATAACCAGGACCGCGGCAGAGAAACTAAAGAAAGTGTGGAGAAACCGCAACATTACCAAAGCCACCAAAGTCAAGCTCATGCGAACACTGGTTTTCCCAATCTTCCTTTACGCGGCAGAGACGTGGACATTACGAGAGCTGGAAAAAGGGAAGATAGATGCTCTAGAGATGTGGTGCTGGAGGAAGATGCTCGGCATATCGTGGACTGAGTTCCGTACCAACGTGTCCATACTCCGGGAACTTGGCATCACAAAACGTCTATCAACCATAGTACAAACGCGCATACTGCAGTACTTTGGCCATGTCTCTAGACGTGATAACAACTCCATAGAACGATTGGTGGTACAAGGAAAAGTGGAAGGAACCAGATCACGCGGCAGATCACCCATGCGCTGGACTGATCAAGTGAAATCCGCAGTGGGAAGCCGCGTGTCAGACTGCGCCAGACAGTCTGTGAACAGAGAGAGATGGCGGGAGATCGTGAGGAAAGCTGTGTCCACCTCTAACACTAACGCGGACGCCTCAACGTGTCCACGACCGCTCTGCCAAGAGCGAAACGACAGAGAAGAGAAGAGGTAACTGCTTAAATCTTTTCTGAAACACCCTGTATAGGTACCTAGTAAAATAAAATAGGTCAAGTGGGAATTGGACTCACGCACGAAGGGTCCCCTTCGGTTCGGTCATTTCAGTTATAGTTGTCAGTTTGTTCATCCTATCTACTATCCTACAAATATTATAAAGCTGAAAGTTTGTATGTGTGTGTGTTTGTTACTCAATCACGTAAAACCTGCTGAACCGATTACCATTAAACTCGGTATGTAGATAGCTGGAGACCTGGAATAACAGATAGGCTACTTTTTCTCCCGATAATCCCGCGGGACTTACCTACGCGGGTGAAACCGAGGAGCAGCTAGCAGCGCAGCTAGTTCATAATAATATCCTGCCCAACTATACATGATATTGACGAGGCAGGATATGCATATCATAACTCAACTCAAGGGGGCCGTTCAAGTATTACGTAAGCTTGCACTATTTTTTTGCTTTGTTTATTTTGGATTACACAGGTAGGGGGAGTCTAGATGATGATTACGTCATCGGTAGTTATTTACTTTTTTACATTGTCTTTGCTTACTTAAAAACGAAACGCATTTTCAGGGATTCCCGCAAGTACTGCATACCTGCATACGTTTAGACCAGGGGTTCCCAACCTTTTTTTGTCTACTGCCCACTTTAAGAATAAATTATTTTTTAACGCCCCCCTTTTTAAACATACTTAAAAACCGCTAAGTACTTATAACTGATTATTGAAACGCAACTTTATAGTATTCGGACAGAGTATCTTTTATTGAAAATAAAACAAACATAATCAATTCTTATATAAAAACTAATGTGAAGGTTGAATCTGATGCTTTTCAATAAGTTTGTTGATATCAGGTTCCAATTTACTCAAAAACAGCCGCAAGTCGCCACGTTCGGTAACACGCAAACGATTTCTCTTTTTAGTAAGCAGCGTTGCCACAGCACTAAATCCACGTTCACACAAATATGACGATGGGAATGCTATCAAGAATCGTTGAACAATTGACCACAATCCAGGGTACAATTGCGGGATCGGTTTTTGTAGCCAAAATTCTTGATATCCATTTTTGAACTTGATTTTTATTTCTTCGTTTGTTGTCAATTCTATAAGTTCTTCTTCCAGCTGAGGTGACATTGCTGTGTTGACATTTGAAAACGGATCCAACACCCAGTCTGGTATTTCCAAGTTTAAAATGTCCTGGTATCGTTCGGTGAAGTCAATGTGGAGGTTTTCCAAATGTGCCAACATTAGTAGGCAAACAAGTCGTCGTTACTGCAGGATAGGTACTGATAAATTCGGAAAATTGTGAAACTCACGTCTGCCCATATTCTTTTTGTGCAGAAGCAGTTTGGCTGCGAAAGCAGCAACGACATTTTTTGTTTTAATTAAATTTAGTTCATCGCCTTGCAGTTGGAGGTTCATGTCGTTGAACAATTTATACAGGTCTGTCATGTAAGCTATATCATTCTTTGATGTTATGAGCTTGTTGCGCAGTTCTGTATCTTTAGTTTCCAAGAACTCTATCACAGAGTCAAACAGGTTGTAAAATCGAATCAGACAATTGCCTCTTGACAGCCAACGAACTTCAGTATGAAGCAACAAACGGTTGAAATCTTCGTCATTAGTAACACAAAGCTGATGAAATAATCTATCATTCAAAGAGCTGCTACGGATTTTATTGACTGCTTTGATGACATATTGCAGTGATTGAAATAGTCGTTCACTTAAGTTTCTAGCAACCAAGTGTTGTCTATGAATAACGCAATGTAAGGACATCTGGAATTTTATTCTTTAAGTACGCTATGAAGCCTTTATGGCGCCCTGTCATAGCCGGAGCGCCATCCGTAGCAACTGATTTAATATTTTTCAAAGGAATCTCTTTCTCTTCACAAAACTTTTCCAATGTATTGAATATGGTTTCGCCTTTTGTATCTGTCTCCAAATTTCTGGCAAACAATAGTTCTTCACGTATTTTCTCATCTTTAATAAACCTCACGTAAGATAGCAACAACGCTTCATTAGTTGGTAAAGTGGACTCATCGAGCTGAATTGAGAATTGACTAGTCCTCAGATGATTGCACAATGATTCTTCAATGTTTTCAGCCATTTCATCAATTCGTCTTTGCACAGAATTATTACTCAAAGGAATTTTTCGGATAATATCTGCGGCCGGTTTATGAAGCACAGTAGTTATTACTTCCTATATTGCTGGCAAAATTAACTCTTCTCCGATGTTGTGTGGTTTGCCTTTTTGAGCAATTAACAAAGAGATATTGTACGAAGCTCGAAGTCCGTCGTCATCTTGCTTAGCAGCCGCCGAAAATAGTTTTGATACACTTTGCTGAATATTATGCTTCTTCTCTAGGTCGTGAAAATATGCTACATTCTTGTCTTTCTTATCTGGATGCATTTTATTCAAATGATCTTGCAGTCTTGAAGGCTTCATTGCTTCGTTCGAAAATGTTTTTAGACATAACACAAAGGCGACGACGGGTTTGTGGGATTTTCAATAAATCCGAATTTAATATATTCCGCAGAGTATTGCCGTCTCTTCTTTTTTACTTCCGACATTGTTTTGTTTTGAGAAATACGTAAGTGTTGAAATCAAGTACTGCTTATCTATTATGCGCGAAACCGCAAATGAAAATAAAATAAATTTACGTCGTTTATATAGGATTGCATAAGCAGCACGCACCAACAGGAATAAGACAAACGTGCATTAACTCGTTTATCTCATTCGACGCCCAATCGTACTCGACAAGCAAGAACAAGTATTATAGAACCAACCGATTGATACAGGAATGTACAAATCGGATTATTTAACAAAAACTTGTTAAAACATGATTGCCCGCGGTCTATTATATCGAACCGAGTTTGAGCTATATCTTAATTAATATTAGTTGATGTTCACAAGATGTAGTCGAGAGTCGAGAGCTCAGTCGGTGTCTAAGAGTCTTCCTAGCTAGGTAGATGAAATTATAAATCGACCCCAAAGCCCTACGCCTTTTTTTTCTGGGTCTCTTACCGCCCCCATTTAGGCCTGCAGCGCCCACAAGGGGGCGTTATCGCCCACGTTGGGAAAGACTGGTTTAGACTAATCTCTATCCTAAATCTATTGTCTTACTTTAAAATTACAACATTAGGTATAATTATAATATTTAAAAAAACAATACATTCATTGAAAAATGTTTACGTAAGCATGGGGGGAGAAGAGCTTTGCTTACTTTTGCTGACTAGGGGATTGCCCCCCCCCCCCCCCAATGGGGTTAAATAATTGCAATAAATCTGCTTACGTAATATTTGAACAGCCAGCAAGTAAAGCAGCTCAAAATAAATCTTGATACAAAATCGACCAAATTCCTATTCCTAACGGGTCATTTTATGAATTCGGAATGTACAACAAGACAATCGTCATCATTCAAATGTCCATATACATGGTGTACCATTTAAACCGGCCTCAGGAGGATATCCAAAATTATGAGAGATAGAGATATCGATCAATAAAGGGTGTTTGTTATTTTTTTCGATTCGATTCCTGGGCTAGGGTATTAAATTATTTTTTCATCCCATCTATTCGAAAAGAGCTAGTCTAATCCCTGTAAACAGGGCCTGAAGTAGCGCTTTGCTGGCGATGTTCCTGGATCATATCTCGTTATTGCCCTGTTAGCAGGGCAATAATGTTTTTTTTTTTCAATGTGGCGTCACAAAACATTTTCAGCAAACCTCAGATTCGGATTTTGGACCCCAAAGTAGGTTTGATATTGTATTTAGGGGTAATGAAAGTAATTGAAAAAAAAAGACAGAAGTAACCCAAAATTTTCTCACTAGACAGCATTTAGAGTCTGAATTATAAAACCAGAAATGTCCAGGAAATTATAAGCCCGTATCTGGCAACCCTCGTTGAGTCGCCGTAACACAAGCTTAGTCGCTTACCACGGGGCTAGATGGCGCTGTGTGTTGTTCACAGAATTTTTTTATTTTATTAGTTTCATTAGTGTCATTAGTTTCATTTGTTTCATTAGTTTCATTAGTAACATTAGTTTTATTAGTTTCATTAGTTTTATTTATTTTGCTTATTTTTTTAGTATTTATATGAAATTTTCACAGACAATGTATTTCTGTAGCCGCTATAACAACCAACAAATATTTATAGAGGGCTTCTGTATAATAAACGTGATATTAAAATTTTATACCCAACATTTTTGTTTAAGTAAATAAATAGGTATATTCACGAATTACGTAACACCATATCAAATTATTTTAACATATAGCATATAGCAAATTATTTTTGCCTCGGGCGATGTATACTTTGAATCCCTCGCTGCGCTCAGAATTCTACGTTAGAATTCTTCGTTTTGCTCGTGATTCAAAGTAACGCCCTCGCCGTAAAAATACTATTTTGCTCCCTTGTTATACAATCTACTATTTCATCCCTTCAATTCGAAAAGAGCAAGTCAAATCCCTGTAAACAGGGCAAGAAGTAGCGCTTTGCTGGCGATGTTCCTAGCAGGCATTTTTATAGCGTTTTTTCTCCCTGCTAGCAGGGCAATAATGAGATTTGAATTTGGAATGTGAATATTTTTAAAAAGTTTCAATTAACAAAGAGTTTCTATCACCGTACTGCGTGTCTGATGGGTGATAGACCGAGGAGGTTAAGCAACACATGTGTCTGATAGGTGAGCGATGGGTGTTGGACCGTACAGGTAGAATATTGGTAAAATGGAGGGTTTTGGTAGAAAATGGTAACGTTGGTAGAAATTGGTAGGTTTGGTGAAAAATGGTAGGTATTGGTAGAAAATGGTAGTTTTTGGTAGAAATGGTAGTTTTAGTAATGTCCAGGATGATGTTAATGGTCAAAGTACGTTACTCATTTTCTCATAGAGGGTGATGAAAAGTAGAATGTTCATCTCGGGAGCAAACACTATTTTTCGCTCGAGTGAGATACTTTGAATCCCTCGATTTGCTCAGGATTCTACTACTCTAGATTCCCTAGCTCCTCTCTGGATTGAAAAAACACTCTCGCCGTAAAAATAGTATTTTCTCCCTTGGTATACAATCTACTATTATTGCTTACCTAATTGTTTAAGGTAGGCACAATTTGTTATTATTCGTTTCAAACCTCTTAGTAGCAGCTTCGCTACTGATTTTTTTAGTGTTACCTAATATAATAAATTATTCCTACCTCGATGTTTGATGCACACATAATTTATTTTCTTCTGAGGAAAAGATGACGCATGCATTCAACTTTTTTAAATCCATGCACCCGCGTCATATTTTTCTCAGAAGAGATAATGATGTGTTTTAACATATTACAGAAAAGGTTGCATTTGTGTTATTGTTCCTGTAATCTGCAGTTGTCGCGTGCAGTCGTCTACCAATCTCTACCTTAAGAGTCACTTCATACTAGATCAAAACATCAATATAAAAGTTAATATAAATAGCAATTCTTTTTCAAAGCATAGCACAGATTATTTATTAGTTGCGCGCCGCGGCGCTGTAACTTAGGTATAGGTTTATTCGTAAATACAGTTTAAACTGTCCCCTCGTTACTAACATTGGGAAAGATCAAATTTTTTGTCACGACCTGTCCCCACGAGGCAGGATAGCAGATGGAAATAAACTATCTATGTAATTGGACTTTAGCATAGTTGAGATAAGGTTGAATTTGTTTGTTGTTCATTTTTAGATTGGAGCGCTTCTGTTCTGATATAGTATGAATTTACCCTCTCTGACTAAATGATCATCGTTACAGTACATGAATGAAGAACGGGCTAGTCATCGCAGCGACGACGAGTCAGCTGTCCTTTAGTTCCAAGGGAAAAGACATTCGACGACAAAATGGCGTCACGCTCACTATCATACTGCGCCCGCGCATAACATTCTGATCCTACATTTTTTTGAGTTATGGTGGGCTATTTGTGGCATGCATTTTAAGCTCTTTTATTTGAAGATATTTTTAAGGAAAAATACATCTTCATAA
The DNA here is from genome assembly GCA_958496205.1 of Idaea biselata. Lineage (NCBI taxonomy): Eukaryota > Metazoa > Arthropoda > Insecta > Lepidoptera > Geometridae > Idaea > Idaea biselata. Next base: position 25,225,006 of record OY292398.1, read on the forward strand.
AAAGAGGTTGGGTATAGGGCATTATTATTAGGATTTATTAAGTTAACTTTATGGGTTTACTCGTGGATTCTCGTATAAATTGAAATGTAACCAACTTCCTCTAAAATGATAGAAATAAACTGGCGCTGCAGCCAGGAGTGGCTCCTCGAGAGGGCTTTCAAAGCTTAGAAGCAGATTAGCAGAGCTATCAAATTTTGCATGGATATTTAATTCTGATGACAATAGACAAAAATGGCAGATAATTTTATGCTGGAGCCAGGAGTTACCTCTCATAAGGGAACTCCTGAAAGGTTAGAGGCAATGATATGAAATTATGCTCCGATATGACAGAAACCCCATGTTGTGACGTTTTTGGTGCTTTTCATTACCTATTTCATTGTTTTTGTTGGTGCCATTGTTGTGTTTTGTTAGTTTTTCTTGTTGGAGATTGTTGTTGTTGGCGTTAAGTGTTGGACTCATGTATAGAAGACCTAACTTCATGAAATAGTCAATAAAAAAATATGTAGTTTTTATCTGAAAAGCCATTTATATTCAGAACATTTCAGAATTATAAACGATTTCTTATTAGGAGAATAGAAATTATAAAAGTAATGAGAATAACTGTACAAATTATTAAATACTTAACGCAATTAGTTTTATGCTGACTAGACCTCTTAACTGGTAGAGTCAGCATATTAGTTCCCAGTAAAAAGGTGGGTTATTTATAAAAGGTAATATAAATAATACCCTGGAGTATACGAATTCCCTTACCCTAATTAGTTTGAGCATTTTAAGCAGTATTATCTATCTAGTTGGTAACCGAGTTTGATAAGCACTCTGCATTGCATTGCCGCTTTGATGTAATGTGATATCATTACCAAGCAATGGTGATCCATAGCTTACCTCAAAGTAACTATTTACTGCACGAATAGTACCCATGAAACTGAATCATCAACTAGCGCTGGAAATCGATCGCTTTATTTACATATTTTTTTTGTATTTTTTATTAAACGTTTTGTTATCGATTGAAACACACTGTTTCACGCCATAATTCGGCCGGCCACCATAACTCAACAGCCTCTGTAGCGCGTCGGGCGAAAGCACGCGATGCTGATATGAAATTAAACTTGCGTTGGTAAATGCTGGCTGAATATAATAAAAGTAACGCGATTAAAACCGAAAAATGAGTATAAAAATATAATTTGTTAACCTGCTGGTTAGCAGACATACCTACATGGCCGAAGGCGGGCGCGCACTGCTGCTTCAAGACGACCAGTAACCGCTATTAAAAGCAAGGTGATTGTCTCCAGTGTATTATTCATCTTAAATTTTACATGGTTCACGTTACTCATGCTTAGCTCATTTTTACATTATTCCCCGATCTTAATCACGTATTGTTATTTTCATATTATCTTACTCCGACGTTTCGACTATATAACAATAGTCTTGGTCGCGAGGAGGAATATGTATACGTACAAATCATGTAAGTTTAATAAGTTCATGTTTAGCTATTTAGAAAAATAATGAAACTTATCAAAGTGCAGGAAATTCCAGTAATAACTGCTAGCTGATGATGACGTACGTAACTCTGTTGCTAACAAATCTCGATTGAAACAAATGAAATTGTTGATTTTTGCGTTTACGGATATACAATTTGACAGTTATAGTTGCTAGTTTTAATTACAATGACAATTTGTTAGGGACTGAATAACGTGAAAAATGACGTGTAATCGACAATTTCAATTGCTTCAATCAAGATTTGTTAGCAACAGAGTTACGTAATCAGGCTAGCTCAGTCTAGCTAAACATCCAGTTTTGTCGCAATCAGTTCAGCAGTTCTTGTGAGAAGTGATACCTATAATTTACTGTTATCATACCTTATTTAAAATATTAATAAGATACATGAACATTATTTATTATACAAAATTCTCTAAATAAAAAATGAAACTTCCATGACAATCTATGATAGATAACATGCACATTTTGTTTGGTTGGATATTGTTGAAATGGAAGTACAGTCAGCAAGGACTTGGGTACAGTTTGCAAAAGAATTACGTTTTACATTTAATAACGGTTCACTAATGATCGGTTATTTTGCATGAAATAACTAACACTTCAGAAGTCTTAATGACATCAAGCAGAATAATTAACAACTACTAAATGAACCATTATTTAATAAATCAAAACTTTAGAATATGCACCTGCAACATCAGGTCTTTTCTGACTGTGCACTGAATAATTCATTGTTTAAGTAATTAAAATAATATAAATGAGTGACATACCAGATAATAAAATGATATAACACTCCACCATTGTTGCAATATCAAAGAAATATTAAAAATAATTTGTTTTTATCAGAATTTATTAAGAAGCCACTTCAGATTTAATAGGTATCTAAACATCTGGATTTCCGACTTTTAAATTGATAAAACTGGATATATTTTACTACCAGGATTTCGCCAACAAAAATATTTATTTTTCTATTACTTAAAGGGGTGGCCCTTTAATTAGTAGGAAAACAAATATTTATATAATATTGTGGAACAAAAGTTGTTCGCCTAGACCTCTAGAACCCCCTTTCGGCTTAATACCCCCTTCTCGGAACACCCTGTATAATATGGTATATAAATAAAATATATCATTATACGGGATAAACCATTTAAACCGGCCCTGAGGGGAATATGCCACTTTACTTTAGATCAAAATTGGGCATGCATATCCTTTCAATATTTTTCGATGTCTCTTATAGTTTAGGATATCCCCTTGGTGGCCAGTTTTAATGGATCAACCTGTATAATAAATATAAGTTTAGAAATCCAGATGTTTAGGTGGTACCACCTGGAACTCGATAAAAGTATTAAATTAATCTTTTTGATAATTATTTATCAATTAGTAGTAATAGTGTATAGTGCCAGCTAAAATTTCGAGATCAATCCTGTTGGTAGGCTTCCCTTTGAAATCTGAAGTGGCTCCTCAATGTAACTGTAGTAAATCAGATTTTCTGGTCTCTGTGGAGGCTTCACAGAATTAATACAATACATATTTACAAGGAGAAAGGTAAAGCAAGAAACATAATTAATCTATGAACATTCGCTAACACTTGCTCCGAATGATAACGCTACTACTGACAGGTTTGCTTCGAATGTCTAGCTAGATTATGAATTGCGGGATGAGGTACAACCCCTGGTACAACTGAACTAACAATATAGTTAGAACTTGACAACCTTAAGGTGTTCCAGGTGGGGTTCACTGTACTGGTTGGCCACCCCCAAGGGCACCGTCTGGGATCAGTTACGCACCCGCCTAGTTCGTTATGGGGAGGAGGATGAACCCCTGATACAACTGAAATAACATTATATGTTATAGTGTTCCCACTTGAAATCCTCAAGGTGTTTCTGGTTCAAGGCACCATCTGGGATCAGTTACGGACCCGCCTAGTCCGTTATCGAGAGAACAACCCCTGATATAATTGAACTAACAATATATGTTATTGCGTCCCCAACTGGCAGCCAACACAGAAGGAGAGACAGAGGCAAAGAGAGGTGAGTTATCCCATTTTGTACCACTCCCCCTGGAGGATGCTTAAATTTATTTATACAGTTTTATGCTGAACCGCCAGTGAGGACAAGAAATTCCACCCTCACAAAAGTCATGATTTGTTTCTGATTGTGAAACCTAGGCAATTAATGATGCTCAGGTGGTCAGCTGGAGTCACACTTTTGGACAAGGTGCGGAACCATTAAATCAGGGGAACATTTAAAGTCCGACCCATACGCTGGCACAAACGCGATTGCGATGGTATGCCCACGTTATTCAGAGACCAGAGGACCGCATGACACTAAAAGTCCTGGCAATAGCAAAGGCCCCGAGGAAATGTGGAAGACCCCGACTCACATGGATGAGTACAATTCAGAATGGCTTAAAAATGAACAACATTTACCCAAGGGTGATCCAGAACCAACAACTCTGGAGAGACATGATTAGGAGAGCCGACTCCAATTAAAAATGGGAATAAGGCCAGATGAAGAAGAAGAAAATTAGACAATTGATTGGTTACAATTTAAGCCACAAACCTAAGCTATCCATGTCATCTTTGAGACAATAAAGTTTTCCAGTTCTTGTTAGATTTAAATAGTTTGACATAGACATTCGAAGCGATCCCAAATGAACGTTAAGAAAATGGTAATCAAGTAAAATATACCCTTATCAACTGTCAAAACTTATATTTTAAATCATGAAGGATAATAAATAATTAATGTCAAATTACCTAGAATTAAATAAATAGTCCTCACTCAAGCGATATAGTCTGGAGACTGTTGAGCGTGTGCGTGATGAGTATGACAGGGTGGGGGGGCGGATAGTGTTGGTGGCGCGCCGTGGTGGCGCCGCAGGGGTCGGCGGGCAGCGCGCGCGGCGTTGCCGCTCCTCCTGTGCGACGCAGCACCGCGCCGCCACGCATCACGCACGCGACTGCTCCACGCGGCTCCTCCGCTTCCACTGACTCCTCAGAGTCCGAACACAGATCGATCACTTCCTCGTCCCCATCATCCAGAACAACAACAGATGAAGAAGCCTCAACCGCCGCCCGCTCCCGCGCAGCAGCTCGTTCTTTCCTCACCTCTGCTATCATCGCTGTCATTCGAGCTATCGACAACCGCTCCATGTTTACTGACACAGGTCGACATTTCAAATAATACAACTGTGCTTTCAAATCCAAGATTTTCTTGTTACGCTGTTGGGGAAACACATGTTTACGATTCCAGTAGTCAATAGGTCGCCGGTATCTCACCGGAAATTGCTGATTCCTTAATTTTATTTTATTTCCTACATTTTTACTAGGGAGTGGGGGAGTGCAGCAGTACCTTTCGATTCTTTCTCGGGAGTAAGCAGTGTCCCGCTGCACTGGGCGCGCGTTACGCGTGTATGCAAGTGACGAGAAAGGGTATGGGGGCCCACGATCAATATTGGTGGTGCTTCGACCATTTCTTGATCTAATTTCACTATCGACAGGAGTCTTTATGTCCTCGGTCTTTTCTCCGACCGGTTGGAGTTTCAACGCCCGAAGAAAATCGGGCAGACCGCCGGTGCTCTGACCAGCCGACTGGCTGGGAGCTGCTTCACCGTTGCAGAGCCTCTCGTGAGCTCGCAATAGGTCTGGATTATCGAAGTGGCTGTCGCAGTTGTCGCACAAGTAAATGTCCGGCGCAGGCACGGGACCAGGCTCCGGCGCAGGTGTCGACCGGTCGTAGTGCAAGTTTTCATTGCGAAAGGTAACGAGTAGTCGCCCGTTAGGCCGGTAGTAGAGCGAGGTCGTGTGATCGCGGTTGTCTACGTAGCGCAGCCGATTCCGAGGATAGCGCGCTAGCTGCGCTGAGAACACGAGCAGGAACGCACTCTTGTGGTAATCGTAGCATCCCTTCACGAGGTTCTTAAGACGCGTCGCCCAGTCATCGGGCACTTCTTTAGTCCGCACGAACGGATGCGAGAAATCGACATCCGCGGGCCACCACGGCGGCTGTATGATCTCCTTGGCCGTATCGTGGCCCCAGGAACAAGTCACCATGAAAGTGATGAACCTCTCGAGCTCCTCCCCTGTTGCTTTGGAAAGCGCGACTGGATTGCCGTTGGCGAACAGCAGCGGCAGGTTGGCGATCATGGTTCCCGCTGTCGATTATGGTCATCGGAATCTTGGGACGAGCTGCGATCTCACTCCGCTCACCCGTTCCATAACGGTTAATGCGTTGCACTGCTTTGTACACATTTTAACTAGGTGCAATCATAAACCATCTGCTGTAGCACGTTAAAATAAAATACGCTGATTTATGTGTCTTCAGGATTTCAGAAAACTATTGAAAATCCCAAAAAGCGAGACCGAGCGTATTGTTGAACTGTTGAACAGAGAAGAAAGCAACCACAGACCACTGAGAGATACTAAAAGCAACACTGCACAACCACAGACTCAATACAGCAAGCAAAAAGGAAAGAATCAAACAAAACAAGCAAACATCTTTTTGTCTTTAAAAGCTAACATTTATTTGAGTTAAAATTAATATTTTCAGCGTATGTATGTACTTTTTACGATTAAATTAATTAAAGTGGTGCAAAACTTCAAACAAAGGTTAAAATGGAGTTTTCTAGAAATGTTCAATCAAATTACAAATTGTAAAGGTGCATTTAGACCAAACGAAAGAATGCTCATTCTAGCCGATAGCCGCACTACGTCATATTCTTTTAATGTAAACGGACGTAGAGCATTCTTTCGTTGTTCTGTCTATGTCTATTTCACTAAACATTCACGATAGAATGCTCATGTTCTAGCTCTAGCTCTGTGTTTGTTTGGTTTGGTCTAAATGCACCTTTATATTTAAAAAAAAAACAGTTTGCTTTGCTTGCTTCGTTTCAGCCCCCCTGCGCTGCGCTGCGAGTGAGAGAGCGGGAGAATTTGCCTTTCGGTCGGCGGCAGTCGGCAGCCTATCTTTTGTTTGACACTTGATATGCCGCAAAGCACACCATTTTAAAATCGTGTAAAAAAATGTCGGGCCTTGCAAATGCAAACTGTCACCTCTGTCTGTATTGGTATTGGTGTACAACTGAACTGTACCTACACCTACTATTGGCTCCTGCGCACTAGGCAGCCAGGCTGCGGCAGCCAGTAAAACATATTAAGTCGTAGTATGAGAGCCCGTGCACTAGACAGCCACGAAACCCCGGCTGCGTGCGGCACCCAATACAACGCGCCTGTTTGCACGGCAGCCAGCTGGCTGCGTGCAGCCAGAGCGTTTTCAAAATATGGCCTTCGAACGAAACCATTGAATCGATACAGATTAATTTATTCCGGAAATTGAAATGATCTCGAATAGTCGTCGATTTGTCTATTGTCTGTTATACACTGGCTGCCGCAGCCTGACTGCCGCAGCCAGGCTGCCTAATAATAAAATAGTTCGGGAAACAGTCTACAGCTTTAAGACATACCTACAGCACACGTTTAAATAAACTGGTGTACACCTCGACATTTTGTTTCGATGTGTGCTATAAGTGTGGTCTGTCGGGTTCGACAAATCGGGTCTTGTAACGATGGCCATAACACAGAGACGCTTCACTCCTTCACTCAAGAGCTGAGTGAGCTTCGCTGAGGCTGCATGAGTTAAAAAACGTTCGTCTGCCCTTAATGAGTGTAAACAAAAATCCACCTGTCAGTGTTGCCAAACTTCTAATTTCAAAAAATATCATGATTTTAATTTATGAGTTCTGTTTGAGACGCCTTGGTGGACGCGAGGTCCTGATTTTTATGTTCGTAAAATCTAGCTAGATTCCGTGTAAATTATTTAATTTTGGTGGCATATTTTTCAATTTAGTTTCGGGAAAGATAACGAGTGTAGTGAAAATTAAATAACAGTGCCGAACACGGAATTATCGCGTTACAAACAGATGCTCACGAGGAGTTGCAATAAAATTCGCCACCATTTTTGTTGTACTCGCCTACCCACTTTCAAAAATTAAATATTACCTAACACGTGATATTGGCCCAAATTGCCCTTAAATGCTGGCAGAAAGGCCATAAACAAAGAACTGAACTGATTTTTATTTATTTTATGAGGTTTTTTACTACATGCAAAAGGTCATCACAATCTACAGACTGCCCACATGTAAATAGAATATTAAAAGTCCTAACCCATTGGTATCATCATCTATCTATCTTCTTTCTTCTATTATTATAAAGCGGAAGAGTTTGTTTGTTTTTTTGTTTGTTTGTTTGTTTGAACGCGCTAATCTCAGGAACCACTTGTCCGATTTGAAAAATTATTTCGGGGTTAGATAGTCCATTTATTGAGGAAGGCTATAGACTTTTGATTCCGATATTCCCACGGGATCGGGACTTATGCGGGTGAAACCGCGGGGAGCTGCTAGTACTTAATAAAACGCAAGTGTAACTGACTGATGGACAACGTACAGGCTAAACGGCTGGGTGAAGAGACTTGAGATTTGGAACATAGGTTCTTTATGGGTTGAAAGTGCGCACTAAGAACGGATTTTTGAAAATTCCACCCCTAAGGGGGTAAAAATGGGGAAAAACTTTTGTATGCAACTTCGTAACGGCTTGACCTAGAATCTTGAAATTTGACATACAGATTGATATGGGGTAGTAAGTGAATCTATTATTATGTTTTTTTCCAAAATTCAACCCCTAAGAGTGTTCAATTGGGGATGACAGTTTCTATGGGAATGGGGTGCCACGCGCAGAGCTGTTTGCAGAGGCGCTGGCATCGGATGATCTTTTTTTTTTTTCGATGATGGTCCTCCACCAATAGAAACGCCGAGTTTTTTTTTATTCTTTCGGTCTCAGACCTCTCTCATCTGAGCGATGTTCCCGGTTGCATCCCTGTCGGGAGCCCGGGGTCCGCTAAACCCCAAATTTTTGGGGTTGGTGCAGTAGGTAAGTCATCATTGACTATACCTTTTGCTAATAGATTTGGCAATATTTTTACGGCCGGCCGCCTGCTTGACACCAACCCTTCTAGGGACCAAGCAGTTTATCCGCCACCGCACGGGGAGAACTTAAGTTTTGCTAGTCCCCCCTAAATCCCTTAGTCGCCTTTTACGACACCTATGCTGCCGTGCTAACTAAGAGGACCGTAACTAACAATTTTTGCAAAAATGACTTTTTGACGTATTCGGAATAAGGAAAACCAGAGGATTATGCTGAACTTGTCAGAATTTCTGTATGTATCGTAGTTTTTAAGATACGATAACCATAACCACCGTATGTGATACCTAACTAGTTTTCTTCCTAGTCAATAACAGTCTATGAGCCATTACTGTCCTTATGAGGTGTATCTACACAGAGTTACGTCATTCAAATAAGGACATAAACACCGTAAAGGCCAATACCGTAGTAATCAGTTGATTCCCCTTCTCAGAAAAATATACCAGCACTAATCATATTCACCGTATCTACCAATGACGGTGTTTAGAAAAGTAATAATAAAAGGCTCATACCGTATTTATGTTTAGGATCTCATACGTATATTTATTTTGGGAAATTACACATTAGTACTATAACTACCGCTTGGTGTGTATGGGGCCCACTAAGATCGTTGGGTCACTCAAACTCATAGAATAGGGTTACCCATCTCTTTCCGTGGGTGTCGTAAAAGGCGAATAAGGAATTTAAGGGGAACTAGCAAAAATTAAGTTCTACCCGCGTGGTGGCGGATAAACTGCTTGGTTCCTAGAAGGGTTAGTGTCAGGCAGGCGGCCGGCCGTAAAAATATTGCCAAATCTATTAGCAGAAGGTATGGTCAGTGATGACTTACCTACTGCACCAACCCCAAATATTCGGGGTTTAGCGGACCCCGGGCTCCTAAGAGGGATACAACCGGGAACATCGCTCGGATGAGAGAGAAAAATGGAAAGTTTAAAAGAAGTTTGCCCCATAACAGCGCACAGAAGCTTCGCCCGTCTCCTGTGTAGACGAGGGCTACCGTGTCACGGCCGGGCACAGCCAAACATTGGAACATTGGCACGCTAACCGGACGCGCGCGGGGGCTGGATGTGTGGAGTGACGCGAAAAGACCGCGTCAGAAACTCTCGTATCAGGGGCAGCTAGCCGACGTTCTTTCCAGGCGGAAGGTGGCCGTGGCGTTCCTGCAGGAGACTCGATGGAAAGGCAGCAGATCCCGGCTCATTGGGAATGGCTACAAGCTGATCTACACGGGTGCACCTGGTGGGAAGAACGGGGTGGCTGTGGTGCTCGCTGAGGGGTTCATCATCATCCGAGCGTTGTTCCCGGTTGCATCTCTCTCGAGAGCCCGGGGTCCGCTTTCCTACTTTTACGTCTCCACTTCGCACGATCTTCGGCATCCCGTGTAGTGAGGCCATTAGCACGCATATCCGATATCTTACAACGTCAAGCCAGCACTTCTTGGGTCTTCCCAATCTGCCGCGGCCGGGCGGAGGCGCCATAGCAAGACATTTGTTTCCCACGTAACTAGCCGGTTTCCGTAGAACGTGGCCGTACCACCGTAAGCGGCATTCTTGCAGTTTGTCTGCAATGTCTCGGACATGAAGGCGGCCCCTGATGCGGGAGTTTCTGACGCGGTCTTTTCGCGTCACTCCACACATCCAGCATCTTCATCTCCGTGACACGCAGCTCCTGCTTATGTCGCTCAAGCAATGGCCACGCCTCACTACCATACAAAAGGACAGGTCTAATGATCGTTTTATAGACCTGTCCCTTCAGTTTAACCGGCATCGCTGAGGGGTTGCAGGGCGATATCTTTGAGGTGAATCGCTTTAGCGACAGACTTATGTGAGTGAAGATAAATAAATAAATAAATAAACTTTTATTTCAGACCGACATGATCCATAATGGGTTAGTAAAACACGATCATATAAACTAATGTTAGTAATCTTAAAATCTAATGGATGTAGTCAACATGAATGCGGTCGCACCTATTCATGTATGAGCAATCCAGTCTGCCGCCTATCATCTTCAGTATGGTGTTCGAGCTAGCCCTGACTCTGCGCACCAGGGACGTGCACTTCTTGCGCATTGACGCATAAAAGCAATCGGTGCAGGCTTCAGCAAACATCCCTGATGCGCTGCAACGTCGAGGCAGCCCCAACAGCATTCTGAAGGCGTTATTGTACAGGACTCGAAGGGCCCCATACGACTTCTTCGTGAAGAAAGCCCACAGGCTACCCGCATAAAGCGAAGTGCAATACGCCTTAAATAAAGTTATTTTTGCTTTCCTCGAGCACTTCGCAAATCTACGAGCAACCATGTTAGCCCTAATCGATAGCGCCCTAGATGCTTATTCCTACCTAGTAACTGCTTACGTGCCACAGGTTGGATTTAGCGACGCTGGTAAGAGGTCGTTTTGGGATAAACTCGGCGAGGTCCTCGGAGCCCCATCCCATTGTCACAGGGAATCGTTTAGGGTGGTGATCTGATCGGACATGTGGGTGAGATGGGGGCGGAATTTGAACGTGACCATGGAGGCTACGGGTAAGGCAGTCGGAATGCGTAAAGGAAAGAAATCCTGCGTATGTGCCACTGCCGACCTGGTACTTGTGAACACATATTTTAAAAAGAAGTCCCGACCATCACCTTGATCACCTTCAGGAGCGGGGGGGGGGGGCAACTCTAATCGAACGATTCGATTTTCAATTCAAATCGATTTTCTAATTACTAGGAGACACCATATCGGCAACGTGGCCAACCGCAAAGTCATACCTGGTGAGAGTCACACTGCCCAACACCGTATCCTTGTCATGGATCTCTGTGTAAAAACCAAAAACAAACGACCGGAACCATGTCGGCGCCGAATCAGATGGTGGATGCTTGACGAAGCCAAGACCCAGATGCTCGCTTCAGCAATCGGCGACAAATGTGTTAATGCTGAATGCAAATCGGTACAAGAGCACTGGGATAGGATTCAGGTATCTAGGACAAGACACAGTTCATAGAGAGACTAGGGTAAATAACGCCCTCATTAAAAAGTGGCAAGCGTCTAACTCTCCTGAAATTGCGACGTGAATAGGTCCGCCAAACGTAGCTAGAGCCAGACAGTACCATTTACAGTCATTGTACGATAAATTGGAAATGTCGGAGGGGCAGAAGCTTATTTATAAGCTGGCACGTTTTAGGATAAAAGCGGCGCAGGATATAACCAAGTGCCAACCAAGTAACCAAGGTTATATCCCAAGATCCTGACGGTTCTGGTCTGCGAGGACCTCCCAGTGAAAGAGAGATGGCGCTCTTATTTACACGAGCTGCTTGATTCGGAGGGACTTGTGAAACTGATGAGGAGGTCCGCAAGGCTCTTCGCATGAAGAATCGGAAAGCTGTCGGCGCCGATGGAGTCCCCGTCGAAGTTTGGAATGGGTTCTCGTAGTGTGGTGTGGGTATCTTAATTAACCTTTTTAACCGCATACTCGAGACTGGCAGGATCCATGCCCAATGGAAACTGAGTGTTCAAAGGCAGCGGATCTGTGCAGGAGTGTAGCAGTTATCGTGGTATAAAGGTCATGTCCCACACCATGAAGCTCTACGATCGTATAGATGACTCTCGGATCCGGCATGAGTGCACGGTCTTGGAGGGCCAGTATGGTTTCCGCCCCGGTCATGATAACATACCTTGTTTTCGTCTATAAAACGATCATTAGACCATTGTCGCTTGAGCGACTTAAGCAGGAGCTGCGTGTCATTGAGATGAAGGTGCTGCACTGGATGTGTAGAGTGACGCGAAAATACCGCGTCAGAAACTCTCGTATCAAGGGCAGCCTTCATGTCCGAGACATAGCAGATAAATTGATTGAATAAAAAAATGTATATTTGTTTAAAGTTTTTTGTTAACTGACGATCACATCTGCTTAGTTAACAGTAATTGCACAATATGTTAACAGGTCACTACAAGCCATAAAGACAGTATGTGTTGTTGTTACTGTACTTATGCTTAGTAATTCATTTTAGTCATTTAGTACTCGTTACTAAAGATAAATACATTATTTACGATCACTAAGCATAATTACCGTAACTACCGCACATACGGTTGTAATGCTTAGACTATTAGTTTGAATTTGATAATAATTACTAAAGACAAACAGTTTTTTAATATAATTGAATAGAAAACATTATGATATTTGCTAAACAAGTACAGAGATACATAGATCATCACTATGCCTACCAAGTTGCATACTTACATACCCACAATTTTAAATAGTTTTTGAGTAACACGAAAAAAACGAAGATAAACTTTAGGCGCGTTTTTCTCAGCTTTACGCGCCAAGCAGTTACGGTCCTTTTAGTTAGCACGGCAGTATGGGAAGAGATGGGGTAACCCTATTCTATGCCGGGGATACACGGCTAATTCTTTCGGTCTCAGACCGATATGGCCAATTTGGCGCCGAGAAAACACATGTTTGACAGTTCTTAATTCAAACCCAAGATTAATCGACTCGCGCCCTCTGCCGGGATAAAAAGTTAGTGTTCCTCCTCATTGATTCAAAGAGATTTTGTTATTGTTTTCGGGGGTACAATCCGAAGCCCGACGGGTTTCGGGTTCCCATCTTGTGTTTATAATAAATTAAGCACATGCGTTAGGATCTCACGGAATAGATAACAATAGTAGAAAGGGCATAGCAATGTGTCAATGTCACAATGTGTTAGCAAACAATGCAAACATGAACCGACTGAGGTGAGGTCAGTTCATATGTACTGATATATGGCACACGCGCCACGCCCACATGCCCATTCCTCTATTGTTATTTATTCTGTGGATAGACTGATACACCGCTTAAGCATTGCTGCTACGTACCACAGCTAGGGTGGTGGAACGAACGACCACTTGATTCAAAAGGATTATATAAAAATATTATTATTCTTCATTATCTCATAAAGGAGGTCGACCACCTCCCCTACAAGCTTTGGCCCTCAGTGAACACCTGTTAATAGCCTACGACATTATAGTTTAGGGTTATACAAGCACATCCTAAAACATATTATTTAAGAAAAGAAGACGTCATTACAAATTAAAACTAGTACTCGAAGTGTTTGAATTTCCACTTTATTATTTTTAATTTTTACAAATAATATGAACTTAACATTACTTTCACAAGGTGTTTTGTAGTTATTGACTCAAAATATTTGTTTTAAATGAATAATAACTAAAATATGAAGATTTATTACGACGCGGAATACATATCATCAGATTAAACAATAGATTCATAGAAACCACCCAGGCCAGAAACAAATACTTATTTTTAAGCATAAATATTTGCACCCCGCGAGAATCGAACCCTCAACCTCCCTCCGCATTGCAATCGAGCCCTCGCCCGACGCGCCACAGTGGCCGTCAACTAGCTATCCCTATAGCCAAAAATAGCTGTTCCTATCTGGGTATAGAGATGTATGTTGACATGGAGGGATTCATGTTAAGATAGGTAGTGCAGTTAAAGTAGTTTCCAACAGAAAGGTAAATAATTAAGTACTTACTTGTGGAACCCATTGCTGTATTATTGAACGAACTTCTACTATTACCAACTGATGACAACGCAAACGTCTCATATTTATACCACAATTAGCACATCGAGCGTTCCGGTCAACACCTTGCAAACCCTGAGACGAGGTACTTGCAGTCGCCAAGCTACTTTGGTCTGCACCAGGGGTTCCAAAATCCGAAGACATGTTGGGGTCGTTAGTGTGTGCGGAGCCGCCCGCGCCGGTTTCCATATTGAGGCCATTATCATCACTTATATCGGGTTCGGTGTCCAGGTTCATGCTAGGGTTTTCAATGAAGACAGTTTCGGAGTCCATGTTCGTAAATAGGTCGTAAAATAGTAAGAAATCACAATAACAAACAACTTAGCTCTCGAACTCAACGAACGTGAAGTGATTTGTAAACAAACAAACGTCAAACGAATGAGTGACGAGAAAAATAAAATAATTCCTGTGTATTATAGGAATAGGTCAGTACCTATTATTTTTGTTTATGATTCAGTAATCCAAAACAAAACTAATCAAGAAAATCGGTGATTTATCATCTTTGTTTATGCACTGATTTTTAACCGACTTCATCCTAGGTAATTGTTTTTGATCAAATATACTTAAATATATTTTAGTACTGGCGAATAGATAGCTTTCTCCTTTTTTGAGTCGGTTAAAAGTCCCTTTTTTATAACATAAAATACTTAATCGATTTTCGTTTTTTTTTACAATCAACAGAGGTATCGATTTTTGTAATCGACAAACTACCGACAAATGAAGAATGGCTACACAGAAAACCGGAAGCTGTGTAAAACAATGGCCAAAAAACGACAGCAAATCGTAAATGTACTTATTATTTTGGTTTCATTTAAACGTCTTATTTACTGATGTAGCAAAAATACATCAGAACTATTTAAATCATACGATGATTTCTGTTGTTTCAAAAAGTTTGTTCACTGCGGGCCGTAACTTGGCGGTCCCCTCTACAATTAATATTATAACATTATGTTTCCTCGTACCAGTCTAAGTTTGTTCTCTCTGGCCTGCTCTGTGCAATCTTGCCTAAGTACCTGTACATATTTGTATGTATGCTGGGTTGGGTTGCATAGGGCTCGGCACTACAGGGAACACTAGTTTTAACTTGAATTGTAGACATTATTGTGAAATAAAGATTATTATTATTATTATTGTTTGTAACGTCTCCGTTTCACGGGGCTATGGAGCCCCGGACTTTTGGAAGGCGTGCTTGGGGCCGAAGCCAACACGTAGAGGCCCGTTTCAGTCACAATTTTAATCGCAAAGTTGAAATTGACACCAAACCGGCGGTTATCCGGCGGCTACACTATAAAATGCAGCCAAGGACAACCCCCGGTTTGGATAGTACTATTGTGTAAACTACAGATGAAAACTACTTGGGCTATGACAATGGGTTGGTAGTGGATTGGATACTGGGGGGAACTATGGGGACTATGGCGCCTGCCGTAACATTGTTCAATAAACAAGTAAAAATGGCAGACGGAGACTCGCCAACTCACAAACTGGGCCACCCTAAATGAAGCCGAGCAAATTACAGCCAGGGGGCAACAGGGGCGTGAGTGGCTGAAGGATGGAGAGGCCTCCCTGGATTTTATACTCAGGTCACGGGCTCCCTGAGGGTCCAGCCTACCTGGCCCACTCACCACTTACGATTGGCATCCATCCTACGAGCAGAGTGGGAGCTCTACTCTCGCGACTCCACTCCGACCGGCCGGTGAAGGCAAGCCAGAGGCGGGGGACCGCTTCCTCGTCAGTGTTCACTCCGACCAGCCAACTAAGGCAAGCCGGAGGTGAGGAACGGTGGTTTCCCCCTGGAGCACTCGGGTAGCCGCGGGGTCGCTACTCCCCGACACCTCGCCTCAAGGTGCCCTGCGGGCTTATTATTATTATTATTATTTAAAATAGAATATTGTATACCTGGACGATGTTATGGTGATATGTATGTAAACGTAAACTTTAATTTCGAAATAATTTCGTACTGAAGAAGGTCTAATATTTTTAAGCCAGGTACTAAATAGTACATTTTAGGTTCATTTTTTTGGTGTATTTACATTTTATGGCAAATCGTTAAACAATAAGATATTACAGTACACCCGCCATATTGAAGTCAATATAGCGGGTGTACCTTTAATTTCGAAATAATTTCGTACCTATGAAGGTACAAATATTTTTAAACCAGGTACCAAAAAGTACATTTTAGGTACATTTTATTGGTAACTAGCTCGCCTTAAAGGCAATAAATAAGCTTTTTTTTTTTAATCGAACGGGATAAAAAGTATCCCATGTCCTTCTCCTCTACTACCTCCCTGCCAATTTTCAGCTAAATCGGTTCTGCCGTTCTTGAGTTATAAGTGGAGTAACTAACACGACTTTCTTTTATATATATAGATTGGTATAGATTGATTCGGTGTGATACACCCGCCATCTTGGCTCTCACGTATAAATGATCTTTTAAATTTTACTGCGTATGTAAAATAAAATAAATAAATAAATAATAAATATTGCACGACGTTACACACAGCGCAATCTAGCCCCAAACTAAGCACTAGGCTTGTACTATGGGTACTAGACAACGGATATACTACATATTATACTTTTTTTTTTGTTGTAAATACATACATAGGATACATAGAAAACACTGAATATCCCATGTCTTCGGACCGTGGTGAGTCCTAGGACATGTTGGTTTCCTCACGATGTTTTCCTTCACCGTAAGAGCGATGTTATTAGCGCACATACCTTTTTCTTAAAGAAAAAGACATTGGTGCGCGGTCGGTCTGGATTCGAACCCACGACTCTCAGAATGAAAGCCGGGGTATCTACCACTAGACCAACACCGCTTTAAAAATGTTGAAGTTGAACTCGAAAAAAAACTTTTTCAAATATTCTTGAGGAGTTTGAAACTGTAGTCTGGCAACACTCGTCTCACTCAAATTAAAATTTTGTGAAGTGTTTGTATTTCTTCCAGTTTCTTTCTTTCTTCTTTCTTCAAGAGCTCAATGTTCAAGAGATAGATTTTTTGAATTTGTGTGAAATACGTTTCACTTGAAAATTCTCCAAAGTAATAACAACGAAGCGAAGACGTAAAGATGCCATAAAAATAGCAAATAAAAATGGTAAACTCCAATAAGAAATTCAATGACCCTTGAACATGAAAAACAAAACAGGTTTTTATTATTGTTAAATAATCAATTAATTTCGCAGGACAAGAACAATTTGAATTCGCCTAACTCTGCCACTAAAAACATCTTCGAAACGGATTACCAGTAAGTACACAGTTAAAGTTTAGTAATGTAAACATTTTTTTTTATCAGCTGAACTTCTTTGTTTACATTTGATTAAATAATTTAACCTAGGTTTTACCTCAAATTACTTCATATAGAGTCAGTTTATTAACCCTTTATTTAGAGCCCTAAAATTGCAACTGTCACTCCAGTAGACCCTGGGCACAGAATAAATAATAGTACTACGTACAGAAGCTGCACGGCTTTGATCTTGAAGAAAGCCGCCATTTTAATAGCCTACAAAATTTCCGACGCACCTGGTGCATTCGAAATCGCGCCTTACTACTGTGTTACTACTAAGCTCATAAGAGCGCAATTCCTTTGTGTTCAGAATTTACCTACGCCTCAGTTCAAGCGTCAGGGTTGTACCATAGAGTGTAGGTATCTTTTTTTTAATATATAAAATTTCCATGTCACAATGTTAGTTACCGTACTCCTCCGAAACGGCTTGACGGATTTTTACCAAATTTTATATGCGTATTCAGTAGGTCTGAGAATCGGCTACCATCTATAATTTATAAGGCAAAACGACGTTTGCCGGGTCAGCTATAATTATATAATAGTTGAGTTGTACATAAGCAAAGTAAAATAAATAACAACACAATTTTAAGAAAATCATTTATTGTATTTACAATTGTTTAACTTTAATATAGTGTTGTATGTATTTCTTACCATCTCTAAAGTACCTATTTTAAACTTTAATGTTTGTAGGTAGGTACGTATTACGTACGTATTGTATTGTAGGTACGCGTACGAACGAATAGAATTAAAATTTTAGGTATTCTTTAATGAGAAATTTAACAACGTACGCGCGCTTCGCTTGCGACAACCGCACTGAACTTGGATCGCCGGCGGTCCGAGACCGATCGGCCGGGCGGTAGGTAATTATATCGCACAAGTACATAGAGTGACGGAGGCCTGCCCTGGGTTATACATGCACCCAAAAGGCTTGTGGGATCCGCTCATCTATTTATAGTTTGGGCTTGTGTAATAAATATAAATTAATTATGAAAACAAATGACACTATGTAAGTTTTACTTGTTTCAATATCAAGGTCTATGTTTCAAGGATTTTAATTTTTAGGATTCCATAAAAACAGGACCCCATTACTAAGACTCCACTGTCTATCTGTTACCATGTTGTATCTCATGAAACAAATAGTTGGATAGTTTAAATTTTCTTAGATGACATATTTCTGTTGCTGCTACATTGTGCTTTCTCAATCTTACTAAAATAATTAATTAAAAAAATATATACATTCCTTGAACATCGCACAGTGCCATCTAGCACCATGGTAAGCTACTTAGCTTATGTTACGGTGACTAGACAACAGATATAGTACCTGTATTTATTTTTCTTTTGTAAATATATATTTACAAAAGAAAAATATACATAAAGAGACACTCAAACCAGAAACAATTATTAATATTAAGCATAAATATTTGCTCCTGGTAGAAATCAAACCTGGGTATTCATCCAACTCACCACAGAGGTCATCAAATTATGTCTTTATATAATGATATGTGTTGTAGATTGAACGAGAAGGTATGGACCCTGGAGCAGTTGAAAGTTGCTGCAGTGGAGCACAGACTGCTGCGACCCCGGAGTCTTGCCTGGGCCATACTGCTCTATGCCTTGCCACCACCTGATGGGGAGATCATGAATTGGTGAGAACTGCAGTCATGTCTCAAAGTATTCGTCTACTCTATGTTCTTGTGGAGAGTCCAGAATTTGCAGAAATTAGATTCAGAATGATTGCTTATGTAAAAAGTCTTCATAATCTTCTTAAAACCACGTCTCTTGGGAACCTGGAGTCCGCTTATAGTTCGCACAGAACTTAATGGCCCCTTTGAAGATAGGCTAAAGTACGAACTCGCGCAGGTAGTCGAGTACAGTATAATTAACCCAGATACACCTCTGACCCTATAGACACCGCCGCGCCGCGGACGTGCTGCGTTGTAGCCACTATACCTGAGTAACACAGGGTATAGTGTACAAAAATATAACAAAATATTACAAACTTAGGTATGTTAGGTACCCACTTATGAATAAAAACACGGGTTTATAAACATCGTTTTTATTTGCGTAAAGGTGTTACACCTTCCATAATAAATTAATAATTACCTAGCAAAAATAACGAATAACTCTAACAAAAAATAATAACAACAATGAATAAAAAAAACAAAGCGACGCGCGGGGAGGGTCGGTCCCCTCCCGACGACCGACCTTTACCTGACGCATCTATAATTCGCGTTCTGCGCAACTACCTGCGCCTAGATCACAGGGGCCAAGTTTTGTGCGAACTATACCTACTTCTATGTCTCCACTTGGCAAGTGTAGTGTCCCTTACGAGTTACGACCCTTACGACGTCAAGCCAGCAGTTCTTGGGTCTTCCTAATCTGCCGCAACCGGGCGGAAGCGCCATAGCAAGACATTTGTTCGCCACATAACTAACTGGTTTTCATAAAACTTGACTGTACCACCTTAAGCGGCATTCTTGCAATTTTTCTCCAATGTCTCGGGACTTGAAGGCTGCCCCTGATGCGGAAGCTTTTACCCTGTCTTTTCGCGTCACTCCACACATCCAGCCATAAAACCACCAACATATTGTAGTAAAATTTATGGAAGAACTGGGCAAGTTCTCCCATTGGGACCAATATTAGAGAGGGCTAGAAACAAGCCCATTTACAATTTAGACTGCTGTGCTGTACTATTATTCAAATAAGAAGTTATTTAGTTTCCATGAATAAATATTGAAAATATTTATTAATAGCTAATCAATAATTTATGATTTAAGAAGTAAATTATCTCATACAAACCTACTCTTATTTCAGTATAAGAAGTCACAGAGATTTCTACAATGACTTGAAAGTGAAACTGTGTATGGACCCCAGGGCAGTAGTCGGAGATGATCCTTTGTCACAAAATGATGAGGTAAATATTAGAAATATTGAATATATTATATCTAAAGCAGGCATCTCATGTCTATCCACGTAGCCCCGGCATAAAATAGGGTTACCCCATCTCTTTCCATGGTTGACATAATTGGCGACTAAGGGATGGACGCAGACCAACCCATATTCCAAATTTTCATGGTGCAATAATGCATGCTGGTCTGCATGCTTCTGTGACATCACAAACAGATATCATATCATATCAATGATTGGATCACATGTAATTTTTACAGGATTTTGTGGTGTAACAATGGACTATTCCTGTTCAAATTTCTATCAATTCATCGGTTTTACATTGAAGAGTGAATAAACTAACGAATTTCGTATTTATAATGTTAGTAATTATGTTTTTATCAACTTATGCTTGTACCTAATCAAACTAATATTAGAAACTAGTATTTGTTACTATATGAATTATAATCAATAATAATATTAGCATATTTGCTCATTAAAAATGGAATTAAGTACCTACCTAGGGAAATTAGTAATCTATACGATAATTCAATGATTTCCACATGATATTATTTTAGTTCTGTTCTGTTCCATAACCTGCCTCTGATGATAATGTTATCTACATTAATTTGTTTTTACAATGGTTTATCAGTGGTTTGTATTATTATATTAGAATACAATTTGGTTTTCTGTAAACATGTATGCATTTATCTCATCACAAAGTAGTTTTTTAGGGTTCCATACCAAAAATACTAAGATATTACTAAGATACCACTGCCAGTCTGTCTGTATATCTTTCTGTCACCAGGGTGTATTTCATGAACCGTGACAGATATGTAATGCATCTCTGTTGCCGCTATAACAATAGATACTGAAAACGAAATAAAATATATATTTAAGTGGGGCTCCCATGAAACAAACGTGATTTTTCTGGGATAATGGTACGGAACCCTTCGTGCGCGAGCCCGATTCGTACTTGACCGGGTTTTTAAACTTATTGCTTGCTTGATATTATACCTACGCATTATTTCCTAAGTGTGGTTTAACACTAAGAAATAATGGGAACATTCTTATATTATTTCCCAGAGTGCGTGGCGACAACACTTCTGTGATAACGAGCTCAAAACAATGATTCTTCAAGACGTCGTCAGAACATATCCTGACGAACTTTACTACAGAGAGAAAGACGTACAAGATCTTATGGTAAATTCTTCTAAACGTTATTTGGCCTTTTTGACTTGCAGTGGGACAGTGCAGGCTCTTAAATAGCTACATAGAAAAAAAAATAAGGAAAAATACATCTTCAAAAATACATCGCATGGCCGACCGACACTGAGCGGGATTCGAATCACGGATCTTATCTCAATCCGGGAGAAACGACTTGTAATCCAGAGTATGTCTACTGGCATTAGTGACTCGCACCTAATCACATCAATGATCCATTCATCATATCTTAGTTGTTAAATTAATTAACGCACTAGCCAGGCGATTTCGCCTTTTGCAACTTAACATACTTATTTGACTTTTTTTAATACTTATTTTGTTTTTATTTTCAGGTCAGCGTATTATTTTACTGGGCTAGATCTCACTCAAGCATCGGTTACAGGCAAGGCATGCACGAGATTCTAGCTCCTTTACTGTTTGAACTGTATCTAGATAGAAAACTGGCTCCTAGTGATATTAGGTAAGTTGCTTGGTCCATCCTCACTGTTCATTTTTTCCAAGCCTATTTTATATTAATTTTTATTAATTTAATTACTGTTTACCACTCTTAGGAAAAACTGCTTTTGAAAGAAACATTACATTTCATTTTTTGTTTGTATTTTACAAATTTATGATTAAAATTAAATACTTTTTTTCTTTTCAGCGGTAAATTAAAATATATTTTAGATGAAGATTTCTTGGAACATGATAGTTAGTAAGTATAATTAATTATTTGTCTATACTATCTATACTAATATTATAAAAATTAACGTTGGTAACATTTATGTATATGTATTTTCCGGGTAATCTCCAAAACGCCTGGACTGATTTTAAAAATATTTTCACATGTAGAAAGCTACATTATCGAGGAGTAACATAGGTTACTTTTAATCCCGACATTCCCACGGAATCAGGACTTACGCGGGTGAAACCGCGGGACGAAGCCAGTCTTTTATAGATTTACTGTAGCTTTTCGATACCTACATCGTTCTATGTATTTCTTCTATAACTTGCAGTATGTTATTCAATGCTGTAATGAAGGGGTTGGAACGTTACTACACGACCGGCGAAGTAGTTCCTAATTCCTGCGGACTGTTGCCGCCCTCTAGAACAATACATGTGAGTTCTATTTTATTTTTACTTTAATGCTTAAAACGCATGCGATTAAACGCCTGCGTTTTTCCGCAAATCTGAAACCGCGCACTGCGATTAAATGCAAGCGGTTTCCGAATAGCTGAAAACGCAGAACCGCGTTCAGAACACGCAAAATCAGTTTTTTAAAAAAAAACGCTAATGCGTGGGCTTGTATAGAAAGCTATGTGTTGCATTTTTTGCGGTTTCAGTCTTACGGAAAAACGCAGGCGTTCAATCGCAGTCTTAGAGGTTAGAAAGAAAGGCTTAGTTAGATAAGGCAGCTAGTGTGTCAATATTTTTTAAAGAATGTTTTTGTTACAGAATCCAAATGAAGTAGTAAGATATTTAGAAAGAGTAAGAGAAGATTATTTAGTGCCATTGGATCCGGAGCTGGCGACGCATTTAGCTAACTGTAACATTTCTATGGAACTGTTTGGAATGTTAGTAAAACTTCATTTATTTATAATACACTAGCTGACCCGGCAAACGTTGTTTTGCCTTATAAATTATAGATAGTAGCCGATTCTCAGACCTACTGAATACGCATATAAAATTTGGTAAAAATCGATCTTGCCGTTTCGGAGGAGTACGGTAACTAACATTGTGACATGGAAATTTTATATATTAGAAAGATTATCAGCCGCACCTTGCGGTTTAGAATAGAATAGAAAAACTTTTATTAGATTGAAACAGACGATACATTTTAATCAAGTGGTACAGTCAAGCAGTCAGTCAGGACATTTAATTTAATATGAATAGACTAGCTGTATCCCGCGGTTTTACCCGCTTATACCCAGATCCCGTGGGAATTTATAAAATCCTGCTTACATCACATAAAGAACACACTTAAAAGTTCACCTCTACTACCAGCGGTTTAGGCTGTGCGTTGATAGATCAATCAGTCAGTCACTCAAGGACAAGACATTTTATAGATATAGATAAATAAATATTTTGCGTGCAGCCCAACCTACCCCCAAACTAAGCACTAGGCGTGTATTATAGGTACTAGACAATGGATTTACCACATACTACACTTATTTTTTGTAGATTCATACATGTGATACATAGAAATGTATATGAATAGATGTATATTGTTACAGCCGCTGGCTTCGGCTGTTATTCGGGCGCGAGTTCTCCCGCGCTGAAGTGCCTCACCTGTGGGGGTTCTTGTTTGCGGAGGGGCCCACGTTGCCCTATTTACACTACGTCATTGTAGCCATGCTCATCTCTATGAGGAAAACCTGTAAGTTTGTACATTGTATAAATCAAAATAAATTCTGTGAACAACACACAGCGCCATCTTACCCCGTGGTAAGCTACTAAGCTTATGTTACGGTGACTACACTACGGATATAACAACATACTCCTACCACCAATACCTACTCAATATACCTTTTCTCTTAAGTTAGGTGCTCTCGTGTTTCTACGTGTAACATTTTATTGAATAACTTTAATTAAATAATATGTACTCTATTATTCTACACTGTCTAGTTGACATAACATAAATATAAAACCATTTAATGTCAATATGTACTTAAATACAACATACTTACACTAGTCAATACTTACATTTGCACATAGAAAGCGACACCTGGACCAGATAGAAATATTTATTTTTGACCATAAACACCGGGAATCGGCATGCATCTAACCAGCAATCTTCTGCATTGCAGTCAGGCATTCGCCCGACGAATTTTATACTGACGCC